>QLTV01002297.1:92821-115264 GCA_003457575.1 Thermophis baileyi | reverse complement strand
GTAAAAAGGGGTGTGGCTAGCTGAAGAGCTAAATAGCTTGAAATATATCTATACTAGTCTCCCTTTATTTATGTAAAAATAAAATATAACTTACAGTATATAGTTTGTACACATTACATTTTACTTGTAAGATTATGCTGCTAGGATTCATTATACAAGTATATATAGGAAAAGTTGGTTAATTTTTAATTTTAATTTTTCCAATAAATACATATTTATTTCTCCAGTGCAATACATATACAGTATATTAAGAAGAAGTAAATCTTAAAAGGGATGCTTTGTCCTAAGAAAATTTTGATTGAATTCAAAATTTGACATAAATTAATAAATCATGTTGAACCGTACTTACTTTATATTATTAATGAGATCTGAGAACTGCAAAAACCTTCACATATTCAATATTTTGAACACTGTTTCTAGGGTTATTATAAGATGTTAAAATTGCAGAACAAGGTTTGTATGTCCATCTATACTGAATGATAGGGATGGTTAAACAAGTGATAAAAATAAAAATAATTAGGAAATTTTTGTATGCTGCTTTTTGGAATTTGGGAGAGATAACCGGTATCTTTTTTTTCAGCAAAATAAAAATAAAAATCCCCCAAACATTTGATAATAATGAATTCTTTTTCTCAGAGATCTGAGGGGGGGGGGGGGGGAAAGGGAAAAGAAATTTTTAAAGGCAAATGAACTTTTTGAAACAAATTATGCAAAAATGAATTTCAAATAAATTGAATACAAATATATTATTCAAATGAGTACAAGTTTATTCCATGCTACCTCTAAATAAGTATCTGAACCATTAATGGTCAAGGCAAACTGACAGTACATAAGAATCAATGGAATTGAAGGAGGATTGGATTTAGCTCTCTTGTGGGCATGAAGGGACTTATTCTGTAGAATCATAAACCTATGTTATCAATGCATCATCCCAAAAAAGTTCAGACCAAACTATTTTCCAGTTAGATATAATAAGTCTATTCTCCAATCACCATCAATCTTCTTAAGAAAGTCCAGTTCATCATTCATTGATTCTGTTAACTCCAAATATGTAGAATCCATTTCCCGTTCAGCCTTTTCCAATACACTTGCAATTTCCAAACTAAATTTCTTCTCTTTAAATCTGCCAACAGCAGTTTAGATTCCAATCTATCCAATTATGAGTCTGGATTGTCTAGAGTCGCTTGTGTCTGGATATCCTTTTTAGGTTGATTTAAAACCATTGTTATTTTATCAAACTTTTTACCAAAGTTTTTAATTTGAACTTGTAGACTAAAAGGCATTTTTATTTCCTGAAAGCTTCCCAAAGGGCTTTATCTTTAAGTTGGTCAAATAGACATAAACAGTTCCTTTCAAGGACAGGAGAGTTAGAGATACTATAACAAAACAGCTGCAGAAAACATTGAGATAATATTTCTCACAATAAAGAAATATAAAAAAGGAAAAAGGAAAATTTCCATCAAAAAGTAAAAAATTAAGACCAGAGCTTTTAAAAAGTTAAGAAAATACAAAATTCAACCAGTCAGTTAACTTTTAAAAGAAAGATTGAAATAGAAAATTAAAAATGCTCAGTTCAAACCAAAATGTGCTTAAAAAAAAACTGAACAGCTGAAAGGAAAAATGGAGGGTCCACTCTCTGACCTCTCCTACTGGGAACTGTAGGAGATCCTCAAGATTTCTCTTCCCAGGTGGGTCCGCAGTCATCCAAAGTTGTGTTGGGTCATTCCTAACTCCTCCCGTTCAGATCTAGGGAGCAAGTTGCCAAAGAACCTGCTTTGTCAGCAAAGTCAGCTGTTCATTGGCAGGAGAAACAGATTGTCTCAGCACTCAACATGCCATCTTGGAGGAAGCCACTCTTGGGGAAAATTATTTTGCGTTAATATTTATAACTGATGAATGTTATAAATATTTTTGTAATTTTCTTATTTTTTTTTCCTATGAATTCATAATCATCATAATTTTTATAAATTCTTTGGAAATTTAATGACACATTGAAATTTACCTTTCATTAAATTTATAAAATGTAATTAAGGCATTACACAAATCATTTTAGTATTGAATAATACTAGTTAAACTTTAATTATTTAAATTCATTGATGGGGTTAAATAGAATTTATTTAAAGTTTCAAAGACGTATTTCCTTATCTCTGTATTACTCTTTGTAAAACCTTAAAACATAAAACTATTTCTTTAGTACAGTAGTCCTCGACTTACAACAGTTCATTTAGTGACCATTTAAAGTTACAACAACATTGAAAAAAGTGACATGATTGTTGTTCACACTTATGACTGTTGCACCATCCCCATGGCCACATGATCAAAATTCAGGCATTTTGCAATTGACTCATATTTAGGATGGTTGCAGTGCCCCAGGGGTATATGATCTCCTTTTGTGGCCTTCTGACAAGCAAAGTCAATGGGAAAACCAGATTCACTTAACAACTATGTTACTAATTTAATACCTGCAGTGATTCACTGAACAACTGTGACAAGAAAGGTTATAAAATGGGGCAAATCACTTAACAAATGTCTCACTTAACAACAGAACAACAGAACTTAACAATAGAAATTTTGGGCTCAATTGTGGCCGTAAGTTGAAGACTACCTATACTGCAAACTATTTTTTCATTAGGAAATTAAAAAGATTTAAAAGGAAACTGCAGGAATACTTTGAGAATAATTTGGGTAAAGGGAAAAGTTTAATGATAATATGGGATGCTAGTAAAGTTTGTAATGAGGGGCTATTTTATACAGTACAATTGCTTAGAGTAGAAAAAAATCCCAGGGAAAGATGCAAAGGATATTGGACAAAATTAGACAGAAAGAAATTCAGCTGCAAAAGACACCTATGGATCCTAAAATTTTACACCACATTAAATTGTTATGGCAACAATTATCTATGTTAACTGTACAAGAAATAGAAACAAAATTGAGCTATGCAAAACAAAGATATTTCAAATTTTCAAATAAACCAGACAAATTGTTGGCATATAAATTAAGAAAAGAAAGAGAAAAGACAATGATTGGAAAAATTTGTGAAGGCAATAATGTAATAACAGACAATGAACTTATTAAAAAGTCATTTCATAATTTCTTTTCAAGTTTATATAAAAGACAGGAGATAGATATATTAAAAATAGAGAAATATCTTTTAAGACAACAGCTGTCACAAACCCAGAAACAACTTACAAACGATCCAATAACTGCCTTTGAGATCTCAGAAGCTATTAAAAAAATGAGGCCAGGCAAAGCCCCAGGCCCAGATGCTCTCAAAAGCCAATATTATAAATGCTTCGAGGATGAACTTCTTCAACCACTAAAGGACACAATGAATGACATATTTCAGGGGGGAAATATACCCCAGACGTGGAAAGAAGCCACATTGTGTTGCTCCCAAGGGAGGGTCAAGATGTTACAAAGAGAAAGAATTATAGACCAATTTCATTATTAAACAAAGATTACAAACTCTTTGCCGCCATTTTGGCAGAAAAACTAGAGAAGATTCTACAGGTATATACACATGAAGACCAAGCAACTGCCGAAAAGACAGTTAAGAGATAATGTGAGAACTGTCTTAAATATTATTGAATACTTACAATATAATAATGAGGAACAGGCTGCCTTAATATTTTTAGATGCAGAGAAGGCCTTCAACAAACTAAATTGGGCCTTTATGTTTAAGGTGTTGGAAGAAATGGATTTTGGAGTGAATTTTATCCAAGGAATTAAAGTAATCTACATGTCACAGAATGCAAAAATTGTTGTAAATGGTGATCTAACTAACTCATGTGAAATTCAAAAGGGAACACGACAAGGATGCCCTTTGTCCCCTCTGTTGTTTATTTTGGTATTGGAAGTTCTGAATAGAGGTATCAAACAGGATGAAAAAATAAGGGGTATAAATATTAAGAAAGAAGTTTATAAATTGAGGGCCTTCGCTGATGATCTGGTTATATTTTTACAGGACCCAAAAAATAATATAGAAGATTTGATTGAGGAAATGGAATGAGTTTGGGGCTTTGGCAGGTTTCAAAATAAACAAACAGAAAACAACAATGCTGATCAAGAATATGCTTTCTCAGGATAGTGATATACTGAACAAAAAGTCGGGTTTTAGGGTTGAGAAAATGGTGAAATATTTAGAGATTTTGTTGACAAATACAAATATAAAATTGTTTCAAAACAACTATGTCTCTCTTTGGAGGCATATTAAACAGGATTTACAAAAATGGGATAAATTGCACTTATCACTATTGGGTAGAATCTCTGTAATCAAGATAAATATTTTACCAAAGATGCTTTTTTATTTCAGATGTTACCAATACTTACAACTGGCAATCCATTTAAACAATGGCAGAAGGACATTTCTAAGTTCATATGGCAAGGGAAAAAACAAGAATTAGATATAAGCTACTGCAAGATGTTAAGGAAAGAGTGGGTTTGGGTCTACCAGATATGAAATTGTATTTTTGATGCCTGCTGTTTGACCTGGCCAAAGAATGGGTGAGCTTCCAGAATAAAAGGCTACTTGAATTAGAGGGCCATGAATTAAAGTTTGGATGGCATGGCTACTTATGGTATGATAAACGTAAAGTTAATGTTGATTTTAATTATCATTTTGTTAGACATGTCATACTAAGAGTTTGGAATAAATATAAAACAAGGCTCTCTAGGAAGCTGTCCCTTTGGGTGTCACCCCAGGAAGCATTTTTTAGAAAAGAAATGGTGGCAAAGCCAGACTGGTTGACGGATGGTAAAATTTTATCTCTCAACTCTGGTGATCCAATATTAAAGCCGAGGGAAGAACTTGAATCAGAAGGTTATGCTTGTCATTAGTTTACTTATTAACAACTAAAAGAAAGATTTAAACTGGACAAAAAGTGCTATGGATTTGACTTTGTTAAAAATGAATTGGAAATTTCATTATGTGGCAACGATGAACATATTATTGTTAAGATCTATAAAATGTTATTGAAATTGAATTTGGAAAATGAATGTGTAAAACATTGTATGATTCAGTGGGCAAGGAATTTTGAAAATGGAGAAAAAAAGGAAATCAGAACTGAATGTTGTAAGTGTAAAAGTAAAGAAGGGACTTTTTATCATCTATTGTGGACATGTGATAAAAAAAATTGGAATATGATTGGTATTTTAATGCAGAAAATTTTGAAAATGGAGAAAAAAAGGAAATCAGAACTTTTCCTTTTGTTGCCTAATGGAAAAAGAACTGGAGAAAAAATGTGGAACTTTGTTATTATATATGTTGAACTGGAGAAAAAAATGTGGAACTTTGTTATTATATATGTTGACAGCAGCAAGTCTATTGTATGCACAAAAATGGAAGGACGCTTCGATTCCTACTATGGGCAAATGGTTGCAGAAGTTGATGGAGTTGGCTGAAATGGCAAAATTAACTACTTTGATTAAAGAAAAGAACATAAGTACTTTTGTTTCCACATGGAGACTGCTTCTGAACTTCGTGCTTGAAGTGGAAAAGAATGAAACTTTGATTTTGGGTTTTACCTACCGTAGTAGATTGATAGATCTTCACAGAAATGATTGGTTCATATTATTATGAAAAAGCAAAAAGTTGTGATTTGATGTTAATGCCTTATTTTACTGCAACAGAAAGAGTCAGAAGTCAATGTTTCCTTTTCTTTTTTTCTTATCCTTCCTCACTTCTCTTCCTCCTTTTCCTCCCCACTGCTTTTCTATTTATTTTTGTATTTTGTATTTTACAATATTTTATAACTCAATAAAAATGTTAAACTTAGGAAATTAAAGAAAAAGAATTGAAACTCATTATCTTTCCTTTTTTAATTTGTTAATTATTTAGAATTCATATTCAAAAATCTAAGTTGTACTGATGATTCTAAGGGTTTTATCATTGTGTATAAATTTGATTATTATCAGTTGTTAATATTGACATCTGTAGTTTTATTCAACATTTGTCATTTCTTTTCAATATATCCACTAGCTCTAGAACCATCACCTACTATACTTATCAATCTCTTTCAACCATCATCTACTTATAGATCTCTTTCAAATGTTTCATTGTATTCTATAATAATTTCTGTTTTATTTAAATACCATATTTTTCAGACTATAAGACACACTCCCCCCCCCCCAAAAAAGTAGGTGGAAATATCTGTGCATCTTATAGACCGAATACGGCCCTGTTTTTGGCCTCCCGACCCCCCCCCCCGCAAGTCCCATTTTTGCCAAAAACAGGCCCATTTTTGACAAAAACGGGATGCGTGAAGGGTTTGGGAGGCCTGCATAGTGCTCCTGGGGACTGAGGAGGGCAAAAACAGGACACGTGGGGCAGTGGCGAAATCTAAAAATTTTCCCTGCTGGTTCTATGGGCGTGGCTTATTTTGTGGGTGTGGCTTAGAGGTCAGGTGGGTGTGGCTTCAGATGGGCATGGCTTGGTGGTCAGGTGACTCATTGGGCATGCTTGGTGGTCAGGTGACCGGGTGGGCGTGCTTGGTGGTCAGGTGACCGGGTGGGCATAGCCAACTTGTAAAATGTGGTGAAACTCACTTAACAAAGCTCTTGCTTAGCAACCAAAATTTTGGGCTCAATTGTGGTCATAAGTCTTCCTTTCTTCCTTCCTTCCTTACTTCCTCCTTCCCTCCTTCTTTCTTCTTTCTTTCTTCCTTCCTTTTCTTTCTCTTTCTTTCTTTCTTTTTCTTTCTTTCTTTCTTTCCCTTTCTTTCTCCTTTCCTCTTTCCCTTCCGNTTCTTTCTTTCTTTCTTTCTTTCTTTCTTTCTTTCTTTCTTTCTTTCTTTCTTTCTTTCTTTCTTTCTTGTCTCTCTCTCTTTCTTCTGCAGTAGAAAGCAATCTCCCCCAAGGAAAATATCTTCTGACAGCAGCTATGAGATGCTCATATAATTCCAAATTACTCACCAACTCCCAAGACGGGGGATTCCTGACATAGTTTATGGCTTATAAAATGGTTCCATGTGTGCAGGTATATCTGGATGAGAGAAAGTGAGGGCGTCCCTGAACGTGTGAATGCACATGAGAAACATCCATGCCTTTTCCAATCTTCTTTCTTTCTTTCTTTCTTTCTTTCTTTCTTTCTTTCTTTCTTTCTTTCTTTCTTTCTTTCTTTCTTTCTTTCTTTCTTTCTTTCTTTCTTTCTTTCTCTTTCTCTCTTCTCAGTGGCGGGAAAAGGAAGAAAGTGCTCTGGCCGGCGCTCAGCTGGCACTCGGCTTACTTTCCTGGTGAGGCTCGGAGACTGCCCAGCATGCCCATCCACCGGCTCTCCAGGCAGCACCACTTTCTCTCTGCCCCGCCAAGGCCCCAACCAGCCCAGAGGCCGGTGGACCCCTGAGGCTGGCGGAGCTCTGTAGTTGCGCAGCCCAATGCTTTCCAGCCCGCGAAGGTCCCGGAGCCGAAAGCAAGAGGGGTAATGGCAACCACGCTCCGGACTGGCAGTGATGGCGGGCGGAGCCGCCGGTGCAGTGCCCGGCAAGGAAGGCTGGGCGGGGAGGTGCGGCCGATTGTCTCATTCATGCCGCCCACTTCGCTCGCAGTTCCGGGATGGAGGAGGGCTTCCTTGGGAGAGCCAGCGGTGGTGGCAGAGATTGCTTGGGAGAGCCCAAGCAAGCAAGCTCTCCACCATCCCGGAACTGCGTCGGGGAGTTTTCTGGCGCGGCACAGTTCCGGGATGGTGGAGAGCTTCCTTGGGAGAGCCAGCGGCAGCAGCAGAGCACACCCTGCCCTTCAGGGGCCCAAGGGCAGGTGTCCCAGCCCGGAAACAGCGCGTCTCCCAGGAAGTGGTGGCTGGTGGAACTGGGCAGGGTGGAGCCGCCACTGCAGCAGCACCCAGCGAGGAAGGCCGGGTGGGGAGGCATGGCCAATATTGCTTTCTCTTGCCCCGCTCTCCATACCGGAGGGCCGCGCACCCCTCCGCCAATCCTCCATACAAACTGCCTGCCCCATTTCTGCAAAGGCAGAGCCCTGCAGGGTGATCCAAAGAGGGGAGGGGAATGCTGTAGAAAAGGCTGCCTTCCACCCGTGCCTCCTATGCCGGCTCTGTGGGACTTGGGGCTCCGAAGCAGCCCACTGGCTTCCTACCTGGCGCCACAGGCCAAGTTCCCAAAGTGGTGCCGGCAGTCGGCTGGGCCGATCCGCAAAGAGAGCAGGCAGGTGGCCTGATGAGAAGCCAGTGGGTTGCTTCGGAGCCCCAAGTGCCATGGAGCCAGCACGGGAGGCACGGGTGGAATGCAGCCTTTTCTACAGCATCCCCCTCCCCTCTTTGGATCACCCTGCAAGGGGGAGGCTCTGCCTTTGCAGAAACAGGGCAGGCGCATGTGCAGCAGCCCCAGGTCATCCGCTTGCCCTTCTGCCACCCCTATCAGCATCTGCATTTCCACCAAGGGCCGCCCACGCACCCATTGGCCGGGCCGGGCTGGACGCTGACCTCGGAAGGCAAGCGGGCATGGGGGGCCACCGGAAAGGCCGTGTGGAAGGCTGCCAAGCATGGCAGGGCTGCGGGCAAGGGAGTAGGCTGCTACCTCCCTTCCCCGCTGCCCTGACATGCTTGCCTGCCTTCCACATGGCCTTCTGCTTGCCTGCCTTCGCAAACTGGCCACGGGGACACCAGGAAGGCCCTGTGGAAGGCAGGAAAGCATGTCGGGGCTGCGGGCCGTGGGGAATGGCATAGGGAAGGCAGGCTGGGACAGTGCGGGGGCAGGGGCAGCTAGGTAGGCCGTGACTTCGCAGGCTTACCTGGCAGGCAGATCAGGGGCGCAGTGCTTCAGGCAGGCAAGCTGCAGAGCAGAGACTGAGTGGGACAGGGTAAGCGAGCGGCGACCGGGGGACTGGTTCATGGGCGTGGCCAGCCAGCCATCGCTATCAGTTCTCCGAACCACCAGCGGCCACCACTACCAGTACGCCCGATCCGGTCCGAACCAGGAGCATTTCACCCCTGATGTGGGGGGGGGTGTCGGGAGGCCAAATTTCTTTTGCAAAAACGGGCCCATTTTTCAAAAAAATGGGATGCACAGAGGGTTTGGGAGGCCTGCAGAGTGCTCCTGGGGGCCAGGGAGGGCAAAAACCGGATGTGTGGAGGCCAAAAACTATTTTTTTTCTTGTTTTCCTCTTTGAAATCTAGGTGCATTTTATACTGCGGTGTGTCTTATAGTCTGAAAAATACGGTAAAATATATTTCTCTGTAATTACAGTATATTTAATTATTTGCATTATCCAACAGTAAGAATGGATAGTTTTCAATGTCCTGAACAAAACTGAAGTGTATTTTGAGTCCCACTGAAATAATTTCAGCACTAGGGAATAGTCTGAATATGTTTCCCACTTAAGAAGAAACAAGGTTGCCTATATAATTGGTAGAACTGAAAAAAGTATTCAATCTAGAATAGTTTTGGTAATGTGACTGATGAAAAAAAAATCTCATATTCTTACAATTGGAACTCTTTATTTGTAGAACATTGATCAACCATTATTTTCAACTCCCCCCTCCCCCAAAAAATACATGGTTTACATTTTCCTTCTTTCATTTATTGGGCAGACCATACCTGTTTCAGTGTGTACCGAGAGCTGCCTACCTGGATATTTTAAGAAAAAGCAGGAGGAGAAGCCTTTTTGCTGCTATGATTGCCTCCCATGTCCCAAAGAGAAAATGTCCAGCCAGAAGGGTAAGAGACATTCAAAACCAAATTTCCTTATTGTTTTGCAGGTCACCCCAAGCAGATCGATGAACATATCAATATAGGACCTGAATTATATTTTCATCAATTAAGATATTTTTCCCTTCCATAAAGAAGTATTCCCCAACCCTTTCAAAGAAAGACCTCAGAGTTAAGAGTTTAAGTGTTTTCTCTGATGTAAACTGGAAAGTCTTCATATGAGTTGGGGGCCTATATGACCCAGAATATATCATTTCTAGGATACATTGATTTGTTTTTGAATTTATCTAAAACTTTTATATAGAACTTCCCATTAGGAATATCTTTATATGCTTTAAAAAACTCCAAGCAATTAACAGACTTGATTAAAAAAAACATGTTCTTTTCATTTAATGGCCACAATTGGGACTTGTCAGTCAGTCATTAATGAAGCAACTGTTCTTGGAATGTTATTTCAGGTTTCTTTTTCTCTATAGACCTGCAAATATAGATCGTCAATGAAAGAATTAGTGACAAAGTTCCTTTTTTATTACTTTTGTAACTAGGAATGATTGCTAAACAAGGCAGTCACCAAATAAGGATTATCTGTAGCCCTTTTCCCCATTCCCCCATTTTTTACAATGCTTATCCCAGAGCTGAGATAATTATCAAGAAGAGACTATATAGATATTTGTATTTGCATTCATTGGAGAGGAAGTGAATGTAAGAACATAATCAGGCAACAATAAGGAATGCACTTTGAAAGGAAGACGGTTGAACCAGCTACTTGCCTAGCACAGTGGCTGCTGTGAGCCAGGGGCCACTTGGGGGGGGGGACAAAAGCCTTTAGTGTCTTAACTCAGGCCTGTCAAACTGGCAGCCTACAGGCCACACCCACCCGGCTCTGCAAAGGCAAAAAACGTCACAATACGTCACGTGATGCAATCGGTTTTGACACCCGTGGTCTAACTGATGTGAGCGATGTGGATATTTTTAATCAACTAATTAAGGTTCTGAGTTGGTTAGCAGTTGCAGGACCCCAGGAATGGGAAGGTTCTTCAAACAATGATTCTGCTTTGAGAAGGGGAAAAATGGGTCAGGCATAGCATCAACTAACTGTAATGGCAAACATATGACTGAAAGATTGTACACAGTTACTTTTTCATCACTGTCCTAACTGTGAGCAGTCACTGACCAAGGCACTTGCTAGATGAGAAAGCATTCTGTTTCTCTTACACTAGAATTATGGTCTCCCTTAAAAAAAATCACTCTAACATTTGCAAAAAAAATTCTACTGGATTAAGAAAGCTTCAGAAATTTTTCATGTAAGGAGAATAAGGGACACCTTTCTTCTTTTTCCTTCAGTAAAATTGTATGCATGGATGTGAACATTAATTTTGTTGTATTATACAGAAGTAAAAAAAAATGACATAAATAGTCTCAAAGGAAGACAACGTTGAAGGTTGGTGTAGCAATAAAACTAAACAAACAAATAGAAACCTTGCAATCTGAAGCATAAGTACTAAATAAGCAACATGAAATAAACTCATGAGGAAATAACATTTTTCCATATTCTCCTGTATTCTCTTATGTCCCAAATACAAGAGAAAAAGTAAGATGGATAATATCCGGATCAGTGCTGTTTCCATAAATAACCTGTGTGATGATTTTAATAATAGTATGACTAATAAAAAATACTTATAAATTTATTCATTTAAATTGTAGATATGAATGACTGTTCAAAATGCCCTGAAGATCAATATCCAAATAAGGACCAAGATTCATGTATTTCAAAGAAAATATCTTTCTTGTCCTATGAAGAACCAATGGGAATATGTTTAGTTACTCTTGCACTTTTCTTTACTCTCTGCACAATTATGGTACTCACAACATTTTTGAAGTACCACAATACTCCCATTGTCAAGGCCAATAACCGAAACCTCACCTATCTTCTACTCATCTCCCTCATCCTCTGCTTCCTTTGTTCACTGCAGTTCCTTGTTGTACCAGGCAATATAATATGTCTCTTCAGACAAATTAGCTTTGGCATCATCTTCTCAGTGGCTGTGTCTTCTGTTCTGGCAAAAACCATCACAGTGGTTCTGGCTTTCATGGCCACTAAACCAGGATCCAGGATGAGGAACTGGGTGGGAAGAGGACTGGCCACCTCCATTGTTCTTTCTGGTTCCCTGATTCAAGCAGGCATATGTACAGTGTGGCTGTTCACATTTCCCCCTTTCCCTGACATTGACACCCATTCAGAAATTGAGGAAATCATACTCCAGTGCAATGAAGGCTCAGCTACCATGTTCTACTGTGTCCTGGGCTACATGGGCTTTCTGGCAACTGCCAGTTTCACAGTAGCATTTTTCTCCAGGAATCTCCCTAGCAGTTTCAATGAGGCTAAATGTCTCACATTTAGTATGCTGATCTTCTGCTGTGTATGGCTCTCTTTTGTTCCATCCTACCTGAGCACCAAAGGCAAATACATGGTGGCTGTGGAGGTTTTCTCCATTTTGACTTCTACTGCTGCATTGTTGGTCTGCATATATTTCCCCAAATGTTACATAATTATTGTTCGGCCAGAGCTAAACAAGAAGGAACAATTAATAAAGAGAAAATATTAATAATACACAACAAAAGAATTTCTATTATTTCTGTCTTTTACCGTCCTTTCTTTTTAGTTCCTAAACTTTAAATCACTGACTTTGGGAAGGCAGCAGAAATTTGCAGTCTTTTTGGTTTATGAGTAAAGGCTGGTTGGTTAGCCCTTCTTCAATTAAAATTGAAATTCTGAGAAATAAAGAGGGCATATGTTTATTTAAGAAAGCAGCTTGGGTTTTGAGGAAAAAATGACTGGGTTGAAGTTACTTAAAGAACCAAAACTGAAGTTGTTCCTAGTTTATAGTGGGAAGGTAAGAAGACACCTAAATGGATTTCTATAAAGCATCTTGTTTTATCTTTTAAAAAAAATCACTTTCCTTCCACAGTCCAAGAGCTATTTATTCAATCCTTAGATTGCCCTTCAAGGGGTGCACTAATCACAGTTCTTTATATCCCAAAGGTAAACAGTCAGTTCCATTTGAATAGTCCCAAAGGTTATTAGAAGTCTTTCAGGGGTCTCTTTAATTAGTAGTTTGCTTATTTCTATATTTAAATCTCCAATAGTCCTGGGGTAGTTGGGAATAATCCAGTAAATATTTCCATAGTCCTTCTCATAAGTATTTCCAGAATTGTAGTTTTTCTTTTTGTCAGCAGGTGGCACTCTCAACTTAAATTTCAGTATTACCACTCAGCAATTGTCATTTTAGTTATAAATCAATTATAAAAGCAGAATAAGTTTTATAGGTAAATAATTCCAGCATTTTAAAATGCCTTTCCAGTACCGCGTCTTCCCAATTTAAGAGTCCAATTTTCTATACATTTCAAAATGTTCTCTTTATTTTTCTCTCTTGTATCTTCCCCTGCAGGTCAGAATGCTTAGATGCTGCTTTAACAAATAATTCTGAGCAAATAGTTCTAAAATATTCCTTGGGGTAAGTTTAAGGCAAAAAGAAATCCTCTCCCCCAGTTCCAGTCACTGTTCACCTACTTCGCTCCAGCACCAGTCTTAGCTGTTGTTCTTCGGTTGTCCCAGCTTTGTGGCAGCCAACTTTAGGCTGTCTCTTCTCCTTTCCATGACTAAGAGGGAAAAAGAACCCCGGGTCAGACAGGAGAGCTGCGACTCTCCTCGACCTCACAGGGTGCCCCTCTTTGCTTCACTGCCCCTACAAGGTGGCTTTGGCTCCTCTCGGAGCCCACCAATAGGGGGAAGTCAGCACAGGGAATATGGAGACCCATTCCTTGTGTCTAATATCACTGCGACATCAACCAGAAGTCCCTAACTCGACTTTTGATTCCCTGCTGAGCTGAGCTCCATTGTAACCTAATGTGCCAACTGCCAAGATAAAGCCTTTAGGCTAATTGCCAAATAGCCTCGCTTGTAACTTAAAATGTGTATTCTCAGCAATCTAATGTAAGATAGCAACCCCTAACAAAGCTCTGGACTATAGGCCAGAAAATGTATTCCTTTCCCCTTTCTGAGGTTCTTTGTTTGCAGAGCACTGAGAAAATCATGAGATTTGCATGAACTAATGGATATGCAATTATGTTTCTAACACTATGACGATCTGTGTAAGCTGTGTAAACTATAAGAAGTTCAAGAAAAAGTTTTTGCACGGTGGCAACTTCGGCTTTTGCTTTTCCTCTCTCTGCCTGCTCTGTTTAAGATGGGAGATAAAAGTTTGCCCAGTTTTGCTTTCTGATCAGCAATAAAACTGATTATCAGTTGCCTCGTGTTCAGAGTTTCATTGGATTTATCAGATTCTAAGCTGCACTCAAAAACCTTACAATACTATAACTGATTGTATGCCTAGCTTGCTGGTGTCTTTGAGTTTCCTTTTTAACAATACATTACATTAATTTTCACATAATCTATTCCAATGGATTCAGAAAGCTGCTGAAAAGTTTCTTGTAAGGAGAACAGGGAGCACCTTTGACCCTTTAGCTTCAACAAAAAAATATTAATGGATATGACATCAGTTTGATATTTTCATGTAGAAATATAAAAATTGAAGAATATTAAACATAAATTATCTGATGGGAAAGCAGTGCTATTATATTTATTTTTATTATTAGATGTTGTACCAAGGAATAAAGAATAGAATAGAATAGAATAGAATAGAATAGAATAGAATAGAATAGAATAGAATAGAATAGAAAAGAAAAGAAAAGAAAAGAAAAGAAAAGAAAAGAAAAGAATACTTTATTTGGCAAAGTGTGGCTAGACACATAAGAAATTTGTCTCCAGTGCAGAAACTTTCAGTGTACATTCAAAGTAACATCATCATCATTGTCATCATCATAGCCATAGCCATAGTCAAAGTTATAGTCATAATCATAGTCATAATAAGTGCCCCCAGTGATACACTACCTTGATGTGTTTGTGGGGCTTGTGTGCTTTGAGAGCTATGCCAGAGGTTCAATCATATTGGATAGGTCTCAGACAAAGACTGGTTGTCCAATAAATAAAAAAATATGGTGAGACATAAATTACAAAAATCCATGCCAGCTTGGTTGTCACCTGGGTTAACAAAGACTGCATTAGATATTGGAGTTCCTGGACATCTGGTGAAAAATGGACCCAGGACTGGACTCAGGACTGTTGACTGAGCAACCAGGGCCAGCAGCTGCCAACTTACTGGAAGGAAAGGTTTTAACCTGTCACAAATATACAGTGATTGAAAACAAAAAAATAATGATCTGTTATTACAGAGCAAGTCCAACAAGAAGGTGATATTTGAAACAAATGCATCATTCTGGAAAAAATAGAATAACAGAACAGAGGCTAGCTGATCAACATCAGTTTATAATATGAAATAAAGTATTCACAGAAGCAGAATTGCAAGAATTGACCAAAGAAATCAGATATAAGCATCAGCTCACTGCAAGAAACAAATCAACTAATGTACAACACAGCTGTAGTTATAATGAAACATCTGGGATGCAAAATCAACGAAGAAGAAAAAAAGCCAAACAATGAACCATCAAATGGAACATCACACTGGAAGATCACAAACTGAGATCAAATGTAAGCAAACTAAAGCATATGAAAGAAAAGAAGTCAGCGAACAAGAAGACCAAAGAACACTTAATCAATCCTTAGAAACAAGGAAGATCAAGGAAGCATTGGAAATAATAAAGCAACAAATAACAGCTCTAGCCAAGAAGATCAATATACAAATCTCAAATTATAGGCAGAATCTCCAATTTCAATCTAATCAGGAACATTTCTACCAATCCATCAGTGGAGAGATTGAAATGAATCAGGCATACCTGACAAGGAAGAAACAGTACAGTTCTGGGAGCAGATATGAGATAACCAAAAGAAATACAACAAGAATGCAGGGTAAAGGAAGAGGATAAGAATAAAAAAAGAAGCACCAGGCAACTACAGGACAATTATCTGGTTACCAACAACTTTCAGATTAATAACTGGTGTGATAGCTGATACAATCCAACAGCATCTACTTAAAAATAATAAATTATCACCAAAGTATAAAGGAAAAGAGAGAGAGAGAGAGAGAGAGAGAGAGAGAGAGAGNNNTAGAAAAGAGAGAGAGAGAGAGAGAGAGAGAGAGAGAGAGAGAGAGAGAGAGAGAGAGTGTTATGAGCTGAATAAACCTGTTAGCCTTACTACGGTGTCTGCCTCAGTCTATAAGCCCTCTCAGGACTTATCAGCTGGCGACGAAGGTGGGATAGGAATTCATCCCGAACCGAGGCAATAGACATGGAGCTGAAATCCAGTCACTGAATTGAGCTGTCATTACAAAGAGCTGAAGCCACTACGCTAAATCTCCTTCTGCAGAGAATGCCAGCCTTACCCGTTTTTGCAACTTTCAATCCTGCAGCTGAATCTTGGGACACATATGTAGAGAAATTTGAATTCTTCCTAATGGCAAATGAACTCTCTAGTATTTCAAATGACAGGAAAAAAGCCCTTTTCTTATCTAACTGTGGAAATGAGGTATTTGAAACCGCAAAAAATCTTTTGGCTCCTCAGAAAGTACATACTGTGCCCTGGGATGTAATCTCAGAGAGCCTGAGGAACCACTATTCCTCTGTTCCATCTATGATAGCCAGAAGGCATGCCTTTTATCACAGGAATCAAAAAGAGGGGGAAACTATATATCAGTACATTTCTTCCCTCAGAGCAGCTGCCCTTTACTGTGAATTTGAACATCTAGATAATGCTCTAAGAGACAGAGTTGTATGTGGCATCAGAGATTTAAGGCTACAATGCCACCTAATTACAAAAACAGTACTTCCACTACAATTGACATTAAAGGGAGCCAGAGCAGCTGAGCTTTCCAACAGATCTGCTTCAGAAATACAGCAAACCACTTTTTCAAAATTTCCCACCAAAATGGAGGCTATCCATTTGGAAACAGCAGACAAAATAGGGGACACAGCTGAGGAGGTCGAAGATGTCCACCGCCTCAGACTTCAAGACCAGAGAAAGGACAACAAAGAAAAACAGACAACAAGGAATACATGCCTGAGCTGTGGGGGACTGCACCTGAGATTTTCTTGCAAATTCCAAAATGCAGACTGCCTAAGATGTGGACGAACGGGCCATCTGGCAACGGTATGCAGAGCCCCACAGCCAAATTCAAGGCCACTAACTAAAACTCTAAATTTTAGGAAACCATCCTTCACATTTGAGCCCAGGGGAGATGATTGCTATACAGTTAACAATGATAGCTATCCCCTGAATTAGCTATCTCCCCATAATTGGCAATGCAATTAGCAACAGAAAGAATTTTTTTTATCACTATACCATTAGAAGGTTCTCCATGTAAAATGGAGGTAGATACTGGTTCTTCCATGTCTCTTATATCATGGAAGACTCTAAAGAAATTGGTTCCACAATTCACAAAAGATAAACTTAAACCAGCTCCTACAGAATTGAGAGATTACCAAGGCAGGATCATTCCTATTTTAGGTACCTGCCCCTTCCATATCCAGTATGGAACTTTCTCTGGACATCTTCCCCTCATTATTGTGGAAGACCCACTTCCTAGCCTTTTAGGCCTTGAATGGTTCCACTCCCTAGGCCTCTCCATCTCTGGAATCCATCAGGTCCAAGAGCCACTCCTGTGTGATCTCGTCAGAGAGTTCAACACTGTCTTCACCTCAGGCCTGGGTAAGTACACTGGAAAACCCCTTTCCTTTAATTTAGATCCCCAGGTTGCTCCCATTCGTATGAAACACAGGCGAGTTCCTTTCTCACTGAGGAAAAAAGTAGGTGCTGCTTTAGATAAATTAATAAGTCAGGGCATCCTTGAGGCAGTTGACCACTCTAAGTGGGAAACTCCAATAGTTACTCCCGTCAAGCCCGATGGATCAGTGAGGATCTATGCAGACTATAAATGCACACTCAATAAAGCTCTCCAAAATTCCACCTACACTGTGCCGGTAGTGCAACATCTTCTCCACTCCCTGGGACAGGGCAAAATTTTTGCAAAGTTGGACCTTACCCAGGCCTATCAACAAATTCCTGTAGATGAGGCCACAGCAGAGGCACAAACTATCATTACTCACGGAGGGGCATTTAAATGTCACAGGCTCCAATTTGGAGTTACAGTAGCCCCAATGTTTGATGGAGAGATTACTCCAGGACATTCCTGGAATGGTTCCCTATTTCGACCAATATCTTAGTGTCTGCTGCTAACCTCTCTCAGTTAGAGATATGCTTGAGAGCAGTGTTGCAGAAATTCAAACAAGCAGGCCTCACCCTTAAAATAGACAAGTGCAAACTTGGTGTAAGAGAAGTGGAATTCTTGGGCTACAAGGTTGATTCCTCAGGCCTGCACCCGACGAAAACTAAACTTAGGGCAATTCAGGAGGCTCCTGCTCCAAAGAATAAAACTGAATTACAGGCATTTCTCAGCCTCATCAATTTTTATAGTGTTTTTTTGCCCCACAAGGCTTCAGTGGCTGAGCCTTTACATAGGCTATTAGACTCAAAACAATCTTGGCTGTGGGGCTCTTGAGAAGCTGCCGCTTTTCAAGCAATCAAATGGCTGCTCACATCCAACAGCCTCCTCCTGCAATACAATGACCACTTGCCATTAGTATTGACGTGTGATGCCTCTCCTTATGGCATGGGTGCCGTCCTTAGTCATAGATTGCCAACAGGACTGGAGACATCAATAGCTTATTTCTCTCGTACCATGTCCCAGACAGAAAGGAATTACGGACAGATAGATAAGGAAGCATTGGCCCTGGTAACAGGAGTTAAAAGGTTCCATGAATACGTGTATGGATGCCATTTCACTTTGGTCATGGACCACAAACCTTTGCTAGGAATGCTTGCAAGAGACAGACAATCCCCTCAAATTCTGTCCCCAAGGATGACCAGGTGGACAGAGTTTCTGGTCGCATATAACTACACCTTAGAGTATAGGCCAGGCAAGCATATCGCACATGCAGATGCTCTCAGTAGATGCCCTCTACCTGTTCCAGTGGAAGATCCAGCTCCTGCTAGCTCTGTACTAATGATAGAGGATCTGCCAAACATTCTGTCAGCAGCTGAGATGGCCAAACACACAAAGACCTCTCTCAGTTTTTGGACTGGGTCAAGAGAGGCTGGCCTTTAGACTTCAGCAGTACAAGGCAAGGCAAAATGAGCTGTCTACCATGAAAGGTTGTTTGCTCTGGGGACATAGAGTTATCATTCCTAAAGTGTTAAGGAACCACATCCTGACTACATTACATGACAGCCACCCTGGAATCATAAGAATGAAAGCTCTGGCCAGGAGTTATATCTGGCGGCCAAACGTAGATCAGGGTATTGTTGAATGGGTCTCTGGGTGTCAGACATGCCAGGAAACGAGGGCAAACCCACCTAAAGCACCCCCCTCAGAATGGGCCAAACCAAGAGGGCCTTGGTCTCGCCTTCACATAGACCTGGCTGGCCCGGTTCAAGGTCAGATGTTCTTTGTAGGGGTAGACGCATATTCCAAATGGGTAGAAGTGAAGCTGATGTCCTCCACTACTTCAGAAATGGTAATCAAGATACTACAAACCTTATTTGCCACCCATGGCATACCAGACACTCTGGTTTCTGACAACAGGCCTCAGTTGTACCTAGCAGGACTGGGCATAAGGCATATTCTAACAGCCCTGTTTTTTCCAGCCACAAATGGTAGGGTGGAAAGGGCTGTGCGTTCTGTAAAAGAGGCCCTTGCAAGATTAGGGCCTCGGGACTGGAACTGTAAAATCTCAAAATACCTCCTGTTGCAGCATGCCCAGAAACCATACCTCCTGTTGCACCATGCCCAGAAACAAACCAAAGTCCTGCTGAACTGCTAATGGGAAGGAGAATAAAGACTAACCTGGACAGACTGCACCCTAACTATTCCCCAGACCTTCCCAGGGACTCAACTTCAAAAATTAGAACTTTCCAACCAGGGGACTTTGTTTATGCCAGAAATTATGCAGGCCACCCCCTCTGGTTAGCAGGGACTATTACTACTCAAGCAGGCCCCAGGTCCTATATGCTGGTTTGGGATGATGGGTGAATGTGGCGATGCCACATTGACCAATTAAGGGGTCACTGGAGCCCTAGGACAAAATCATACATAACAGAAAATAACCCACACATTCCAGCTAAAAGTTTACTTGCAGATGGGCCTATTACAGAAGACAAGGCAATCAATGATAACCGAAGCAAGGACAACTTACCCTGCACTGAGGACTCTGTTCCAGCGATGGAAGCAATCAGCGAAGCAGAAAAGACTCCAGAAATGGCTGCAGGGACTTCTTCGGTGATTACACCTAGTCCAGCTTCAACAGGAACTCTGAGGTGGTCCAGGAGAACCAGGAGAAGGCCTGCCTACCTGCAAGACTACAAATGCGCGATCTAGTGACGGAGGAGTGCTGCGTCCAGTCTTTCCCTCCAGTCCACAGCTGACGTAGACCCAGCCAAGCTCTGATTGGTTACCGCATTTCAAGCGTGACTATATCAAGCACTGTCAGAGGTGCTGTCTCTCGCTGTTCTTGTTAGCCAAGCGAGCCGCACTAGCTGTCAAACTGGCGCTTTTTTACTGTTAGCATTGTTACGAGCTGAATAAACCTGTTAGCCTTACTACGGTGTCTGCCTCAGTCTATAAGCCCTCTCAGGACTTATCAGATAGATAGATAGATAGATAGATAGATAGATAGATAGATAGATAGATAGATAGATAGATAGATAGATAGATAGATAGATAGATAGATAGATAGATAGATAGATAGATAGATAGATAATATCAGAGGAACAAAAGATCAACTTCTAATTGACAAGATAATTCTGGAAAATTGCAAGAGAAGGTAGACTAACTTGAATGTAATGTAGCATGTCTTGAATTAATTGGGAGCATTACTCGGAACCATGACACATGGATAGATTATATGAAGGCATTTGACTCCCTGCCACATGATTGGATAATCAAGTGTCTAGAAACAACAGAAGTCAGTAGAAACATCAGAAGCTTTGTGAAAAGATCAATGGCACAATGAAATACATGGTTGTGGTCAATAGTGAAAGAACTGGAGAGATTAGCATCAAAAGAGGAATCGTCCAAGGAGACTCACCATCACCACTATTGTTTGTCATTGCACTGATTCCTTTGTCAACAATACTGAATAACTCAGGCCATGGATATCAAACATTAAAACCAGGCTATTCTTTCTTCTTTACATGAATGATTTGAAGGTATATGGAAAAACACCATCTGAAATAGAATCACTGTTCCACACTGTCCATATATACAGACAAGATATTGCAATGGAGTTTGGACTGGACAAATGTGCCATGCTTGCCATGAAACATGGAAAAATAGTGAAAATTGATGGAATCAAGATGGCTTATGGAAATAATATTAAGAATGTGGATGAAGATGACCACTATAAACACCTAGACATCCTTCAAGCTGACATCAAGCACAATGAAGTCAATAAAAAGGTTAGAAATGAATACATCAAGAGAGTGAAGAAAATTTTAAAATCCAAACTCAGTGGAGGAAATACCATCAAGGCAACCAACATCTGGGCAATTCCATTCATTAGATACATAGCTGTAATAGTAGACTGGATTCAAGCAGAACTAAAAGCAATGGATAGGAATACCAGAAAAATAATGACAATGAATAATGAAGAATGGTTGCAGGATTTGGGTTTGGCTACTTTAAAGAAAAGGACTGGGGTGACATGTTATCAGTATTCCAGTATTTGAGGGGATGCCACAAAGAAGAGGGGCTCAAATTATTCTCCAAAGCACCAGAGGGCAGGACAAGAAACAATGGATGGAAACTAATCAAGGAGAGAAGCAACCTGGAATTAGGAAGAAACTTCCTAACAGTGAGAACAATTAACCAGTGGAACAGCTTGACTTCAAAAGTTATGGGTGCTTCATCACTGGAGATTTTTAAGAAAAGACTGGACAGCCACTTGTCTGAAATGGTATAAGGTCTTCTGCTTGAGCAGCGGGCTGGATTAGAAGACCTCCAAGGTCCCTTCCAGCTCTATTCTATTCTTCTAGTCTTCTTCTTTCTGCAAAGCCCTTCAGTTTGCCAGACTTTATTTTGGCCAAGCTTGGAAATTTCTCAGTGGAAGGAATAGAGTTTGCCCCTTTAAATGAGCACAGAATTCTATTCTATTCTATTCTATTCTATTCTATTCTATTCTAAGGATTGTTTTTGCTATATTAGTAAAATTGGGTCAAATGAGCCCTTTTTGTGATCAATGTAATTAATTCGGCACAAGAAACCATTGGTTGCCCTCTAACACCACTGGATGACCTCGCTGTTTCAGCAGAGTAAGGAAGATACTTAGGGATGATTCATACCCTGGTCAGTGTCTCTTTTCACTTTTACCATTGGGCAGAAGACATTGAAGTATAGCCAGCCAGACAAACAGGTTTAAAAACAGCTTCTACCCATGGGCTGTCAGACTCCTAAACACAATCACAATCACCCCACATACGTATGGAAACATATGACTAGTGCTTTCTTTCCCCAATTACTTGTATAAATTGGGAATTGTATTGTCTTGTATTTTCTGTTATGGATTGCACCAGTAGAGGCTAAACCAATTTCATTGTATACATGATGTACAATGACAATAAAGGCTGCTATTATTATTATTATTATTATTATTATTATTATTATTATTATTATTATTATTATTATTATTATTATTATTATTATTATTATTATTATTATTA
>QLTV01002297.1:59690-71043 GCA_003457575.1 Thermophis baileyi | reverse complement strand
TGGATATCTTTAAAAAAAAGATAAATATACCTAGGAAAATCATTTTGATGATTGGAGGAATTTTGAAATTGGAACATCCGTCTGGTAATAATAAAATAGAGTAGATACTCTAGGAAGGGACAAGAGGGAAGAAGGGGAAGTAGAGCAGGAAGGGGAGAGGGAGGAGAAGGAAGTAGGAAAGAGGTAGTGAAGGAGAAAGAAGGTAAGAGGAAGAGGGAGAGCGAGGGAGGGGAGTTACTGTAAGTTTTTTGGGGGGAGAAAACAGATGGATGTTAAAAATATAATTGGTGTAAAATGTATTTTTTGATATATTGAATAGAAGTGTATAATCATATGTATTTGGAGATGTTCTATGGTATATGTATTTATATTTGTTGAAGAAAAAATAAAAAATTTTATTGATAAAAAAAGTGTGTATAGTCAAGGCTATGGTTTTCCCAGTTGCAATGTATGGCTGTGAAAGTTGGACCATAAGAAAGGCTGAGCGTCAAAGAATTGAGGCTTTTGAACTATGGTGCTGGAGAAGACTCCTGCGAGTCCCTTGGACTGCAAGGCGATCAAACTGGTCAGTCCTAGAGGAGATCAACCCTGACTGCTCTTTAGAAGATCCTGAAGATGAAACTCAAATACTTTGGCCACCAAATGAGAAGGAAGGACTCACTGGAAAAGAGCCTAATGCTGGGAAAGCTTGAGGGCAAAAGAAGAATGGGACGGCAGAGAATGAGGTGGCTGGATGGAGTCACTGAAGCAGTAGGCGTGAGCTTAAATGGATACCTTACTATTCCATTAATAATTTGAATGTTGCAATTTTCTCTTCCCCTTATAATTATGAAAACGACTATTATTACTTTGCTGTTCCTCAATCTCTTGGTTGATCAATTATTACACTTGAAAGCATGAGGACTAAATGTTGGTGGACATTTAAATATTTTAGAATTTAGAGACAGGTAGAACAATCAGAATGATTGCTCTGAGCCATTTGCATTCTAAGATTTGATACAGAAATCTTGTGAAGAACAGAAAGAGATTCAGTTCAAGTTTGTCGCATTTTGGGAACTTTTAAGACATGTGAAAATGAGAGAAACTTTGTAAAATTGAGATTAATATTTATTACAATGATATTGATTCTTCTCCTACTGCTATTGCCATATAGTGCTTCCAAGACGCAACCAATAAAATGTAGCATCCAAGATCCTATCCCAATTGTTCACAAATATTTCCAGCAAGGTGACCTAATCATTGGTGACATTATTTCTCTTGTCTTCCCAACTAGAGATGCAGAAAGGTTTGAGCAAGATCCCCATCATTCTCTTATTAGTGAATCTTTGTAAGATACTGTTTTCTTTCCATAGTCTGTATCAATCTAGATCAAATTATTTAGTATGACTTTTATATGTGTCATTATTAGCTTTGTGATTAAAAACAATCTTTCCCAGCTATGTTTAAACGGGATGGGGTTTTTTTCAGATTATAAATTATTTCTTTGTACTTGGTAAAGGAAAACATAAGGTAGAACCTATGTACTTTAAATCAAATTAAGCAAAAGATCAAACTAATTATTCAATATCTCATGTCTAGTAGTCTCTGACAAGAAAATAATCCCTCCCCCCCAAGCTTCCAGCCTCTTCTCTTAGGATAGGAATTACAGATTCTAAATCTGACTTCTTAGAAGATATGGAATGGTATGGAACCATAGGATTAATTATGTACAGTCAGAGATATAGCATATTTTATTTCAGTAAATTAGACATGCAATCTCCTTCCAGTACTAATTTTCATATAAGCTGAAAGAGCTTTGGGGGGTTTGGGGGGGGGGTTGAGAAAAAAAGGTACCACATGCTCCAAATGTTTTTATTTGTAAAATCCTCATTCTGCCTTTCTTAGTTCTCTTAATTATTTTCCTTCCAACTTCTCCATTACAACCATTGCAATGAAGATTATCCAGGCTATAAACATCACATTATTACCATCAATTTTTCAATAACTCATGGCTAGTAGATTCAGGCAAGATAGGTATCTCTCTCCCTACACTCTGTCCCTTCCTTTGGGATGCAAATTACAGAATCAGACTCTAAAACTGACTCTACAGAAGACGTGAAATTGCACCAAACTAAAGGAATAATAATATTCAGTCAGAGATAAAGCATAATTTACTTTAATAAATAAGACATGCAGTTTTCTTCCAGAGATAATATTCTAATTAACTGAAAGTGTGGGGTAAGGAGCAAGACAGGAGAAATACATACTCTGAATGTTCTTTTATTGTTAACATCCTCATTCAGTTTTCTTAGTTCTCTCAGCTTAATTTCGATCCAATCTACCATTTTATACCAAAGATTATCAAGGCCATAAAAATTACATCATTATCACAAATGTTTACAGATGTTTCAAGGGGGAAAAACCCTCTTTGAATGTTGGTTGAATTGTAATAGATTCTTTGATATTCAGAGATATTTGAATTGTTTAAGTTCTCTGTAGTCTTCACATGCCTTGTTTAAGCCAGACAAAATTCTAAATATATGCAATGTTTGCCACTTTTTGTAATCACATTAAAATGAAGCCACCATATGTGTAAGAAAAAGTGATTAAACCAATTTTACTTCACAGCGATACAATGCTAATGTCCATATTACATGCTTGGTAATGATTCTGGTCAGCAACTTCACATAATCAGAATTGATTAGCAGTAGCAAAATGAAAGCAAAATCCCCTGTTATTATTTCTCTTAAAAATAATTCCATAATTTTTATAATGACTAATAATATATTAATCAATTAACATGAATCAGTGACTATTGCCTTCTAAGACCTTATTTGGTGGCTTAATTTATTCAGTTAATATGAAAAAGTGATTATCTCTTTCTAAGACATTTTTCTTCAAGGAGCATAATTTTTATGTAGAGAATTTTCTTTGATACAGCATCTAGTTCCCTTTACAGAGTCCTGACTAAGTATTATCAGCATATCTTGGCCATGATATTTGCTGTTATGAAGATCAACGAAGAGCTTCAACTCTTACCTAATATTACCTTGGGCTTCAGAATCTGTGATAGGTATGGTGGCTATCATGCCAAAATGGAATTTTTCTCCAGTCAGAATAGATTCATTCCCAATTACAAGTGTGGCAACTTGAACAAACTTATATCGGTTGTTGGGACTATTGATCCAGGAATCTCTTTGGTAGATATTTTAGACACTTACAAAGTTCCACAGGTAAGATGAATTGGATTTTTTTTCACAGACTGTAGTAGACCTTAAGATATAATTAACTTTCATGTACATTTCTCCATGGAGCTTGTTTAAGAAAATGTATTTAATATATCATAAAATAAAACAAACTGAATTTTAGAATGTGTTTTAGCTATTATTAAATTTCAAAGATTAACCATTGATAATAAAAGTTACATGAAAGTTGCTAATGTGATGAGAAAAAAAACGGCAATGTTTCTGAAGTTTATTCATTCATATTTTATGCCATTATTAGATGTATATCCTGCTTTTCATCCAAGTGCTCAAGGAGGCATAATAGCTTTCTCCTCCTTCAGGTAGTCCTCACTTACAGATCACAACTGGGATTAGCAACTCTACTTAAGTGCCACAGTCACTAATTGAAACAATACATGACTGTGGCAGTCTTAAAACCTCAGCTTAACTTCCATTATTAAGTGAATCACCATGGACATAAAGAAAGACTTCCCATCACATCAAGATTAATTGTGATTTAACTTCTATGTTCTCCATTAAATCTTCTTACTGGAATCTGGTTGTGAAGCCTTTGTAATGGGAATCATGTGATTTTTGGATGCTGTGATGATCGTAAATGCATACTGGTTGTGAAGTGCTCAAATCATGATGGACACTGCAACATTCATTAATACAATGATCCACAGCAAAGTTGTTTTTTGCCCAAAACCATTTTAATGCCAAATAGTGGCTAAATGAGACAGTTAATAAGTGTGAGCTACATTTAAATTCCTCTATAACTATCAGATGAGGTAGGCTTAATTAAGAAAGAAGGACCGGCCCTAAATTAACCAGTGAGCAATCATGGCTCTTGAACTGGGGTCTTCTCACTGTTTATCCAGAGCTTATTCATAATATTGTTTTGAAGTAGAGGTCATCATGATCAAAGTTAATAAAGAGTATACCTATCAATACAGGAAGAAGGTTGTTGTGAAATGTGAACAATAAAAGAATACATACTGGAAAGGTATTCAAACATTAAATCTTAGTGAACAATATATTTTAATAAAAGGAAAAAATATCCTTGAATTTAGAACCATACTAAGTCATTACAGCAGATGTCATGTGAGCAGAATCAGAAGCCTCATTACCATTGATAATGTTTCCCCCCCTTCTTTTTATGACCCTGTAATCTCTTAATTCTGGGTAGAGTCAGGGTAGCTGAATGGAGCTAAGTATTTACAGGTCAGATGCCATCCCTGATGCCTACATGGAGTTTGCAGCAGATATTTTCTCTTTGCACCCTGAGAGAGAAACATCTGTTGCTACCTAGGATTGAACTCTCAACCTTCTTAGTGGGAGGCAATCATCTTCACCACTAGACCACCAAGCCACTCATTACCATTAGCAATGCAGAACAAAAATACTTCCTGACCCTAATAAGTCCCCCTTGATGTCTTGTCTCTTTTCCTCAATATCTTAACTTAAACTGAATAGATACTTGAAGACAATTTACAGGACTACCCTTCGAGATACAGCTGGCTGAGTTAACATTCTACATCAAGAACATAAGACCATTCTATAACATTCTACATCAAGAACATCAACATAAGGAATAGAAGTTCATATAAGTCTGAAATAGGGTAAAGCAAATTTAGGTTTGAATTTTTTTTAGGAAGGGAGTTGGAAAACATATTTAAAACTCAAAATAAGAGGGACATTTCTTAATGTATTCTTTAATATATGTACATAAACTTCTCATGGAATTTTGTAATTTCTTCTTATTTGCTATTGCAAATTATTATTTATTATTGAATTGTTATTATGCTTTATTTTATACACCAAGGTATTATGTTTCCAGGAGTCCTCTGAACCTGGGGCAAGCTAACTGGGAAGGAAGGAAGGAAGGAAGGAAGGAAGGAAGGAAGGAAGGAAGGAAGGAAGGAAGGAAGGACATATATAACAATAGGACAAACCAAGGATTCAGATGTCAGGCTCTTTATGAAAGTTAATTCAGTGCTTCTGAATTCAGATAATTGTAATATTGTAGATTTTGAAGGGAACATAAGGATTCTCTAGTCCCACAATAGTATCCTAAGTAACTAAGCCATGCTAGCGTAGTGGTTAGAATGCAGTATTGCAGGCTAACTACTCCCACTGTCTGGAGTTTGATCCTGACTGGCTCAAGGTTGACCCAACCTTCCATTCTTCTGATACCAAATTGGTAAAATAAGGACTCAAATTATTGAGGGCAATATGCCGACTCTCTAAACTGCTTAGAGAGTGCTGTAAAGCACTGTGAAATAGTATGTTAGTCTAAGTGCTATTGTCATTGTTATTATACTAAAAAACTACATGGGAGGACTTGCTGACATATTTCAAAACTTTTAATTTAGAGTGGATACACATTTTCTTTTGTCAATCATATTTTCACTATATTTTTCTATTATTTCTATGTTCTTTCCTTATTTTTATTTCCATAGTTTTCAACAGGGTCTTCTCCTAATGAAAGCCCTTTCTACTACCACATGGTTCCAGGTGAAGAACTTTATTACAAGGGAATTATTCAACTACTTTTGCACTTCAGGTGGACTTGGATTGGAGTACTTGTGAAAGGACTTGGTGGAAAAACTTTTGAGCACTTAATCTTTTCAATATTTGCAGTCCATAGAATATGTATTGCTTTCTTGGAACAATTCAAACCAGTATATTTCACAAATTATGTTGCTAGTTTGAAATTGCTACTGAAAACTTTTCATCTTCTTGTTAGTAGCAAAGCCAAAGCTGTCATAATCAATGATAACGATCTTGCAAATTTACGATGGTTGTTATATCTACCTGAAATGGAAATGGCTTCTATAAAGCCAAAAGGTAAAGTGTGGATCATGGCTTCCCAAATGGGTCTTGCATCATTCTTTTATCAGAAGAGCTGGGATATCCAAGTCCTCCACGGTGCTCTGAGCTTTGCACCTTACTCAAATGAAATTGCAGGTTTCCAACATTTTCTCCAGACAAGAAACCATTTCTCAGCAAAAGAAGATGGTTTCCTGAAGGAAGTATGGGAGCATGCATTTGGTTGTGTGTTTCCAAATCCATCTGTGAATGAGAGAATGGAAGATGTCTGTACAGGGAAGGAGAAACTGGAGACTCTTCCTGGAACTTTTTTTGAAATGAGGATGACCAGTCATAGTTACAGTATATACAATGCCGTGTACACTGTGGCACATGCTTTACATGCCATGAAGTTGGACCAACAATATAGGCAAAAGTTGAGTGGTAAAAAGTTTGGTCTTCACGATCTCCAGCCATGGCAGGTAATTTTTATGAATAATCAAATATATTGGAAATTGAATTTGAATTGTATTTTCTAGCATCTCACAGCCTTTTGGCCACAAAGACAAGTGAGATGTCGATGGAACGTTAGTAATGCCTTCTAGGTTTGCTCTTTATATTTTTCTCTTTTTTTTTGTGAAATTAATAATCTCAATAAACTTTCTTTGTACTTTGATTTTTCCCAGCTCACTTACTCTCTGCCTCTCTTGTAGCAGATATATATGCTTTACCTGTCCCTTTCCCACATATGTGATAACCATTTCCTGTAATATGTCATTGAAGATTCTCAGTCATCCAGGTAAAATTGTCTGGAAGTTGAGTCATGGTAGAAGCTTCAGACACAACCTGTCTTCCATTTGTTAGGCTGCTCTTTCATCAGTCCCCAGGAAGATTAAGACCACTTCAAAAGTCCACCAGGATGGCAACAATTAACATAGGGAAGGGGACAGGGGTGGAATTCAGCTGGTTCAGACCGGTTTGGGTGAACTGGATGCTAATTTTATATCTGGTTTGCTGAATCGGTAGTTGCAAGGACTGGCTGGCCCCACCCACCTGCCCCACACAATCTCCACACAGCCCGTTTTGGATGCTAGGTAAGTGCAGGGCCCGTGCAGAGGCTCTGGGAGGGCAAAAAATGGGCCTCCTGGAAGTTCCAGAAGTTTGGAAACAGGCCCATTTCTGGCCTCCGGAGGGCCTCCGGAGCCCGGGGGAGGCCATTTTCGCCCTCCCAGAGGCTTGAGGAAATCCTCCAAAGCCTGGGGAGGGTGAAAAATGGGCCTCCAGGAAGTTCTGGAAGTCCGGAAATAGGCCTGTTTCCAGCCTCTGGAGGGCCTCTGGAGCCCGGGGGAGGACGTTTTCACCCTCCCAGAGGCTCGAGGAAAGCCTCCGGAACCTGGGGAGGGTGAAAAATGGGGCTCCCGGAAGTTCCAGAAGTCTGGAAATGGGCCCGGTTATGGCCTCCAGAGGGCCTCCAGAGCCCAAGGGAGGCAGTTTTCGCCCTCCCAGAGGCTTGAAGAAAGCCTCCGGAGCTGGGGGAGGGCAAAAAATGGGCCTCCCAGAAGTTCCAGAAGTCCAGAAACAGGTCCATTTCCGGCCTCTGGAGGGCCTCCGGAGCCCGGGGGACGCCATTTTCACCCTCCCAGAGGCTTGAGGAAAGCCTCCGGAGCCTGGGGAGGGCAAAAATGCCCCCCCTGCCATGGTGCAGGAGGCCGAGTAGGCCACGCCCACCATGGCCACGCCCACCCAGCAACCAGGCAGAGAACTGGTTGCTAAAATTTTTGAATCCCACTCCTGGGAAGGGACGTTCACATACCAATGACTCTGTCTATTCACCTACAGAGCCTATTAAGGTTAAGTGAGAAATAAAACCACTCTGGAGAACATGTATTGGGTTCTCCCAACTAACTCATACTGAAGAAGTTACTTAGATAAGCATTTTGAACCAAATGGAAAAGAAAATGACTCTATTTGCTATAAGAAGCTTTAATTCTGTTAGAGTTACAAGAACTGTTTGTTCAAGTTGACTTCCCCTTTTAAGAAACATCATCAGAAGCATTTTAGTCAATAAAGGTATGGGCCCAAAATAGTGAATACTTTAATATACATAGGAGCTGGAAGAACTAGAAGTTTCTATTTGATTTTTTAAGATGAAAATATTTCCAAAGCCACAAGCCATTGCTTTTGTGCTTGAAAAAGAAAGAATAATGAATGCATACTGGAGTCAAATAACTGTGGACACACTACAAATGACCATGCAGCAGAAATTATGTGCCTGTGGTTTCATGATTGGATTTTGATTCATCTGTGATATTTAGTTCAATCCAAGCATATTTGGATCTCTTCCACATTGTATGAGAAAAGAACCAGGCTTTCAAAAATATATCTTTTCAGGGGGCTATGAAATGACTGCCTAAGAGAAGATCAATTGAATTAGTATGTGAATAAAATGCAAGAGATGAAAAGGCATTTAAAAGGTCAAGATATATGTATATGAACAGAAATACTTATTATTCTGTTTCTAAGTTCACTTCCAGAAACTTCTCTAGAAGTGAGAGATGGAAGAACTTTTGTACATTGTCTTCAGAAGACTAACCATGGAAGTGAAGATAGAGAAACTAACCAGCTTGCATCCAAATTGTATTTCTTTCCTGCATACAAGGAAAGATAAGCAGAAAATAGATTAGGAAACGATAAAATATAGTGAAGAGTAGACAGTTGTGGATTGTACTGAGAATAACATCAGAGAAGCAAAAACTATGCACTATACATACAGTAACCATGGTTTGTTTTTGAATGTTGGTTTCTTATTCAGCTTCACTTCTTTTTGAAAAGAGTCTCATTTAACAACAGTGTTGGGAATGAAATTTCATTTGACCAGAATGGCAAACTTATTACAGGATTAGAGATTGAGAACTGGATCACATTCCCCAACCAGTCCTTCCATCGAGTGAAAGTTGGAAAGCTGGATCCCTGGGCTGCTGAAGATAAAATGTTCACTATTCATGAGGAAGCCATCACCTGGTCCAGCACTTTCAACCAAGTAGGTTCTTGATGTAGATGATATTGTTTAAATGATTGGGATAATTTCCTAAGACTAATTCTATGTAACTTAAAATAGAAAGAGGAATTGTCCATAAGTTAAACATTCAAAATTTCTGAAAAGCAGTTATATCTAATCATTACAAAAATTAGTATAGATTTTCATACCCTATGTTACTGTCAAAGTTTTTTAAAAAACAAAGGAGATATATAAGGTACTTATACCAACATAATTGTAATGGATGAGGGCCTGTTTGGTGCAGTGGTTAAGGTGCAAATCTAGAGTCCAGCCTTAGCAATGACTTTCACTTTCTCTCGGTCCTAGGAAAAAGGCTATGGCAAAACATTTCCAAAAATATTTGCAAGAGAACTTCAGGGATAGTCTCAGCAGCTGTTGGGATAGTCTCAGCAGCTGTTGGGATTTTCTGACTTTAAGAGTGATTTAAAAGCACACTCTCACACCAGTGATGGGTTGCTACTGGTTCGGACCAGTTCACGTGATCCGGTAGCAGTAATTTGGCCTGGGTCACCGAACCTGTAGCAACAGGTGGCTGGATACGCCCCCGAACCGGTCGCCCAGTTGCCGCTTGTTCACCACGCCCACCCACCCCGCCCAGTCACTCCTCCCCTCCTGGGCGGCTTGCCTGCCTAAGCTGCCTTCTCACATGGTGCCTGCCCTGCACCCCAACTGAGCTGCCTCCTCCTGCCTACAAGTAAGTCATGCTAGCCTCCCCCTCCTCAGAGCTTGCTGCACCCCCACCACCGTCCCCACCAAGCTCACATGGCTGGCTTTAGCTGCCACAGCCTGGCGCAGGTCCATTCCAGGCTGTACTGCCTGCAGCCTAGCTTGCCATGGGCCCCCCACCATCCCCACTGGGTTCATGACCTTATCTTACTCCCACAGTTGGTGGCAGAGGGGAAGGCATGCCAGCGCCCATGAGGAATGTTGTTGTTAAGGAGGACCGCTCCTTGGCCCAAGCCATGTGTTTTCAAGCCTGGGCTATTGCAATAGCTTTTCACTCCAAGCAGCCCAGGCTTGAAAACGCATGGCTGGGGCCGAGGAGTGGTTCTCCTTAACAACCTCCAAAACTGCTCCAAGCCTCGGTTCCTCGTGGGCGCTGAAAGTACCGGCCTTCAATCTGGCTGTTTCTCTGTGCCTGGCTTTCCGGATGGGTCCCCAAAGTGCAGTGCTGAAAAAGACACTCTCTCTCTCTCTCTCCCAGCAAGAGAGTGGGAGAGAGAAAACAAGTTGCTGGAGAACACGTGGAGGGCTCCATCATGTGCTCTCCTGGTCAGCGGCTGCTGCTTCTGTCCCCTGCTGCTTTTGCCTGGGAGAGAGAGTCTTTCGCAGCACTTCACTTTGGGAGTCGGACTCCTGTAAGTCTGATCCGGAAAGCTCTGTGCAGAGAGAAGCACGTTTCCCTCTGCTGCCCGCAGCATTTTCCAGATGAGACTTAGAGGAAAGCACATCTCATGGCTGCTAAATTTTGCTGTGCTGTGCCAAACACTTTCCATAAAGAGCAACAAAGGAGAGAAACAGACGCTGACCTGGAGAACACAGCCACTCCTTGTGCTCTCCACTGCTGTTTCTCCCCTTCGCTGTTTTTGCTGGGAAAGCACTTTGTGCAGCACAGTGAAATGTAGCAGCCATGAGCTGCGCTTTCCTCTAAGTCTCATCCGGAAAGCTCTCTGCAGAGAGAAGCACCTGTTTCCCTCTACTGCCCTCTCCTTCTGCCGCCGCCCTTCTGCCACCGCCGGCACCACTCTGGAGCTTGCCTTCGGGATGGATCAGTAAGTTCTTGCTTTGCTCCCCGGGAAGGGCTCCATCGTGGAGGGCTGTGTGCCCAGACCAGGCACTTTCTCTTGGGCCTCCTGCCTCACATGTCTTGGGTGGGTCTCACTCTCCTTGCCTTTGAAGGAGGAAGGGAAGGAGGAAGGGAAGGGGGAGAGAGAGAGAGAGAGAGAGAGAGGGAAAGAAAGAAAGAAAGAAAGAAAGAAAGAAAGAAAGAAAGAAAGAAAGAAAGGTAAAGTGGAAGGAGGAAGGGAAGGGGGAGAGAGAGAGAGAGAGAGAGAGAGGGAGAAGAAGAAGAAGAAGAAGAAGAAGAAGAAGAAGGAGAAGGAGAAGGAGAAGGAGAAGGAGAAGGAGAAGGAGAAGGAGAAGGAGGAGGAGAAGGAGAAGGAGGAGGAGAAGAAGAAGAAGAAGAAGAAGAAGGAGAGGAAGAAGAAGAAGAAGAAGAAGAAGAAGAAGAAGAAGAAGAAGAAGAAGAAGAAGAAGATGAAGAAGAAGAAGAAGAAGAAGG
>QLTV01002297.1:46795-58568 GCA_003457575.1 Thermophis baileyi | reverse complement strand
AGGCTGGGGGAGGGGTTTAGAAAATGGAGAGGAGAGTAGAGAGAGAGAGAGAGAGGGGGGGAGGGAGAGACAAAGAAAGAGAGAGAGAAAGAAAGAGAAAGAGAAAGAGAAAGAGAAAGAAAGAAAGAACGAAAGAAAGAAAGAAAGAAAGAAAGAAAGAAAGAAAGAAAGAAAGAAAGAAAGAAAGAAAGAAAGAAAGAGGAAGGAAGGAAGGGAGAGAGAGAGAGAGAAAAAGAAATAAGAGGAAGGAAGGACCACAAACCCTGGCACTAGATGTGACTTCAGAAGACACTTTGAAACCAGCACAGCAATCTAGGGCTGGAAGGGATCTCAGAGGTCATCTAGTCCAAACCCCTGCTGCAGCAGGAAACCTTACATCGTCTGGATTATTTTGGTGCCTCTAACAGAGAGGAAAATTGCCAGAAAGGGAAAGGAGTTTATTAGGACAAGGCTGCCATGCAGAGGAAGGCAGAGATAGTCCTTGACGTATGACCACAATTGAGCCCAAAATTTTGGTTGCTAAGCAAGAGCGTTGTTAAGTGAGTTTCACCACATTTTGCTCAATCCATGACCTCTCGTGGCTCTAACAGTCATGTGCAAGCTAGGGAAGAACATCTGAAGGTGTGTGTAATGTTCTAATGTACGGAAGTTATAGTTAAATGTGTGGCAGAAAGTGGACTCTGGTGTGTTTTTCCAAATGCCGTAAGTGAGGTTGAATGTGTATAGCTTTAGAAGAGCTGTGTGTGTATGTGTACATACACATACAGTATATATAGTAGATAATGAATCTTTTTGTGTGCCTATACACACTATACTATGTAATATGTATGTACACATATGGCATATATACATAGGATTAAATAGTATATTTTGGATGTTCAGTAGTAGTAAATAAATAGACAGGGAAAATGTATCTCGTTGAGGCCTTTGAGGCGAGGAGAGGCCAGGCGAGGCGCCCCTTGACGTGACTGATGTCGAGTTGGCCACACCCACCAACATGAGTGATGTCAAGTTGGCCATGCCCACCCAGTCACATGCCCACCCAGTCACATGATCACCAAGCCACCCCCACCCAGACACATGACCGCAAAGCCACTCCCACCCAGTCACATGACTGCCAAACCACTCCCATGCAATCACATGACCACGAAGCCATGCCCACCATCATATGTCCATGAAGCCACGCCCACAAAATAAGCCATGCCCACAGAACTGGTAGTAAAAAAATTAGAACCCACCCCTGTCTCACACACATAAATATACATATATTTTCTAGACACAGTACATTTGACTTCTAAGCTTATGCACCTACAAATAAACAATATTGTCTTCTCACCCTTATGGGTGGCATTTGTCTTCCTCAATCTTTAATTATCTACCAAATGTCTGGGAGTCTGAGGGTTCTACATTGTATATTAGCTGATCCTAACACTGTACTCTTTCAGAAAGAGAATTGATATTAGAAAGAGATTTGATATTGTTCTTGGGTTCTGTTGGAGCTATTCTTCCAGCTCTTGCTGGGTGTTCCTGCCACCATTGGGCCACTTTGGCTTTTACTTTTACATCCTCTTTAGTTCCTTCTTTAAGCCCTGGTACTTCTCCAGCTTCTCATAGTCCTTTTTCCTAATGTTTCTGTCACTTAAAACTGCTACATCTATCACCACAACTATCTTCTGATCCTGGAGATACTTAACCCACACACACACACACACACACACACACACACACACACACACACACACACACATGAAATCTACCTCAGAAATTGGAGTCATTCAAAACTTAATAAGAACAAAGCAAGCTTTTAAGCTTTACTTGTTAATATTACGTGGAATATTGGAGAAATAAAAATCAACGAAGATTTTCACATATACAGTATATGAAATATTATATTTTATTTCTCCAACCTTGCTTTGTTCTTAAGTTTTGAATTAATCCAATTTCTGAAATAGATTCATAAATCATAGTGAACCCCTCTTATTTTTTTAAATACCTAATAATATATTAGAGTTTCAAAATGCTTCATCTATTCAATTTTTGAATACTATTTCTAGAGTTATTATCTAATGTTATAGCTAAAATTAGATATTCTGGAATGCCTCCAAGTCTTGGGTTCTGCACATTTCATTCCAGTCTGCATTGTTTGCTCCAATCTAAGTTGTAAGAAAAACTAACTTGTAATGATAGTTTTAATTGCTCACCATTGTCTATAAATTTGATTACTACCAGTTGACTGTAGTTATTCTCCACATCTAAAGTTTCATTCAACATTTGTCATGTCTTTTCATTAAATGTCTTTTAGCTCTAGAACCATCACAAAGATCTCTTTCAAGCGCTTCATTGTATTTTGCATTAAATTTTGTTGTTTTTTTAAAAAAAAAACTCTGAAAAAATGTTTATTCTTCTTTATTTTTAATTATTTATTATTTTGCATTATATATTATTATTATTATTATTATGCATTATAAGTACTTTCCAGTGTCTTGAAAAGTGACTAGGATTTTCTGAGTCCCACTGAAAAAATTCACCCCTGAGAAATGGCCCGAGTATAAAATATTTCCTAGTATAGAAGAAACAAGTTTACCTATATACTTGGTAGAATTGAAAAAAATAATTCACTCTTGAGAAGTTTTAATGATGAGGTTGAAAAGTAAAAAAAATTCAAATCCTTAAATTAGCATTCTTTCTTTTCAGAATTTGAGTCAGTCATGATTTTTCCATTTTTTTCCCCAACTACATGAGTGAATGTTTTTCTTCTTTCATATATTGGGCAGACCATACCTGATTCTGTGTGCACTGAGAGTTGTCTTCCTGGTTATTTCAAGAAAAAGCAGGGGGAGAAGCCATTTTGCTGCTATGATTGTCTTCCATGTCCCAAAGAGAAAATGTCAAGCCAGAAGGGTAAGAGATAATGTGAACCAAATTGACTTGTAATTCTGCAGGTCATCCAAGGCAGATCCATGAACGTAAGTATGAGGTCTGACTTATAGTTTACCAATTAATAGATTTTCCCTTTGCATAAAGAAAGATTTCCCAACCAATTGAAAGGAAGGCTTCAGGCAGAGTTAAGAGTTTATAACTGGCTGGCATGAACTGGGCAGTCTTCATGTGAGTAGGGTACCTAAATGACTCAGCATATATAGCAATAGCAATAGTATTTAGACTTATATACTGCTTCACAGTGCTTTACAGTCCTCTCTAAGCATATTACAGAGTGAACAATGTGGGGTCTTCATTTTACCAACCTTGGAAGGATGGAAGGCTGAGTCAACCTTGAGCCTGGTGAGATTTGAACTGCCAAATTGCAGGTAGCCAGCAGTCAGCAGAAGTAGCCTGCAGCACTGCATTCTAACCACTGCACCACCGCGGCTCAATATATCATTTGTAAGGCACATTAACTTATTTTTGGAGTTATCTAAAACTTTTTGATACTGTTATTTATTTAAAAAAAATCTTTACAAAATCCCAAACAATTAATTGAGATGATAAAAAATGGTGATTCTCATTTAGTGTGGTGAAATCACTGTGGTGAAATCACTGTCTAAAGGAAAGAGGAAAATAAAAAGGCATTCCAACATGGACTCACTCTGTGGGAAGAAACAACAGAAGCCTTTATTTGCAGTTTCCCAAGGAAATGCAGTCATTTTGGCAAGATTCTTATAAATAGGTGACCAGCAATGAAGAAACAGCTTTGCTCTATTCCCTGAGTTGTACTGATTCCTTGCGTCTGACATCACAGTTGGACCCACCACTTTGCCACTAAGAGATGGAGTCACTAAGTGAGACTGCAACTGTGCTTATAATGTTATTTCAGTTTTTCTTTTCCCTATAGACCTGAAAAGGTCTTAAATGCAAGGATTGGTCACACAGTTTAATTACTATAGTAACTGTGAATGATTTGCCAAAGAAGGCAGGCACTAGACAAGGACTACCTGTTGCACATTTTCCCCACTCCTCCACTCTTTGGAATGCCAGAGCTGCAATAATTAGCAAGAAGAGAATTGATGTTTATATTTATATTAATTGGAGAGGAAAGGATTGCAAGAAAGTAAGCAGTCACAATGTAGAACACATTGTAAAATGAAGACAGTAGCACTGGCTATTTTCCTGGCGCATAGGTTGGTGTGAACCAGAGGCCACTTAGGAAGCAACCAAATACCTTTAGTGTAAAAACTGATTAGGGTTTTGTCAGTGAACCAGCTAGATATTTCTAATCAACTATTTAAGGCCACAGAGCTCAGCTTCTTAACTTCTGGTTAGCACTTTTTAGGGAATTGCTCACTGTAGAGAAAATCAACTCAAGAAGGGATAGTTTCTTCCGGCAACCTCTCCGTTCTGCTATGAGGGGAAGAAAAAAGATATATGGATCGGGCACAAGATAACACATACTCGCTTTAAATGGCAAACACGTGACTGAGAAAGAAATTCACAAAGCTTGTAAAGTGGGGTTTGGACACAATGTTACCTTTTCATCAATGTCACAATGTTACCTTTTCATCACAATTATAACTGTGTGAGGACTATAAAACATTATGTTTCCCTTATATTGGGTTGTGGTCTCATTTTGTTAACAATGTATCATTCTAACTTTAACACAATCTCTTCCACTTCTTTCAGAAACATTCAGAAATATTTAATGTAAGGAGAATAGGGAACACCTTTCCTCTTTTTCCTTCAGCAAACCTTGTATTAATGGATGTGACAATTAATTTTACCTATTTAAAATTGTTTGATTTTATTTTTAAAATGCAAAATATAATATTTTAAGTATACTAAATGAACAACATTAAAGAAAAATGATCAGGTAGAAAGACAATTATATACGTATATACTTTTAATAATGCTTTCTAGAGGATCTTGTTGAAGATTGATGTAACAATAAAATTAAAAAAAATAAGGTCAAACAATGTAAAGCACAAATAATAAATGAGAAACATGAAATGAAGTCATAAGTAACTTATGACTTCTCCCTTAGCAAAGAATTTCCATATTTTTTTATGTTCACTACGTCCCTAGTACAACAGAAGAAAGTCGAATGGATAATATAAGGGTCCATATAATGTAATCTTGCCTCCAGAGAAAAAATATGATACTAAGAATTGATACTAAGAATAGTATGATTATCAAACGTATTTACATATATTAAATATTTATATTTAAATTCCAGACATGGATGACTGTTCCAAATGCCCAGAAGATCAATATCCAAATAAGAAACAAGATTCATGTCTTCCAAAGAAAGTATCTTTTTTGTCCTATGAAGAACCAATAGGAATAAGTTTAGTCACTCTGGTACTTCTGTTTTCTCTCTGCACAATTTTGGTGCTGGTGACATTTTTAAAGTATCACCATACTCCCATTGTCAAGGCCAATAACCGAAATCTCACCTATGTTCTACTCGTCTCCCTCTTCTTCTGCTTACTTTGTTCACTGCAGTTCCTTGTTGCACCTGGAAATGTAATATGTCTCCTTCGACAAATTAGCTTTGGCATCATCTTCTCAGTGGCCGTGTCTTCTGTGCTGGCAAAAACCATCATTGTGGTTCTGGCTTTCATGGCCACTAAACCAGGATCCAGGATGAGGAACTGGGTGGGAAGAAGATTAGCCACTTCCATTGTTTTTTCTGGTTTCCTGATTCAAGCAGGCATATGTACAGTGTGGCTGTTCACATTTCCCCCTTTCCCTGACATTGACACCTATTCAGAAATTGAGGAAATCATACTCCAGTGCAATGAAGGCTCAGCTACGATGTTCTACTGTGTCCTGGGCTACATGGGCTTTCTGGCAGCTGCAAGTTTCATAGTAGCTTTTTTGTCCAGGAATCTCCCTAGCAGTTTCAATGAGGCCAAATGTCTCACATTCAGCATGCTGATCTTCTGCTGTGTGTGGCTCTCCTTTGTTCCATCCTATCTGAGCACCAAAGGCAAATACATGGTTGCTGTGGAGGTTTTCTCTATTTTGGCCTCAAGTGCTGGGTTGTTGGTCTGCATATATTTTCCCAAATGTTACATAATTATTATTAGGCCAGAGCTCAACAACAAAGAACAATTAATAAAGAAACAATATTAATAATACACACAAACTGTCCTATTTCTATTATTTTTCTCCTACAGTATCCAGTCTTTTCCCAAACTTTAAATACTATTAATGTATTTATTTATTCATTTAGTTATTTATTACTTTATTCATTACTTTATTACTTTATTTATTTATTACTTTATTTACTACTTTATTTATTACTTATTTACTTATTTACTTAATTACTTAATTACTTAATTACTTAATTACTTATTTATTTATTTATTTATCTGTGTGATTAAATACACAAAGAATTTGTCTCTGGTGCAGAAGGCCTCAGTGTGCATGCAAAACAAGAGAATCATCATCATCATCATCATCATCATCATCATCATCATCATCATCATCATCATCATCATCATCATCTATACCAATAAGACAGGGGAATAAAGAAGATAATAAGGAGAAATAATGATAGTACAGCCATTCTACATGGATAAAAATACATAGACATTAGACAGCTCTTTGAGAATTAGGTGTACATCAGATTGATGGCACAACTGTTCCTGTGTCTAGTTGTTTTAGTATGCAATGCTCTATAGCATTTCTGGGTTGATGGCCCAGAGTGGGGGTAAGGGGGGAAAGAGGACATGATTTTGTGAGAGGGGCAGGTATGTGCATGTGCATGAGCACCCATTGCTCATGCGAGTGGGGTCATGAGCACCTGTGATGCTCATGTGAGTAGGGCCGTGAGCGCCTGCGATGCTCGCATGAGAGGGGATGCAAGTGCCCAGGACACTTGTGTAAGTGAGGCCCCGAGCGCCCGCGTTGCGAATAGGCCATGGACCAGTAGTGGGCTGCAGCCCACAGGCTGGGGATCCCTACCCTATAGTGCCATCCCAGGAGGAAGAATTGAAACAGTTTATGTCCAGGATATGATGGGTTTGTAGATTATCATCATTTCTCTTTTTTTAGTATCTTTTTTTTCATTCTCCACATTTTAAATCATTGACTTTGGGGAGGGGGAGGGGGAGGGCAGAATTTTTAGGAGTGTTTTTTTTTCTTAAACAAGCAAAGACTGGTAATTGTTGCATTAAAATTGAAAATCTGAAAAATGAGGAGGGCACAGGTTAAGGATGCAGTACAGAGTCACAGGTTAAGGATGCAGTACAGATTCTGAGAAAAAAAATGATTTTATTCAAGTTGCCTACAAAAATCAATACTGAATCCCAGAAATAAAATGTTCCTAGTATAAACACATGGTTTGTATATCCATTATTTCTCTTGTGTAGTATTTCTTCTTTGAAATTTCCATTATTTTCATATATTGATATTTATACTCTATGGAGTATATTTTATGATATATGTATTGAAGAAAAAAATATTCTATCTTAAAATAAATGTAACAGTGTGGGGACGCAGGCCAGACTACTTCCCTCCTCCAGACTTTCTGAATTGGGGCTAATTCTATTGTTATGTGCAAGTATGCCAGCCACGATGACAGCTGCCTCACCCCCTCAAGATTGCCTGCACTGGGTTTTTGGAGCTTGAGGCAGACCCCACAATCAGGGGCAGGGCCTTCCCTTCCAAGACTTTTAGGAGGTGGCTGCTACCGCCACCCATTGCATCCTGCCTGGCCTCACTCTGCACCTGGTTCCTCCTCGCAATGCCAGAGCGTTCCAGAGGAACTGGGTGCAGAGCGGGGCCAGACAGGATGCAATGGGCAGTGGCAGCAGCAGAACCCGCAGGGTGGAGCTGAGCACTCTCTATTTGTACCTGGCAGACAGGAGCAGTCCAGTTGCTCCACACAGAAACCACTGCATCCCCAGCCTCCCTGGCACCCAAGGCCTCTGCCCACCTCACTCAGTGCCACCACATTCAATCAGAAGGCAGTGGCCCACCCAGGGGTGGGTTCTAACTTACCTCACCACCGGTTTGCTTCCTCCCGACACCACATGGGTGCATGCATGTTGAGCGCCACAGTGCCAAAAACCCAGTTTCTGTGCATGCACAGAAGCAAAAAAACAGCTTCTGTATGTGTGCAGAAGCCAAAAACAAAATGGCAGTGCCTACGGCACCGCTGAGAGACCCGGTTTGTGGGCGTGGCCAGCCGGCCATCACTCCCGGTTCGGTGAACGGGGGGAAATTCCCGCTACCGGTTCTATAGATCTGGTCTGAACTGGGAGCAACCCACCTCTGGGCCACCCCTCAACATGACGATTGCTTCTGAGATCCACAGCTATTTGACCCATGCAGCCATTTGGCTGGGGACCAGTGTCTCTCTGCGAATTGCCCGGGACCAGTGGCAGGCAACCAGTGTGTGTGTGTTGGACAAATGCTGGCAGAGGTTCAGCTAAGGATAAATGGCCTTGATTGGTCAGCTGCAGTGGGGGTGAAGTGAGTGCAGCCATGTGCCTACTGTTAAATGTCCTAATCCTTTTTGTAGATCCTGAGGTGTATCTGTCCATTGTACTGATGAAGTGGATGCAGGCCATGTTCCATCTCTTCAATGTTGTCATGCAACAGGCAGCATACCTTCTGGGTAGCAGCCACACCCTTTGGGATGCCCTGTCCCAGTCCTATAAACCTGGGCCTTCCAAAGAGCTTCATAATCTGGCTTTTCCTACAAGCCTTGGAATATTCTGGGGCTGAAACCCTGTTAAATTCTAAAATTATTTTTGAATGTGTATGGAAATGTTAGTTCTGTGGCAACAGGGGATTCTTAGCATTTTTTTTTTACTGTACTGATATTTTTGGTTATTATTTGTGACAATAAATGACAATAAATGACCGGGGTGAGGCTGCATAACATAACTTAGGTAGTTATACAATTCCAATACATACATATGTATGTACATATGTACAGTATATCATGTTAGATGCAATTTCATAACTTCTTTATAGCATGCTAATTAATGTTTTTGAAAAATACCATGAGATATTAAATCCTCAGGTTTCCATCTTTTGCTAAAATGTTAAAATAAGGTCAGTATTACTTGATTTCATGCATTTGATCTTTCAAGAGTTATGATCAATATGACTCAACGTCTAGAATGTGAACACCACAGATACCCAACACTCATTTGTAAGTGAACCTATGAACAATGAATCAAATCTATATTTGTCTAGCTACATGTGTGTGTGTATGCATTTGTGTGCACACACACCTTTTTAAGAATGTCTTGTTTCACTTGTTCTTAATCAGTGTTGGAGCTGGAGTGGAAGTGATGCATCCATCATTTGGCTCCATGATTTCTCTATGGCCTTTGATACTATCAACCAACATATCCTTCTGAATTGGCTGCTGGAGTTGGGAACTGGGATCAGAATTTATTGTGGTTCTTATTTTTCCAGTTAGTGGTGAAGTGGAGGGAGAAGTCATTCCCAAAGCTCCTTTATTTGTAGCACTATAGGGTTTGATATGTTCCCCTCCCTTGTTTATCAATCACATGGATCCATTGAGCAAGTTTATTCACCAGTTTGGGGTTTGGTATCATCAATTATAAATTTTATACCCTCATAATGTTGGAACCCCTAGCCAGCCAAGTGAGGCTCTTGAAGTCCTGATCCAAAGCCATGGGACTATCGGCCTTTCTGGGGAGGAACTGTCTCTGACTCAAGGCTAATGAGGCTCTAACTCATGTTTTAGATATTGGACCCTTCGCCCTACCAGAACTGAAAACTTTCCATCCATATTCTTGGATGAGGCTCTTCCTATTCATGATGTACAAATTGGGGGTCCTCTTGGACTCACAACTCCTGTTTAAATAGGTGGTGATAGCTGTGGTCAAGGGTGGAACTTTGCCCCATTCCATATGATGTGACAATTGCATCTTTTCCTAAACTGAGAGACCCAACAGATGGCTACTCATGCCCTTAAGGTGGCAAGGTATCCTGGAACTACCCTGAGATATGTAAGAAGTCTGGTGGAGAAACCAGAAGTGTCACAGCGAGACCAGTTGGGAAATAGCAGGCTCCGATGAGTTCCATGAAAACCCAGCTGGACAAACCGCTGTCGGGGGGTCTTCGGGCCAGAACCATCTTGTAGGGACGGCGAAGAAGGAGATGCGTTTCGAGCGATTGTGAGGGACAGGCAAGTCCCTCAGCAGGTCAGAAACAGCTCTTCAGACTGACGGCGGGGGCAGTGGCCATTTTCCAATGGCCACTCTGAAGCTGGGGCAACCGGACTAAGTTCTGAGCAGGAGCGGTGTTTGGACAGAGTGCTGGAACCGGGTGAGAGATTGGCCAACTCACGAGTAAAAGAGAATTTTAAATTTCGAGTTTAAAATAGCACTTAGCACTTAGACTTATATACCGCTTTACAGTGCTTTACAGCACTCTCTAAGCGGTTCACAGAGTCAGCATATTGCACCCAACAATCGGGGTCCTCATTTTACTCACCTCAGAAGGATGGAAGGCTGAGTCAACCTTGAGCCGGTGAGATTTGAACTGCCGAACTGCAGCTAGCAGTCAGCTGAAGTAGCCTGCAGTACTGCACTCTAACCACTGCGCCACCTCGGCTCTTAAAAAGTTGCATTGAGCCTAAGACAGCAGCTAATTGGCATTTGAAAAAACACACGGAAGGTGGGGGGGAAACGGAGACTAAATACTAAAAGCCCAAAAAGATCTATTTTTAATTGGTATTGGAGAAAATTAAATATCTTAAAGGAAAGATTTGGGGAAGAAATAGCATTCAGTTCCCTGAATACTTTAACAATCAGCTGTTTGGATTGTATTGTATGAGCTAGTACTGAGACGGCCATCTGCTGGAGGGAAGAAAGTACTGCAAAACTTTGTGGGAATATACAAGAGAAAATGCAGCTGCAACTTGACCTTGACTTCAGGAAAAGTTAATTTGGACATTGTGAGAATATCTAAGGAGTGTTTGTTTTGTTTTGTTTTTTCACATGGCTTGCTTTCGTTTTTCTTCGCCCGTAGAAGACATTTTTTAAATTGGATTGGACTGATATTTGAATTGGACATTATAATTGGAAAATAAAAAGAGAAAGAAAAGCAAGATTGTATAGACTTTCAAGTTTAAACTAATTGTGGTATAATTTAAAGGTTTTAAAAAATTGTTAAATTGTAAAAATGGAGCCTTGGATATATGAAGAATTATTTGTGATGTTAAAAAATGTGCAAGAATCTGTAAAAGGCAATAAAGAGTTAGAAAACCCGTTGGAACATGTAGAACAGAAAATAGGAGAGGAGTTGGAAGAGGGGAATACAAATGAAAAGCAAGAAGTTAATATTGAAGAAAAAGAAGCAGGAAATAAAAATCAGTTAGAGAATTTCAGTGAGACTTATAGTGATAAGCCTTGGATATATGAAGAATTATTTGTGATGTTAAAAAATGTGCAAGAATCTGTAAAATTGTGTGTGAATGTGGTGGGTTGTCTGGTTTGACTGTGAATGGAAGAGTATGTCTGATTGGTTGTGTTGGTGAGAATGGGGGAGCCGGGGGAGGGAAATGGAGCCCCCTCTGCTGAGTGTACTAACAGAAGCAGATGGGGGCCCAGATCTGACCGTGGGCTTGGTATGAATGATGTTGTCGGCCTGCGGGATAGAGGGGGGGGCAGTGAGGTGGGGGATGGGATCTCAAGGAGGGTGGCAGGTCGGAGCATCCCAGTGGTGGTTGGGAGAGGTAGGTATGGCGGGAACCGAAGGGCAGACCATGTGTGGAGAACTAGTACTCGCTGTATCAAAGCGATTGCCTGTTCTGACCCTTCTGGTGACTTGGGTTTTCAGGGCCCTG
>QLTV01002297.1:7771-28197 GCA_003457575.1 Thermophis baileyi | reverse complement strand
CGTGAGGCTCCACCCTCCCCCCCTGACGTCACCATTTGGGTTCTTTTACCCTCTGTGCATGCACAAAGCGTTCTGCGCATGTGAAGAGGGTAAAAGAACCCAAATGGCGGCATCTGGGTGGGTGGGCGAAGTCTGCCGCTTCTGTTGCTACCGGCTGTCTGGCGACCCGCAGGCACGGCCGAACCGGGAGCATTTCACCCCTGCTGACAGTGGCACCAAGATGGTGGGCTAGCATGCGCAGCGACCCCTGTGAAAAGGTCGTTCGACCCCCAAAGGGGTCACGACCCAAAGGTTGAGAACCGCTGCTCTAGTAAATTTATCAGTGATTTTGAAAAGATGAAAGTGTTCGGGTGAGTTTCTGATACAGGAGCAAAGCTCAGTGAAATTATCCCTCATATAGGTTAACTGAAAATCTGAGATATTACAAGGCCATGTTTCTCTTTAATTTTGCAGATTTGAATTTGAGGATTACTTTGTTTCATGCTGCTGAAATAATTACAATTTAATTTGAAAGAGAGAGAGAGAGAGAGAGAGAGAGAGAGAGAGAGAGAGAGAGAGAGAGAGGGAGGGAGAGGGAGAGAGAGAGAAGCTAACAAATTATACCCATATTTTCCATAGCCTAAAATAAGAAAGCATGAAAAGGCTTGGCTCTCTGTCATTTTTTGAAAGGATGTAGGGTTTTGTTTTGTTTTTTTTACAAAAAGAAAGTGTGGTGGAATCTCCTTTAAATAATACTAACCCTACCAGGTTCAATATCAAGAACTTTGATACTAAAAACATGTTGAAGCATTCACCCCTTATATTAAGAATGACGGATAAGACAACACCAATTTCACCTGAAATGAACTGCCATTGTACTGAACAAATGCAGCAAACCTTCTAATTCCAATGTTAATTTTAATTAGAAATGATTTGGTGAGTTTTCATTATAGAAGCAAAGCCTGGTGAAATTAGCCTTCATTTATTAAAATGGAGAAACCAACCTATTAAGAGAAGATTAATCTATTTAAGATTGCAACTTGGATTTTCAGAAAAAAATGATTCAAGTTATATATTTTTTTAAAAAAGGTGTTTTTTCCTGGTCTATAATTTTAAAGCATGAAAATGTGCTTTCTTTTCTGGTACAAAAAAGGAGTAGTGGAAACTCCTCTAAATCACACTAATTTTGCAGGGTTTTAGATGAGAGCATCAATGTTCTCACTGAAAAACATTTTTCAAATACAATCAAGTGGTTTGTTTAGTACTTGTCATTTTTAGTACTCGTTGCACTTCCCAGAACCAATTAATGAGGAGTACCGACGTACCACTGCATCAAACAGAAATAGCAAGGATGAGAGATAATACAGCATCACAAAACTGTATTGCAGAAATTAACTTAAATTGTGTTGAACTATTGCAGCAAGTATCCTAATATAATTTTCATTTTTTTGAGTGATCCTCATTTTTTGAGGGCTGTGCTGCATTAAGGACCTGGCAAATAATGATTAGGAGCAAACATGACTGCACTTATAACACTAACCAATCATATTAACCAGACAGTTAAGTGAACTGTATTACTGAAGTGACTTTTTATTTTGGAGGGATGGGATTCTTAGATTATCTCAATATACTCTACATGGACCAGCCCTTAAGACTATTCATGAATTTCATTTGGTCCAGAATATGGCTGGATGAGCAATTTTGGTTGTCACATAGTTTTCTCATGTTGCAGTGTTGCTGTGTGAGCTGCATTGGCTTACAGTTTCTTTCTGGGTACAGATCAAGGTTGCTGGTTATCATTATATTTATTCCTTGTGTCTTCCTCTTCCCAAGGGCATCTGCCCATTCCACTGTCAGTGGGCCACTCCATTTTCTGTCTCTTAAATGTCATTATGTAGAAGGACCTAGGCATCAAATATCTCAGTAGTAGTCTCATACTTTGGAATATGATCCAGAAGTCCCTTATACCTGGGCCTTCTACAAAGCTAAATGACCCAACTTTTCCCAGAAGCCTTGGAGGGTATGAAGCATAGCAGGGCTGGGAGTCAGACCTCTTGTTCCAATGAACACTAGTTTCAGAGGAAGTAAATGACCAGGACAGCCCAGTGTTCCCCTTTCACAATCCCCAGAGCCACGCCATGGATATCAAGGACAGAAGCCTACCCATTTTATGCTTCCACAAGTGATTACCAATAAGGCCATTTCCATTTCAGTGATCTATTTAGGGCAGAATCCCAACTGTAACGGGTATAGATAACCCATTGCATGCATGATCCTCTGGGAGGGAAGAGAAGGTTGGAGAAAGGTTGACAATTCTTTGGAGCTGGAGAATGATTCTTACGGAGGGGCAAAGCATAGCAACAACATGATATTTATCTAATTGTCAACCCTATTGAGACAAGTGAGGCTGTTAAGGTACTGTTCCAAGTCAGGAAGTTGAGGTCCTCTAGTGCTTGGAGTGTCAGTTCTGGAAGCCATTATTTCTGTTTTCTTCAACTGGCACATATTTTAGCCTGGGAAATTGGGAGGGTTTTTTTTGTTGGAGCGGTAGAAACTTAGTCATAACAAAATTCTTTACTCAAGGACAAATGCCTGCACCTGCGTGGAGACTGTATCCAGCTGAATGTGAAGATTTGATTGGACCATGTGATAAGCTTGTGGGTGTGGGGCAGGGTTGTGAACTTTCAGCTGGGTGGGGAAACCCTGGAAGCTTTCAGATTCGGGTTTCCCCAGATGTGCCAACATGACATCTCTAATAAATTGGAACTTTGAGGAACTTCTAGCCTCGGAGTTTTATTTCGTTGGGAGTGTTTTCTTGGAACCCTGACATTAACCCAAATCTCCCAATAACTAAGCAGCACCCCGAAAGGGGGCTGTCCGGGGTGCTGATCCCCAGCACTGACCTGAAACTTGGGCAGTGCAAAGAATCAGTGAAGATGGAGGAGATAAAGGAAATAGCAGAAGGAGCCGTGGGAGCAGATACCGGAGAACTTATCGAGACCCGGTATTCTCCTTCTGAAGACGTGGTGCAAGCCCTTGAGGCTGCAGAGATGACCCAAAGGCTAGGCGCTCGGCCCACAAAGATGGATTCCTGGAAAAGTTGCCAGTCTGATCCAACTTCAGAGATGGGACCGGAAGAGCGACCGCCTGAGTATCCTTCCATGTCCAGCCCCCTGAAGTTGTCCCATGAGCCAAAATGGAGAGAGGTGGGGATGATGGGGTCTGAAACTCCCTGAGACTGGAAACTGTTGCCTCGTCTCGAAGCCAATCATTGTACGGCTCCAAGAGCGGGTTGAGCAGCTTGAAGTGGGAAGCTATGCACTGCTGTCGCAGCCCCCGCAAGTGAGATGCAGCTTAACACAACCCACATTCACTTTTCCTGATCCAGGACCTGGCAGTGGAACTAGCATGATGTCGGCACCTTTCTACTTGGCCAGGGGTGATCGGGGGGTGGAGGGTGAATCGGCGCAGCAGGATCAAGCGACAGGAGGGAGACAGCAGATGCAGCCAGCATGGGATAAGCTACAACTGCCAGTTGCTCCCCTCGCCAATCGGCCCTCCTGCTAGCCCTGTGGGATGCATACCTCCAGGCTAGGGATTCTATCCCAGCCATGGGTTGGTCCAGTGCCAGTGGATGCCAGCACCCCCTTCGGAATCACCATGGGCCCAATATGCCCCAACGATCCCGGCACAGCAGTGAGGTTTAAGCCATCCGCCCATTTGCGGTCAAAGTCAAGCTAATAGTGCCAGAGACAGGGGTGCAAGGGGAGGTAGCAGCAGTAATAGACACCGGCTGCACCCAATGCCTGATTAGCTCCTCCATTTTGTGGAGCAGCTAGGCATAAGGACACACCTTTCAAAGTGCCCCATATGCTTTGAGCAAGTAGATGGGACTTTAATAGGGGCACCCCTGCTACACAAGTCACTGAGCTTGTCAGAATGGAACTGGGGATCCACACAGAACTCATCTGGTTCATGGTGGCCCCCAAAATGGCAGAGTCAATCCTTCTGGGGCTCGCCTGGCTAGACAAATGGGCCCTGACAATTAAATGGGACGATGGCTACTGAAAGATCAGGATAGGTGTGGGGCCCTTTCCACCCATCCCACCTGAGGCAGGACTCACAGAGGTGAGGCCGTGGGGTCCCTCCCCCTGAGACGCAGTCACGACAGCCATCGAAGTCCTGCCTGGGATTTCCCAAAGAATACAGGGGCCTGGCTGAAGCATTCAGTGAGGAAGAATGCGACATCCTTCCCACCCACCCCAATCACCAGACTGACTGTGAGATTGAGATTGAACCTGGGGCTAAACTCCCTAAACCAAAGATGTACTCAATGACCCCAAACGAGATGGCCGAGCTGAGGAAGTACATTGATACCAAACTGGCCCAGGGTTTCATGGGTTGTGAACTTTCAGCTAGGTGGGGAAACCCTGGAAGCTTTCAGATTCAGGTTTCCCCATATGTGCCAACATGACATCTCTAATAAATTGGAACTTTGAGGAACTTCTAGCCACGGAGTTTTATTTCATTGGGGGTGTTTTCTGGAACCCTGAAATGGAGGCTCAGCGGGCCAGGCTGGAAAGGAATAAACTCTGACACAAGGCCAATGAGGCTCTGATTCATGATAGTGGACATCTGACAACTTTTCATTAATAATCTTGGATTAGGCTGCATTTTTCAATTCAAGATTGATGCACAAACTGGGGGGGGGGGTCCTCTACTAGTTAAAGAGCAGGTAGCAACAGTGGTTGGGGGAGGGTGATATATCTTGAGACCTTTAAGAAGTTTGGTTTTGAAATGAAATAACATCAGCTACTGCTATTATTCTATAAATAATAGTAAGTAACCATCAAGACATAAAACTATTCTTAAAATGAGGATGACTGTCATACGTTTGGCCTGGTTTTTGAATAAAGCACATATTCATTGATATTTTCTGTGCCTCACATTTCATTTCACAAACATATTCTTCAATATTTGGGGACTGTTGTCACAGTTCAGTCCCGTTGTTTGATTAATGGATAAAATTGGTGATGATATGTTTAGAATTGAGAAGCGTATCTATAGTTTCACAGAGGAATGGAAATGTAAAGGTGACACTTTTCTCCCCCTCCTTTATAATTATCAAAAATATTATTATTAACTTTATTGCTTCTCAAAGCCCTCGTCAACAATTTATGTTTATTTGGAAAAATGGGCAATAAGAGATGATGGACAGTTTAAGTCCTTTATATGTTTTTAGAGTTTGGGGCATATGGGATTATTGGAATGATGTCTCAGAATGATTTTTATTCAAAGGTTCAGAACCAAATGGGAGTTATGTGAGGAACAGAGAGATTTATTTCAAGCTTGCATATTCTTGGAGACTTATAAGCATTACATGGAAATGATAGAAAACTTGTAAACTGGGCCATGATTTTTTTGATTCTCCTATTATTGCCATATACATTTTATGAGGCTCAACCAATAATGTGTAGAATCCAAGACACTATCCCGATTGATCACAAATATTTTGAAGCAGGTGACCTCATTATTGGTGGCATTACTTCATTCATCTTCATAAATAGAGTTGTAGAAAGCTTTGAAGAGGCTCCCAAGAAATCTGCTGTTGGTGAAACTCTGTAAGATATTATTAATTTCTTTCTAATATTGTATCAATCTATATAGACTTCTTTTATAAATCTATTCTCTTAGTTAATTCCAATTTCTTAGGAAAAGCAATAGTGAAGTTCTATGTTCTTTAAAGAAAGTAGTGGAAATTGAATTAATTATTCAATCCTTCATGATTAATAGATTCTACATGTTTCTGGGGATTACAGCATCAGCTTCTCAAACTGAATCTCAAAGCAAGTAAAATTGTATTTAACCATTGGGATAATAGTATTAAGTCAGAGATGCAACATATTTTACATCAATAAATAGAACACCAATAAATAAATATGGCATATGATGATGTATGATGCATTTTGGAGTGAGAGAGGAGAAATGCCTATCTTTGTGAGAATATAATTAGTAACATTTTATTCTGCTTTTGTAATTTTTTTAGAAATTCTGATTTCACAATTATATGAAGTTTTACATTTAAACTAATAAAGGCATTGCACCAAATAAATTTTGCTACTATTGTTTTTATAGTAGGACAACGTTTGGATTTTGCTTAACTGACTTTAGCACATTATGGGATATTTGAAGTGCTTATTAAACAACTTATTATAGATATGATTAAAAAAGTTACATTTGCTATTTGCTACCCAATAATGGGGTTCTGTTAAGAATATATTTTGTCAATTCTGGAAAACCTAGGTATTCTTCTAAGAAAATATAAAGGAAACCAACACCAAAATCCATGCTATTTCTTTGCAGTCTTTTAAATTACAACAAAATCTTCTCTACCAAAAGAAAAATGTCTATTTTAATGTCTATTTTAATTGTAGGGCAAATACTTTGCTCAGTATATATAATCAAAATTGTTTAATGCACACACTCATGAAAAGCTAATAATCATTTACCTGAAAACTGAATGATAACCAATTTATCAGTTAACATTATTGTAACAGAGCTGAGTTTGACTGCCCTTTTTATATGCATAATTTCATTTGATTCAGCATCTAATTCCCATTGTAGAGTCCTAATCAAGTATTATCAGCATATTTTGACCATGATATTTGCTGTTAAGAAGATCAATGAAGACCTCCAGCTCTTACCTAACATCACCTTGGGCTTCAGCATCTATGAGACTTATGGTGGAGAATACACATATTATGCCACAATGGAACTTTTCTCCAGTCAGAACTGATTCATTCCCAACTACAAGTGTGGCATTCTGAACAAACTTGTATCAGTTGTCGGGACTCTTGATCCTGGAGTTTCTTTTGATATGGAAGATATTTTAGGCACTTTCAAAATCCCACAGGTAAGATGCATTGATGATGATGTCTATACTTTGCTTTGTATTTTCAGATAGAGTGAATTGTAAGTTGTTAAGATATATTTATTTTCATATTCATTTTTCTGTGAAGTATATTTAAGAATATGTATTTATCAAAGGATAAAGCAAAGTGATACCAATTTCAGAATTTGATATGGTAGGTCAGTTTGAAAAAATAACAATTAGTAAGCATTAAACATTTCGTGCTCTGCAGGACCTTTGGATTTCCTCCCATGGAATTTGCTATTGTGATGAACAAAAAAAAATGATGTAAGGTTTGTGGGTTGTACTTATTTGTTTTATTTTGTTATTAGCTTTAAATGCTGCCTTCAATCCACATATTCACGGAGTAACACATAGTGCTTTCTCCTCCCATGTTTTTTTTCTAACTACCAGTTATGCCAGGTTAGGCTCTGAGAGAGTATGATTGAAGTCATCTATGCTTCTATAGGAAAGTATGAACCATCTTCATATACAAAGTTATTTCCATTCTTGATGAAAAAAGAGTAATATGCAAAGAGGAAGGAAATTCAGAGAATCATTCAGTTGTGCAGATAAAAGGGAATTCAATAATCATTTATCCCAAATTATTCTTACAAATATTGCATACACATAACTATTTTTAGGTGTAAACTTTATGGAGACATTTTAGAACTCTATTTGTAGAAGATGCATATTGTTTTTTTTATTTCTATAGATCCTATATGGCCCTCTTCCAAATATGGATGGTAAAACTGATATCCCCTTCTATTACCACATGATTCCAGGTGAAGATTTTTATTTTAGGGGGATTCTTCAGCTACTTGTCCACTTCAAATGGACCTGGGTTGGAATTCTTGTGAAAGGAGATGGTGGAGCAAAATTTGAACAACTGATTTTTTCATGGTTTTCTCTTCATGGTATCTGTATTGCTTTCTTAGAGCAGCTCAGGACAATTTATATCAGTAATATGGATGATGGCCTGAAATGGTTTGTGGAGATATTTCATCATTTCATTAACAGCAAAGCTAATGTTGTGATAATCAAAGATAAATATGTTTTAGAATTGAGAACATTGTTATATCTACCTGAAATGGAAATAGTTTCTATAAAGCCAAAAGGTAAGGTGTGGATTGTGGCTTCCCAAATGGGTCTTGCATCATTCTTTTATCATAAGAGCTGGGACATCCAAGTCCTCCGTGGTGCACTGTCCTTTGCACCTTACACAAACAAAGTTGAAGAATTTCTGCATTTTCTTGAAACAAGAAACCATTTCTCATTCTTTCCCCAAGATGGTTTCATTAAAGATGTATGGGAACATGCATTTGGCTGTGTATTTCCAGACCCATCTGAGAATGATGATCCTGAGGGTATCTGCACTGGAAAAGAGAAACTGGAGAGCCTTCCTTGGGCCTTTTTTGAAATGATGATGACCAGTCATAGTTACAGCATATATAATGCAATTTATGCTGTGGCATACGCTTTACATGCCATACAGGTAGGTCAACAACCATATACAAGAAGGTTGAGTGGCAGGAAACCTAATCTTCAGGATGTACAGCCATGGCAGGTAATTTTGAAGTACTCAAATATGCTGGGAATGAGATGTCAATTGCAGATCAGAAATGACAACGTTTTGTGAATCGAAAGTTAGGAATTTCACATGTTCTTTCTTTATCCCTTTTTAAAAATTCTTGGGGGATTGCTAATCTCAAGGTAGTTTCTTCCTGCCTTAGTCTTCCAAACTCTCTTCCCCTCTAAATTCTTTCCTGAGCATTCTTCCACAATACATTCAAAATAATTTCTGCCAAAAACATAATCAGCCCCAAAGTCATGAATGCAGCTCTTCTGTGAAAGAGAAGGAGGGTAAAATTAAGCTGAGAAGCTGAACTATAGATTATATAGAAAAAGGGGACAACTTTCTAAAAGGCAGCAGAAAAGCTGTAATCAGTGTAGAAGGTGAAAGAAGTTCTTATTTAGTCTTTCCGGATGAAAATGCTTCTGAGGAATAAGAAATGGTTTGTAAGATGCAATACAGGAATACAAACAAAACTATTCATTTTGTGGCTTCTAAACCTACTTGGAGTAATTTATAGGACTGGTATTTGCATTAGAACATCAGTTAGTAGGGAAGTAGAATGATGAAGAATGAATAAGAATGAGCAGTAGAGAGAAAGAAGAGATGGATAGAAGTTGAGCAAGGGACTGGTTAAAAAGAGAAAGATTAGATGCAGAAGAAAAGAGGAAGGAAAGATGAATGGGTGTTATTATAGGCTCAAGTGCTTCAGACTTACCATCCTCACTAGCCTTTCTATTTGGCATAATAAAAAGGAGCGACCAAAATTTGCAGTGTTGAGGTTTTAGAGTGGTTTTTGGTTTGATAAAACTTGAGTATGCTACACATTCAAAGGAAAATATTAACAAATTATATAAAGTTTTGGCACAAGGTTGTATGTCAAGAAAGAGATGCTGTAAAGCTATGAGGTAACAAGATATACTTATCAACCAATACTGCTAAGACCCACAGGATGGGGGTGAGACAGTGATGGGCAAAGTTAGCAAAGAAAACTTTATCAGTGGATATGGACAGACATCCACAACACACTTAGTACAGGTTCAAAGTTATTTTTTTTAAAATTATTTTTATTTATTTATTTATTTGGTTTGTCAAACATGTAAAAGATAACAGGTATAAGTATAAACATAAATATGAACACAGTAAATGGGTACAAATTAATGGAGACAGTAGGACAGGGACGGTAGGCACGCTGGTGCGCTTATGCATGCCCCTTATAGACCTCTTAGGAATGGGGTGAGGTCAACATTCTAAGGTAAAAGTTATGGAGGTTTAGGGATGTTTGGAGTTTCAGGATATAACAACAGTCAGATAGTGCATTCCAGGCATTGACCACTCTGTTACTGAAGTCGTATTTTCTGCAATTGAGTTTGGAGTGGTTTACCTTGAGTTTGTATCAATTGTGTGCTCGTGTATTATTGTGGTTGAAGCTGAAGTAGTCATTGACAGGTAGGATGTTGTAGAAGATAATTTTGTGTACTACACTTAGGTCAGACCGTAGGTGGCATAGTTCTAGGTTGTCTAAGCCCAACATTTCAAGCCTGGTGGCATAGGGTATTCTGTTGTGAGTAGAGGAGTGGAGTACTCTTCTCGTGAAATATCTCTGGACTCTCTCAATTGTATTAATATCCGATATACAGTGTGGATTCCAGGCAGATGAGCTGTATTCGAGAATTGGGTTAGCAAAGGTTTTGTATGCCCTAGTTTGCAGTACGATATTACCGGAGAAGAAGCCTCGCAAGATTATGTTGACAACTCTTAACGCCTTTTTGGCAATGCTGTTACAGTGAGCCCTGGCGCTTAGAACGTTTGAGATGAGTACTCCATAGTCCTTGACAGAGTGTGGGTCGTCTACGAGGTAGTATCCGCCCAGCTTGTATTTGGTGTTCTGGGTTTTTTCTGTGTTTTTTTTTTTTTGCCAATGTGTAAGAGAGAGCATTTGTTGGTTGAGATTTGGAGTTGCCAATTGTTTGACCATTCTGACACATAGTCAAGATCACTTTGTAGGGCAACAAAAAAAGAAAAAGCATTGTCGGTGGTGTTGAATAGTTTTACATCATCAGCGAAGAGGATGCAGCTGCTTATAATATGATCGCAAAGGTCATTTATGTAAAGTATAAAGAGTGTGGGTCCTAAAATGCTGCCTGTTAAATAGGAGAGACTACTAGAACTCTTCTAGTAGGAAAATACTAAAGCTTCCATTTGATTTTCCTATAGAGACCAATTTCCCAGTGCTGCTCCTTCACCATCCTTCACCTGATAAATTGCACTTTATTCTAATCTCTGATCCACTCCACTCCATTTCATTCCCATCCTTTGGATTCGAATAAAACCCTGGTAGCCTACCTTCCTCCCTAGACACACACACACACACACACACACACACACACACACACAATTAAAACCATCGCAGCCATTGAAAAATTGAAAATTTATAACATCCTTACCCAAGAGCTCCACCAGTATATAACCCACAATAACAGTACACCTTAAAGGCAACAATAGCACCACTCCAAGCCATGGTTTGACAGGGTCTTTGTTTACACCAAAATAACTCTTGCTGCCACTTACCAATCTTAAATATCCAACCCTACTGTCGCACTGTACCCCACACACCAGAAATGATATTATCAACAGCTGCTGGCACTCAACTAAAGGAAACCATGAAAAACTGACCCATTAGATAGTAGCAAAAGGCCTTTTCTGTACCATCTCTGTTACCACCAAGTGTCTGACTAGACAATGAGACATGACAAGGAGCAAGCTCCAATTATAGCTGCAATAATTGTATCTATTATATTATTTCTAAATCTATAGATTTGTATCTGAATCTTCCCTGATTTGCATATCTCTAATAGTAGCTGAACCGACTATTTATTTTTCTTCCTCATCAAAAATGGTGCAAACTATATCATATTTATGTGTAAAATAAAACTGCCAGCCAAAATTGGTGCATTTTTCAGAATTGAATATCCTTAATTTATGGGGTCTTATGGTGTGGGGCTAGTTTTCTCTTATTATTAAATAATAAGTACAGTATGATCATTTTTGATCAATGGTGGCATATAAACTAGTGTACCTGGAGGACCACTGGAACATTGCATATAAGAAGTATTCCCCTCGTGTGTAAACTAGATTTTCACAGAATTCTATATCTTAACTGTGCTCTCCCTCTTACTCTCTCTCCTCTATTCTTTTTACAAATATTTTCAATTTTTTTATAAATTCAGCTTCACTTCTTTTTGAAAAAAATTGCATTTAACAACAGCATTGGGGCTCAAATTTCTTTTGATGAGAAAGGAGAACTGGTTACCGGACTGGATATTGAGAACTGGGTCACATTCCCCAACCAGTCTGTCCTTCGAGTGAAAGTTGGGAAGCTGGATCCCTGGGCTTCTGAAGGCCAAATGTTCACCATTCATGATGAAGCTATTACTTGGCCCATGACTTTCAACCAAGTAAGTTCTGAATGTAGGTGATTATGTTTGGGATGATGTATTTAGTCCTCACTTACCAACCATAATTAGGACTGGCAACTCTACTGCAAAAAGACACAAGCAGTGAGTGAAACATCACATGATGGCACTAACTCACAGCATCAGTTCCTGATTAAATCAATAACAAATCACTCATGGCATTAAGCTGGACATTGCTTGATGAGAAAGGAGAACTGGTTACCGGACTGGATATTGAGAACTGGGTCACATTCCCCAACCAGTCTGTCCTTCGAGTGAAAGTTGGGAAGCTGGATCCCTGGGCTGCTGAAGGCCAAATGTTCACCATTCATGACGAAGCTATCACTTGGCCCATGACTTTCAACCAAGTAAGTTCTGAATGTAGGTGATTATGTTTGGGATGATGTATTTAGTCCTCACTTACCAACCATAATTAGGACTGGCAACTCTACTGCAAAAAGACACAAGCAGTGAGTGAAACATCACATGATGGCACTAACTCACAGCATCAGTTCCTGATGAAATCAATAACAAATCACTCATGGCATTAAGCTGGACATTGCATGATTGCAACATGAAACTCCTTGCTGGCTTCCCTGTTTATTTTATTTATTTCACATGGCATACATTTGTCAGGGAGATCTACACTTACAGAGTAGTCCTGACTGCCTAATTGTTCATTCAGTTTTTGCCTGCATAGTGTACCATCTGGCTAGTGAGTTCAGGTTGATGACATCTTCCAGGTCTCAGTCTCTTCCACTGATCTCACCTTCTATCTGGGCACATCCAGCGCTGGTGCCCTTTTTCCTTGTGCAGTTAGCCTTTTCCACTGGAGTGGTACCCATTTAACTACTCACAATAATGCTTTTGAACTGCTGGGTGGGCAGGATAGGAGCTAGATATGAATGATGGGGGCTCACCCTGTCCCACGGTGCTACTAGGTCTCAAACTACCCTATTGACTTTGCTTGTCAGAAGTCAGCTGTGAAGTCATAACTGGTGACCATGAGACCACAGGAACACTGTAGGACCAATCATAAATCTCCATTTTCAGTACCATTTTAACTAACTTGAACAGTCACTGAACAAGTGGTCAAAAAGTGAGGACTATCTTTATCTAAATAACACCACTATATCATTTAACATAGAAAGAACATAAAAGATTTATTCTTTTGGTTGGTACAAATTTGTCTGCACCTGGAAAGAATTATAGGCAATATAAGAATTTCTGAAAAGCAGTATTATCTAAAGCAGTATTACACAAAATATTATTGAGTTTCCGTAGATATGTTGCAGTAATTTTAAAGTCATTGGAGATATAGAGAAAGTACTTCTACATACATTACTCTAATACAGTGTTTCCCAATCTTGACAATGTTTTTTGGCTCATGATCCCTTTCTAACCCCAAATTAACCTCTATGAACCACAGCAGAGTCATTTCTAGCTGACAATTATTCATTACAAACAGTAGTAATGTTTAAAATTTATGGTGCTGAAATTAATACAGGGAATGACAAATTGTGCACTTCAGGATCATACACTTCATACCCTAGAGCAGGGGTTTTCAAATTTGGCAACTTTAAGACTTGTGGACTTCACCTCTCGGAATTCATTAGCCAGGCATCCTGGCTGGGGAATTCTGGGAGTTCAAGTGCACAAGTCTTAAAGTTGCCAAGTTTGGAGATACCTGTCCTAGTGATATGAATTGGTTCCATTTGTGGCCATATAGTTCATATCAAGAATGTAATGGGAAATGTAACTCTATATTCATGTAGTAGTATGTTGTATGTGACTGACGTTGTCTTCTAGTCTATTATCATAATGTCAGGTTGATTGGCTAGAACTCGCCTGTCTGTCTGGATCTTGAAATATAATGAGGACCTTACCATTCTTATATGCAAAGATGCTTTTTCAAGAGACAACTGGACTTTATTGTTGTTTTTTAAAGACATTTTATTTCTCATCTACTTCAACTTTGAATGAGAATGCATTCTCTGGATGAGAAGCAAAACGTCTCCAAAGAAAAACAAGAAAGTCCTGTTGCCTCTTGAAAAAGCACCTTTGGGACAACCATGACTTGGATGATTGAGAATCTCCATAGACATTTACCATTTTTATACACCATAACTTTCTGTGGCATCTCCTATCTTAACTGTGGAAGGTCTAGCCTATATTCTATGCACATGTTTCTGCACACAATGCCAGCTACTAGTTTGTGCCATTTAATGTATTGCGTTTCTGCCTGCATCTTACAACCTACCACTATCTGATGGGTTGTCTCTGAGGCCTGTCTGCATATTTGCCACCTTGGATCCTGTTTAGTCTGGTGGAATCCTGCTTCAATGGATCTGTTGCTTAGTGACTGTTCTTGTACTGCTATGATGGGTATCTCAGTGCTGTCTTTACTACTTTACTACTTTCTAACTGCTGGTAGAATTTTTCAATTTCAGTCACCTCAACTGCCATTGCTACAATGATACATCCCATGTAGAGCCTTGCCATGATATTTTCTCTGCTTGATCTTCCTCTCATGCCTGGTGCTACTTCAGGCATTCTCTGGGAAGCTCATTCCTGGGTGACATCATACTAATGCATACACAGCTGCTCTGGACTTTGTCAAGAATACTGGCTTTGACAATCCCCAGATTGCCCTCTTTCCAGATCTGATTAATTCTCTAAGTGTTGGATATATAATAGTAACCTCCATCTATTGTGATGATCTTCCAGGTCTTCACATTATCAGATTCCATTCTCTTCTTTGGCCAGCACACTCTACTGGCAGGATATCTGATGACTGGCAGGGCATACATGTTGATAGCATGGATCTTGTTCTTCCCATTGAGCAGGCTCTTCAGAACGTCTCCAATCCTTTCATGGTACTTAAATGATGCTGTTTCCTATGTAACCTGCTGGTAGTTCCATCAAATCAGTCTTAACTACTTTTTCTCTCTTTATTACATTCTGACTACACTTCTCTAGCCTGAAGGACATCCTTGAAGATCCATGTCAGGTAGATCAGTGAATGAACACCTCATTCACTCTTTACACTCAACTTGATGTCATCCATGTAGAGGAGGCAACTGATTGTAGTTCTGTATCTCTATCCAGTCCTTGTGACATCAGACTGAGGGGCTCAAGTCTATGCAGAACAGTGGTGGGGATAGTGTATCACCTTGGTATGTGCATCAGTGGTGGGATTCAAATAATTTAACAACTGGTTCTCATGGGAGCGAGGAGGGAGAGGAAACTGGGTGAGCCCTGCTGGGAAGAGTCCCTCAAGGAGCCCCTGCCAGTGGATGCCCTCGGGAGGCATGGGCTTGTGCAGACAGGGCCAGAGCCCCTTCTGCTTGCCCCATCCTCAGCATTCCTCTTCCAACACCTGAATGCCAGTAGGTACCTGGCCGCTCTGCAGGATGAAGGAGGACATGAGTTTGAAGAACAGTTCTTCAAATCTTGGGGGATGGAGAAGGGCCCCAGGATTGGAAACATGAGCCAGATCTTTATCAGTCTTGCCCATCTTGTTTGCAAAATGGGCCATGACCAGCCAGCAGCGGGCAGGCGGAGCAGCTCCTGGGGAAACACGGCAAGTGAGCAGCGAGTGCTGGCTGCCCCCTGCACTTCTGCAACAAAATCTTTTTTGAGTTAGCAGGCAGAGGAAAGGTGGGGGCTGATCACAACCAAATGGGGCGGGTGTTAAATCATCACAACCGGGCCAGGATGGGTGTGCAGGAAGCGCACTGGCAAAGGAGCGTGGGACCTGGATTTCCCCACTTCCAGAGAGGCGCCAGGTCAGGAAACAGGCCAGACTAAGCCACGCCAGGCCTGGGGCCTGTAGAGTACAGCCCTCCCCCCAGGCAGAAAGCAGCCCTTGTACTGGCAGAAGGGGAAGGACGATCAGGGTTTTGTTGCGTAGCTGAAATGTTTGGGCTGGCCTCTGACTGGGAGGCAGCATTTCCCTTCAGCAGCCAGCCTGGCTCCCTGCTCTGGTTGCTCAGTTAAGAGAGATGCCCCTTGGCTTGACTGCATCCCAGATGCCCTCGCTTGTGCCAAGCATTTCTTTGCCTACTGATTTTTCATGTTGTGGGGAGGTAGCTTATTGGTCAGTCTTGGATAGTGGTATTCCCTTGCAGGTGTTTCCCTTGTGTTCTCTTTCATGATTTTTCCTTGTGTTAGCCAGTCTCAGTAGGATCCTGTTTGTTGCTAGGTATTCTTGCAATGCTGGTTAGAGCATCATGATTGAAATCCACCCTTGATGTGGGAGACTTTACTTGTTGGAAGCAGCTGAGAAGGTTTAAAATGGTGATCACATGACCATAAGACAGTGCAACTGTCAGAAATACATGCCAGTTGCCAAGCACAAGATTTTTGATCAATGGTGTGAAAAATGGTCATTAGTTACTTTTTTCAGTGCCAGTGTAACTTCAAACAATCAGTAAACAAATGTTTTTTGGTCAAGGACTACCTTCATGTTAGTTTTATTAGATCTATGGGGAAAAGGATAAAGTAAGATTTTGGAAAAGTTATTCCCAAAAATAAACCCCTAGATTTTTTTAAAAAATGAATGAAACTGTGTAATTATAATCCTTCTGCTCAGATAATTATTAATTGGCTTATCTATTTTGCAATAAGCATGAGACATAGAACTTGTTAGGACTCTGTCCAAACGGTTGGGTTGGTTAATATAAACAAGCCACAAATTACTGTTTATATGTATATATGTAATATTGCTTTAAATGCATTGGTGCATTCTGACTGGCAGTAACGGCCATAAGAGGGAGCTAGAGAACATGGTTATCTCTCTCTCTTTTGCTGATTCATTGCTGAGTGACTTCGTGTCTGTAAGCTCTGTGTGTAGCTAGCTATCTGTGATAGTAGAGTATCCTTGTTTGCTGATAAAGACAAAGACAGGCTGGTAAGAAGACTACTGTACTTCTGAACACTGACTGATTGAACGTGTATGATTCGGACTGTTATTTGGACTGTGCTATCTCTTTAAGTAAACTACTTTTATACACTTTAACGTATCTGTGTATTGACTGAATCATTACTCATATCTACTGCAACATTACGGTGAACTGTGCAAACCTTCAGGGCCCAGAGGTTACTCTGCACAATTCCTTAACAGAACTTAGTATGGATAGTATCTTCCTTGAATTCCTGCAACTCTTTGAGTTAGAGATGCCAATTTGTGAGTGAGTTGTTCAATCAAAAGCCCGGAAGAATAGAGAGGATATCCATTGGTTGCTCTCATGAAGGTGACTACAGGATTTGGTTCTCACTCTCTTATATTTCATATCAACACCAATCCACTATGAATGTCATCCACTGGTTTGGAATATTGTATCTTCCATATTTTGAGACATTCCGGGAAGTGTTCGGAAGCCTTGGTTTCTGGTTTTTGCATATGAATGTCAGGTATCCCTGTAATACATATGTCCTTATTCATGATACACTTTATTTATATGTAACTTATGAAGTTCTTTGGTTTTGTTTTCTTTTGTTAACTAATATTTATTTATTATATTACTATCAATCTATTTGTGTTTATACTGCTCATCTAAATTTTCATTCAATATTTATCATCTATTTGAATTAGCCTTTTTTTAGCTCTACTATCATCATTTTTTTTTGACAAAACTCTTGTAAATACTTTCATTATATCCAAGACCTCTGAATCAGATTCTGATTTATTAAAGTAAGTTTGAAAAAAACTTATATTTTATTACATTAAAATCCCATTATTTTTTCTATCTTCTTTTCCAAGTACCTGAGTGAATGCTAACATTTTCCTTTTTATTTCACTTATTGGGTAGAGGACACCTATTTCAGTATGTACTGAGAGCTGCCTCCCTGGATATTTCAAAAGAAAGCAGGAGGGGAAGCCATTTTGCTGTTATGATTGTCATCCATGTCCCAAAGAGAAAATGTCAAGCCAGAAAGGTAAGAAGCTTCATGAATCAAGTTCTGTTATTACTCTAAAGGAAACTGAGTTGTAGTTGCTGTAGTTGTATTTTCATATCTCTTAGCAAATTGTGCTCTCCCAAAAAGAAGGATTCTCTTTCCAATTGGAAGACATTAAGCAAAGAATTAAGAATTTAAAATCGGCTCTGGTTTAACCAAAAAACAAAAAAAGCCAAGCAATTAATATAATTGATTACAATAATATTTTAATTTTTCTTACATTGGTGTAAACTTATCATTTCTATAACTGTGTATTATTTTATATCCCATAATATCTATGCCAATGAATAGATGAAAAATGTTGATGAGTCCATTCCGTAAAAACACAGTGCAATTCTTAAACTAGAGAAATATAGCTAAATGCAACACAATTGAACATTAATAAATTACAAATACTAAATAAAACTCTTAAGAGAGAAGTGCCGCATTGAAATCCAAACACTAAAAAGTCAGATTGAAAATGTCAGTGCCAATCTTACTTTTAAGAAAGGCAAATCAAAAGCCTGTGTCATAATAATATTCATAGAATAATCATAGAACTCAAATAGAAATTTGAAAATAGACACACATGCATGTATCTATATTTAATACATATTTAAATTTAAATTTAAATTTCAGACATGGATGACTGTTCCAAATGCCCAGAAGGTCAATATCCAAATAAGAACCAAGATTCATGTCTTCCCAAGAGAATTTCATTCTTATCCTATGAGGAACCAATGGGAATAAGCCTAGTGATTCTGGTAATTTTCTTTTCTCTCTCCACAACTGTAGAAATTTGAAAATAGACACACATGCATGTATCTATATTTAATACATATTTAAATTTAAATTTCAGACATGGATGACTGTTCCAAATGCCCAGAAGGTCAATATCCAAATAAGAACCAAGATTCATGTCTTCCCAAGAGAATTTCATTCTTATCCTATGAGGAACCAATGGGAATAAGCCTAGTGATTCTGGCAATTTTCTTTTTTCTCTGCACAACTGTGGTGCTGGCAATATTTTTGAAGTATCACCATACTCCCATCGTTAAAGCCAACAATCGAAATCTTACTTATGTTCTACTCATCTCTCTGCTCCTCTGCTTCCTTTGCTTGCTGCAGTTCCTTGTTGCACCAGGAAATATAATATGTCTCCTCCGACAAATTAGCTTTGGCATCATCTTCTCAGTGGCCGTGTCTTCTGTGCTGGCAAAAACCATCACTGTAGTTCTGGCTTTCATGGCCACCAAGCCAGGATCCAGGATGAGGAACTGGGTGGGAAGAGGACTGGCCACCTCTATTGTTCTTTCTGGTTCCCTGATTCAAGCAGGCATATGTACAGTGTGGCTGTTCACATTTCCCCCTTTCCCTGACATTGACACCTATTCAGAAACTGAGGAAATCATACTGCAATGCAATGAAGGCTCATCTACCATGTTCTACTGTGTCCTGGGCTACCTGGGCTTTCTGGCATCTGCCAGTTTCACTGTAGCTTTTTTCTCCAGGAATCTCCCCAGCAGTTTCAATGAGGCCAAATGCCTCACATTCAGCATGCTGATCTTCTGCAGTGTGTGGATCTCTTTTGTTCCTTCCTACCTGAGTACCAAAGGCAAATACATGGTGGCTGTGGAGGTTTTCTCCATTTTGGCCTCCAGTGCAGGGTTGCTTGTCTGCATATATTTCCCCAAATGTTACATAATTATTTTTAGACCAGAGCTAAACAACAGGGAGCAACTCATTAAGAGAAGAAGTTTGTAATATATGACCTAAACTCCCCTATAATTATTTCTCTATTTTAGAAGTGTTTGTTTAAAGCTCTAGTAAATTTATCAGTGATTTTGAAAATATGAAAGTGTTCGGGTGAGTTTCTGATAAAGGAGCAAAGATCAATGAAATTATCCTTCATATAGGTTTAACTGAAAATCTGAGATATTACGAGGCAATGTTTCTCTTTAATTTTGCAGATTTGAATTTGAGGATTACTTGGTTTGTTTCATGCTGCTGAAATAATTACAAGAGAGAGAGTGGGGGTAGAGGGGGGGAGGGAGAGGGAGAGGGAGAGGGAGAGGGAGAGGGAGAGAAGCTAACAAATTATACCCATATTTTCCATAGCCTAAAATAAGAAAGCATGAAAATGCTTGGCTCTCTGTCATTTTTTGAAAGGATATGGGGTTTTTTTTTTTTAACAAAAAGAAAGTGTGGTGGAATCTCCTTTAAATAATACTAACCCTACCAGGTTCAATATCAAGAACTTTGATACTAAAAACATGTTGAAGCATTCACCCCTTATATTAAGAATGACGGATAAGACAACACCAATTTCACCTGAAATGAACTCCCATTGTACTGAACTAATGCAGCAAACCTTCTAATTTCAATGTTAATTTTAATTAGAAATGATTTGGTGAGTTTTAATTATAGAAGCAAAGCCTGGTGAAATTAGCCTTCATTTATTAAAATGGAGAAACCAACCTATTAAGAGAAGATTAATCTATTTAAGATTGCAACTTGGATTTTCAGAAAAAAATGATTCAAGTTATATATTTTTTTAAAAAATGTGTTT
>QLTV01002296.1:28212-38458 GCA_003457575.1 Thermophis baileyi | reverse complement strand
TTCCCTGTTTATTTTCAATCCTGCCACTTCACCATACTCTTCTATTTTTTTATTAGCTTAGGCCCTGTTTCATGTGGATCTTCTAAGATAAAAACTAGGTCATCTGCAAATGCCTGTAATTTGTACTTTTCCTTTTTTATTTCCATACCTTTTATCTCCATATCTTGTCTAATATTTCTATTTAATACTTCCAGTGTCAGTACAAATAATAATGGTGACAAGGGGCATCCTTGTCTTGTTCCCTTCTTAACATTAACCTTTTCAGTCAAATCACCATTTACCATCACCTTTGCAGTTTGTTTATAATATATTGCTTTGATCATATTAATAAACCTCTCCCCAAAGTCCATGCTTTTTAATTGTGCTAGCATAAATTGCCAGTTCACATTGTCAAATGCCCTCTGCGCATCTAGGAAAATCAATGCCATTTGTTTCTCTGAATGTGTTTCATAGTACTCTAATGTATTCAGAATTATTCTCATATTGTCTTTAATTTGTCTCTTAGGTAAAAAACCATTTTGATCTGGATGTATAAATTGATTTAGAAATCTCTTTAATCTTTCTGCGATTATTGAAGCAAATATTTTATAATCCGCATTCAATAAAGATATCGGTCTATAATTTTTTATCTGTTGCAGGTCTGAGTCTTCTTTTGGTATAAGAGTAATGTATGCTTCTATCCAAGAATTTGTTACCTTCGCCTCTAACAATAAATCATTAAATACTTCCAGCATTGGGATACATAACGAGTTTTGTAAATTTTTATATAGTTCTGCTGGTAGTCCATCTGGGCCTGGTGTTTTGCCATTTTTTTGCCTTTTGATTGCTTCCATTAATTCCATCATTGTTATTCTTTCTTCTAGTGTTGCTTTAACTGTTTCTGGTACTGTAGGTAATTCCACTTTTTCCTAATATTGTTGTATTTTATCTTCTGGAATTATCTCTTGATCATATAGTTTTTCGTAGTAGTTTTGGATTATTTTCTTTTTATCTTCATTTCAATAATAGAGTCCCTTCATCATCTAATAATTGATGAATCAATTTCTTTTCTTTCTCCTTTTTCAATTGGTATGCCAACCATCTACCTGTCTTGTTTGCATTTTCGAAAAAGTTTTGTTTAGAACTTTTAATTTTTTGAGCTAATTCTTCTTTATCTAGTAGATTCAACTTATGTTTTTTTAGTTCCATTTGATTTTTTAATATTCTTTTTTTGTGGCTCTTTTTGTAATTCCATCTCTAATCTCTTATATTCTTCTTCTAATTTCTTTTTAGTTTGTCTCTTCTTTTTATTCCTTTTTCCCAAATACATTATAGTTAGTCCTCTGATATATGCCTTTGCAGTATCCCAAACATTTTGTAGTGAAGTATCTTCTTTTCTATTCTCTTTAAAGAAAAGTCCAATTCTCTTTCCATAAATTGAGTAAATTCCTTTTCTTTTAATATTGATTGGTTCAGTGTCCATCTTGACTTCTTTTTTTGTCCCCTCCATATAACTTTTATCGGATTATGATCTGCCCAAGTATTTGTCTCAATATTTATTTCTTGTATATTAGATATTAACTCTGCTGACATCCACATCATATCTATTCTGGACCAAGTATATTTGAATAAAATGAATATTGTCTTTTCTCGGAATGAGTCTCTCGCCAAACATCTTGGATACCTAATTCTTCCACCATTTTAAAGAAAGTCTTTGGGAGTGTTTTTCTAACTTTTTTATTTGTTTTTCTAGTTTTATAGTCCAGTTCCACATCCACAATAGCATTAAAATCTCCTACTATACATATATTGTCGTACTCCAGTTCTATTATTTTCTTGTGCAATTTTCCATAAAAGTCCTCTTGGTTACTATTTGGTGTGTATATTCCTACTAAGAGCATCTGTTTAGAATTCATCATTATCTCCACCATCAAGATCCTCCCTTCCTCTTCCATAAAAATTTGTTCAGCCTTTATTGTCTCTTTTATATAAAACGCTACTCCTCTCTTACTTTGTTGTGAAAGAGAGGCATATAACTTCCCGATTTTAGGATATTCCAATACTTTGTTGTGTTGTTTTTTAATGTGAACTTCTTGTAAACAGATTATATCAAACTTTAGTTTTTCTAATTTACTAAAAGTCCTTTTCCTTTTTATTGCCGAATTGAGTCCATTTATGTTAATTGACATTAACTTTATTTCTTCTTCCATGATTTTACTTATAGATAGGTTTTGCTGTCCTGGTCGATCTTATCTCTCTATATTCTTTTGCCTTTGCTCCTTCTCTTAAAGCCATTTCCTCCAAGTCTCTTGCTTCTTTTTGTTGTATGTCTCTCTCTCCTGTGGTTTCTTCTTGGCATCTAGCCTCCCTTTCCTCTCTCATTCTCCCTTCCTCTCATGGTCCCGAATACTGATCATAAAATTGCTCTGCTTTATCTATTGAATCTAATCTATGTCTTTGCTCCTGCCAAGTCACTAATATTCCCTCCGGTATCAGCCATCTAAAATTCACACCCTGTTTAATTAGCTGTTTTGTCAAAAACTGATATTCCTTCCTTAGTTCCCTAACTGTTCTTGGAATTTGTTTTAAAACCACTATTTCTTTTCCTTTATATTTTAAGGGGTTATCCCTCATTCTCTGCAAAATCTCTCTTTTTATTGCTTTTTTAGTGAATCTATTATAGATTCTAGGGAGTCTATTTCTCATCGCATATCTAGTATGTACTCTGAAAATTTCATCAATCTCAGCCAGAATTTTTTCTTTGGGCACCTCCAAAGCCTCCACCAACAATTCTGCCATTATCTCTGCTAGGTTTTCTCCCTTTTCTTCTTCCATATTCTGGAACCTCAAATAATAATCTGCCCTGTCCATCTCTAATGATATTATTGTTCTTTCTTTATTTTGATCTGCCAGTGTAAGTCTATAATCAACCTCCCCCATTCTTTTTTCTGTTAATTCAGCCTTCTCTTCTACTTTTTGTAAACGTTGTTCATTTTTCGCCATCTTCTTTTTCTTCAATTTTCTCTATTTTTCCTTCCACTTTCCCTATTCTTTCCTTCATATACTCATGAAGGGCTTGTATCGTAGTTTTTAATTCTGCTTGCTGCTGATTCGCTTTCTCTTGCTGTAACATGGCATCCAGGGACCTCTGACCAGCTGGACTGGAGGTTGCAGATGATGATGTTGAAGATGGTGCAGATGTTGTTTTCTTCATTTTTAAAATATTTTAGTATTTATAATCCACCAAGAATAAGGAGTATGATTCCGTTGTAATCCCAGGTAGCAATAAAAATATCAATTGTAATCCAAGATCCAAATGTTATCAAGCGTTAAAGTCCTTCTTTTTCTCCAGGTTCTTCAAACCCTAATCCATTTTTATCCAAAGTTAAGGGGATTATCAAAACAGTAATTTATAATCCAAATAGGCCCACCGCACCCAATGGTTCCACCACCAATTATTTTCCAAAAGGAGAGTCCACAGAGCGAAGAAGAAAGAAAAAAAGAATAATAGTCCAATGAGAAAGGGAATATTTTACTATTCAGCTTCTATTTTGCTTTATCTGTTGGCTTCATTTAAGTTCCAAGAGCTACACTGATAGAAAAAAAATTCAGTGTTCCACTCTCTATCTTAGTTCTTCAGACCAAACAGCTTCTTATCAATATATTCTCAGGCTTTCAAGGTTGTCTGCTTGCATAATTCCCCTTTCTCTCTTCTATCTTCCAATTTTCAGTTTTGCCTGTAGATGGCACTGTTGCTCTGCTTCTCTCTTATTTCTCTCCAAATACCGTATTTTTCGGAGTATAAGACGCACCTTTTTACCCCCAAAAAGAGGGTGAAAACTTGGGTGCATCTTATACACCGAATGTAGCCCCACCCAGCCACCCCCACCCTTTGGCCTCTGCCTCCCAGCAATTTACCTCCTTGCAGCAAACAGAACAGAGCCTGTTAAGCCAAGCAATTGATTATCAGCTTCCCAAACATCAGCTGATTCAGGCTGCAGGCAGGCCATGTGCTAAAACTGAAACTGCAAGGAGGCAAATTACTGGGAGGTAGAGGCAGAGGCAGAATTTTATTTTCTTGTGCTAATCAGACTGCTTAAACTGGATGCAAGGAGGTAGGTCAATAACTATAAATGTCTATAGAATGTTCAAATTATTAGACTTATTTTTTAAAGACTGCTTTATTATTGCCATCAATTTTAATATCATCTGTACAAGTATAGTCTGAAATGTAACAGTGTCCTGTTGTAGTATTAAGATAAGGCAGCTGAGTTAGACCCTGACTTAGTCATGTTTGAAGTAGATCTATTTAAATAATTGGAAGGAGTTAGTGTGACTACATTTAAGAAAACTTTCTGCCATTAATATACTGCCATAATGTACATTTCTCCAATTCTTTGCTATTTCTATAGGTCAGGCACACATGCACAGAAATACACAACAAACAGTGTATATCATCTGTACTGTTTGCTGTTTGTTGGGAGACAAATTGCTGGGAGGCAGAGGCAGATTTTTTTTTTCTTGTTTTCCTCCCCAAAAGCTAGGTGTGTCTTATACTCCGAAGCGTCTTATACTCCGAAAAATATGGCACTATATATCCCGACTCAAGTTGTAACATGAGATATATATATAGAAAAAAAAAAGAAAAAAGTTCTCTATAATCCGTTTTATGGCTCCCAAAAATTTCTCACTTAAAAACACTTTATTTTAAAAATACACAGTCCGGTTTTCTAAGTATGGTCCTTCAACCAATCCTTTAAGCAACTTCCTGTCTCAGTAATGGCACATAATGCCATATAAGCTTTCCTCGCCGCTTTCTTCTGGTGGTGGAAAAAAGAAAAACAATTCCACCTCCCCTTTTAGGTCTCACTTTCCCAGATGTTTCCCAGGGGGCTCTTTCTCCTATTTGTATTAAAAGTTCAGTATTAAAATCACTCACACAGACCGATCACACCGTTCTTCATTCTTCCTCACTTCTCCCAGTGACTGTCCCAGCTTCGGAACGGCTCGTGATGGCCGTCTTGCCCAGCTGTTGAGTTGGAGAGCCTTCTCCGGGTCAATCAGGGAGATTGCGGGCTCCCCTGAGACCAGCGGAGTGTGCTCTCTTCGTTCGTCACCCGTACGAGGCGATTTAGGTCCCTTTGTACCCCCGGCAGCTTGGTTTTCAACGACGCCCACAGAGCCCCCGTGAGGCACGTCGTACTGCTGCGACATCAGCCACACCCCTCCAAGTGAAGCCAACTCTGACCCCATGTAATTTACAGCCCAGGCTTGACCCTGTTTTCCCCCTCCCCCCAGGGTGTGTCATCAGTCACATTCACCAATGGAGCAATTTCGCGGGTTGTAGAAATCACTCCCCTCCGGCCACTGTGGGTAACCCTGGGAGACAGCCTTGACAGAGATATGTCTGGAATGTGCTTTTGTTTTTGGCTGCCGTGTTGCTTCGCTGTAGCTGCAAGTTCATTTTCCCACCCCCCTTGCCTATGGCAACTCGAGAGCAGGCCAGGGATGCTTTGTGAGTTGACATTCGGCTCCCCTCACTTCTTGAAGGCGACCTGTGCAAAGCAAAAACAATTTGAGTACAGGTATAGATTTTAGGGTTGCGATTCCCCCCAAGCTTGTTTGGGTTGTCTGCGTGGAATTTTGCTATGAGGCGGTCAGCCTGGATGTTCCTACTCTTTACCCAAGTCGCCTCTGATAAGGGGTAGCCCTTCCACTTCATTAAGTATTGGAGTTGTCTCCTGTGCCACCTCGAGTCGAGGATTCGCTGCACCTCATAATGGGTTTGGCCCATCACCACAGGGTCCAGGGGCTCACGGGGTAGTGGCCTCAGGGTCGATCTGACCATGGGTTTTAAGAGGCTGCTATGGAATACCGGGGTTATCTTCCCTAGCAGTCGGGGCAATTTTAATTGCACCGTGACTGGGTTGATGATCTTTACTATGCGGAATGGTCCCATAAACTTTGGCCCCAGTTTCTTGCTGGGGAGTTTTAACCTCAAGTATTTTGTGGAGCGGTAGACCTTCTCCCCCAGCTGGAATGGCCGTTGCGGGGCTCAGTGTTTGTCTGCCTGTTTCTTATAGGTTTGCGCCACTTTAGCTAGCGCTTTCTTGACATTCTCCCAGGTTGCTTTCAGCGTTGACAGCCAGTCTGTCAAGCTGACTGAGGAGGGCGGATCCCTTGGATATTCTGGCATTGGAACGAAGTCCATGCCGCTCACTACTTTGAACGGAGTTAGTCCCGTGCTACTGTGAACAGCATTATTGTACGCAACCTCAGCGAAAGGCAGGAGGTCCGCCCAATTGGACTGCTGATAGTTCACGTAACACCTCAGGTACTGTTCTACCATGGTGTTCAGTCTCTCTACCCCCCCCCCACATTGGTGCTCGGGATGAAAGGCTGAGCTAAGGCCCTGCATGGACCACAGGAACTCCCTCCAGAACTTAGCCGTGAACTGGACCCCTCTGTCTGAGATAATTCTTCGTGGCACTCCATGCAGGCGGTAGATGTGCTTCAGGAACAGTTTGGCCAGCTGGTGGGCCAAGGGTAGTCCGCTGCAGGGTATGAAGTGTGCCTGCTTGGAGAATAAGTCTATCACCATCCAGATCACCGTGTTCCCCCCACTTTTTGGCAACTCCACTATAAAGTCCATTGCGATTTCCTCCCGTGGCCTCATTGGCTCTGCTACCGGTTGCAGCAGTCCGGGGGGTTTTCCTGGTCGTTTTTTCATTGTTGCGCAGATGGTGCAACTTTTCACATAACTGTCCACATCTTTCTTTATGCCGGGCCACCAAAACTGCCTCTGTGCTAAGTGTAAAGTCTTTAGGAACCCGAAGTGGCCTGCCGGTTTGACATCGTGGCTCCTCTGGAGGATTAGGGTGCGTAGGGATTCTGGGACGTAGAGTTTCGTCCCCTTCCATGCTAGGTCATTTCTTTTTGTCAAGATGTGTTGGTTGTCACGGAACCAGGGGTCTGCTAGCAGTTTGGTTTTGAGTTTCATGGTTAGATCGCTTGCGGGTTGATCTTGCCAGTCGCGGCATTGTCGTCTGGTGGTCACTTGGGCGGCTGTTTGGGTAGGGGGGATGATGGTGTCTACTACCTCCTCCCGTTCGCATTTGTACTGGGGCATGTGGGAGAGGGCGTCAGCTAGAAAGTTCCTCCCCCCTGGGATGTGCTTTAGCACGAAGTCGAACCGGTTGAAGTATTGAGCCCAGCGGACTTGTTTGGGTTTGCCTCCAGATTTTTGTGGTCAGTCCAGACTTCAAACGGTCTCTGCCCCCCTTCCAGCAGGTGGCGCCAGGTTAGCAGTGCCCATCTCACCGCGAAAGCCTCTTTTTCCCATGCAGCCCATCGCCTCTCTGTGTCCGTGAGTTTGTGGGAGGTGTAGGTGCAGGGCTGTAGGTTTCCTTGGCTATTTCTTTGGAGTAGCACTGCTCCCACTGCCACGTCACTGGCGTCTGCTTGGATAACGAAGGGTTGTTCGTGGTCAGGATGCTTCAGCACCGGTTCCTTTGCAAATAGTTCTTTTAGTGTTTCGAATGCCTTTTGGCAGGTTAGGTCCCACTGTAGGGGTTGTCCCGGGCGGGGTTTCATCCCTGGGCCCCCTGTTTTTAGGAGGTCTGTCATGGGTTTGGCAATTTTTGCGAAGGAGGGGATGAATTGCCTGTACAAATTTGCGAACCCTAGGAAGCTTTGTAGCTGTCTGCAGGTGCGAGGGGGCTGCCAGCCTAGAACGGCTTGTACTTTGGCTGGGTCCATCTGTATGCCCTCATTTGACACTCGGTAGCCCAGGTAGTCTAGCCGTGCGTGGTAAAATTCGCATTTTGTACAGGTTGGCCACCAGAAGTTTTTCCAGTACCTGGCGGACCAGGGGTATGTGGTCGTTCATGGTCTCAGTGTAGATGAGGATGTCCAGGTAGACGAGGACCCCCTTATAGAGTTGCTCGTGCAGCACCTCATTTATTAACTGCATGAACACCGCCGGGGCCCCCTGCAGGCCGAAAGGCATCATTTTGAATTGGAAGCTCCCTAGGGGGCAGTTGAATGCTGTTTTCCATTCATCTCCCTCCCTGATGCGGACTCGGTAGTATGCTTCTCTGAGGTCTAATTTGGTAAAGACTTTTCCCTTGGCTAGGTGAGATAGCATGTCCTTCATGAGAGGGAGGGTGTATAGGTTGTGTACACACACACAGTTTATGGTAGGAGGAACCTTTCCCTTGGCCAGGTGAGATAGCATGTCCTTCATGAGGGGGAGGGGGGATAGGTTGTGTACACACACACCGTTTATCCCCCTGAAATCAACGCATAATCTCATAGTTCCATCTTTTTTTTTCTTTGAACAGGACTGGGGCTGCGACCCGTGGCTTGGTTGGCTCGATGAACCCCCTTGCTAGGTTTTTGTCTATGTATTTGCGCATTTCTTGCATTTCCCGGGGTGTCATGGCGTACAGTTTGGGTTTGGGTAGTTTTGCCCCGGGGATGATTTTGATGGCGCAGTCCATCTCGCAATGGGGGGGGGGGGTAGGGCGTTGCACTCAGCCTCGCTGAACACTTCCGCAAGGTCCTGATATTCTTTAGGGATCTGTTTGACCTCTGGGGTTTTGTCGGAGGTGGCTGCCAATTGTTCTGGTGGGGCCTTTTGGGGGGGGGTGTTTCCTGTGTGGGCGATGCTTCTATTTCCTGGTGTGGACGGGGTTGGGGTCCTCTTGCTATCCTCAGCCTCCGGGTGCCCCCTTGCCACCAGATTGTCAGGCCCCACTTGTCTAGCCAAGAGAGCCCCAGTATGACCGTGTCTGTCATTCCGGGGGCTATTATGAATCGAATTGCTTCCCAGTGGTTCGGTCAGGTGGGTGGCGTAGGCTCCCCCCAATAGTGACCCATCGACCTGTTCAAATCTGACCGGGTGGGCCAGTCTCTTCGCTCTAATCCCCAGTTTCAGGACCGTTGATCAAGCATCTAGTGCAGTCTGAGTCTATTAGGGCTTGAAAAGTCCCCTGGGTTCCTGTTTTTGGGGCTGTGAGGCATATTGGGAAGATGAAAGGGTGGACCGGTTCACTCACCACTGGGTCATTTTCGCCCTCGTCCTCGCTGTCGTAGGAATCCGGCGACTGGTCGTCATTGGCTGGAGTCCCCCCACTTCGGCTGGGTGGGGAGGGACCTCTGCAGCCTGGAGGGCTTTTCAGGACGTGTCGGTGGCACGCCTGGGGCCTCGTTCCAGTCGTGCCCTGGGTGGTGGCTCTGGCTTTGGTTTCGGGGCTGGGGTCGCGCATGCTGATGCCATGTGGCCTATCCCTCCGCATCTGTAGCATTTCAGCTGGCTTCGTGGGAGAGTTGGTTTTGGGGCTGGCTGTGGTGCTGTGGTTTCCCGTCGGCCAGGTGGTCTCCGGTCTGGTTGTCCTCTCTCCTTGGTGTCTGGTTGCTTTCTCATGTCGTTGGCGCGCAATCCGCCGTCGACTTTTATGGCTACTCGGAACCACTCAGAGAGTCGGTTCGGGATGTCCCGATAGGCGGTTACCTGGGCAATTTGCTTATCCAGGCTTGTTCTGAAAAAATGAACTAACAGCCAGTCCGGCAAAGGGGGTAGCTTCCCCATGACTCTCCTGAACTCACAGATGTGTTCTTTAATGGGTCACCCTCTCTGCTTTAGGTTTCTGAGCTCATCTTCCGCGTACGGCTCCTCCTCCGCATCCTCAAATCTGGCTTCTAGCTGTCGTAGGAAGTTGTCTACGTCTTGCAGTTGGGGGGGCTCTCCTCTTGTGGAAGGCTGCTAGCCATTCTCTTGCTTCTCCCTCTAGTGTTCTGACCTAGGCTTCCCCGAAAGCACGAAGCCGACTCCACGTCCCGATAAAACCCCTTTTATTTAGTTTACAGTGAATTCCTCTCCAGCAAAGTCCTGGCCAACAGTTTTTTAAGATATTTCCCAATTACAGACCTTTATCAGGCTTGGAGAGCTGCCAAGCCGATATCTTTCAGACTCCACACTATAACAGACAATACTTGGCAAGAATGCAGGAACAGATCTTCGCCCAAATGAACTAATTGTCTCCTGCAAACACCCCTCCCCTCCTATGGGAGGGGCCATTCATCGTCTACCTGTGGTCTTATTCCCAAGTCGATCCTTGTTCCTTAGCTGTTCCCTTTGTCTGGCAACTCTGCGCATGCACACACTGGGAACAGGCTCCAGCTGTTCGTCTGCCTCACTGATGTCTGACTCCAAAGGCAACTGATAACTGTCAGACTGCCCTGGCCCCATCTCTGCCTCAGACGC
>QLTV01002293.1:55346-65524 GCA_003457575.1 Thermophis baileyi | reverse complement strand
CCCATTGTTGCATTCCATTATTTACCACCTGTAATTTATTTCTCAATATGCTACTAAGAAACAGATTTAATATTATGGATAATATTGACGATATTAATAATCCTCAATTCTTTCAGTTTTATTTAATTTTATATTACTTCTTCTTTCCAAAATTTATCTTCTTTCCCCCCTTCATATTGTTCATAACAATATTATGAACAAGATGTTGCCCCAATCTCTTCTTTTGATTTCAACCATAATATTTCTTTTCCTTATTTTTTATCTTTATTCATTTTATTTTTGTACAAACAATATCAATACAAGCCCTTAAATTCTCATCTCTTAGTTTCAAGTTTCAAGTTTCAAGTTTATTTATATTTCTATGCTGCCCAACTCCCAGAGGACTCTGGGTGGCTTACAACAATAAAAAACATTATTAAAATATAAAAAACTATTAAAAAGAAACATTAAAAACATTCAAAAAAACAACTAAAAACTTATACACACTATGTATATTAACCAATGATAGAAATATCTTCCAGGGTCCTATTGCTAATTTTCACACTTCATTTTTATATCTTTTCTTCTTTATCTTATACATCTGTATTTCTATTTTAGTAAGGACAATATAGTTTATATGAGAACCATTTAAGATGGTTAGTTAAACACAATTAATAACATTAATACATTTAACTCTTCTAATATGTTTATTCTTCATCACATCTTAAATCTTCATTAGAAGTAAGCCATATTACTATTTTTCATCTTTCATCTTTATATTTTTTTTTCTTAGCTTAAAAATCTATATTTTCATTATATTATAAACAATATGACCTTGTATGCCAATCTTATATGAGAACCATTTAAAATAATCATTCAAATACAATTAATCACATTAATACAATTCAATCTACCAAAGTACCTCTTCAACCATTCTCTTTTGGCCTCTTGAAAATTCCATCTCTCATTAACTTTCTCCTTTTTTCTCCTTCTCTTAGCTTCTTTTTTTTTTCCTATATCTATATTTTTTTTCTATATCTATACTTTCTTTTTTTCTGAATTTTTTTCTACCTTTTAAGTATATTATTTGATTAAATTTCCTCCAATTTTTTCCTAGAATCTTCCCACTATTACACCCTTTACTTCTTAATTGATCTTTTTGCAATAAGTATTTCCCCTATCTGCTCCTTCCGTGCCACTGTAAATCCCAGTGAAATCATTTATCTGTTTTTTACTTTCAATTCTTTGTCCTTCTATATCATTTTCTTGCTCCTCCAATGCTGTATTTTCTACATGTTTTATGTCATCCAACACTTCTAGTTTCTCATCACCTTTTAAAAGTTTTAAAAGTTCATATATAGTTTTTGAGATCTCCATTAATTCTTCATATATCCACAATTCCATTTTATCAGTCTTGCTATCTTTAGGGTTTTAGAATTATAACTCTCTTGATTCAAACTTAAAGTCCATATAGTCTCTTTAAAATTTCATTTCCTAGTATCTGAATGTCCAGTTTTATTATTCTCCTTTCCAAGTCGAAGCTTTATTATCTTCCACTGGTGCTGAAATCGAGACCAAATGCTGTAGCTCAAAACAAACCCTCCTTACAAGTTCTCACAGTTCCCACAATATCTTTCTATAAGCAAGGTCAATCCACAGCTGCACACCATTTTTTCCTTTTTTCTTTTGTCTTCCACCAAGCCATTATAGTGTTCTCTTTCCATCAGCAGATGGCATCCTCTAATTCCCCATACACATAGATCAGTTTCCTGTTAAAACTTCCCAAAATACTTTAAATCCAGGTATAAAATGTTTTCTTCTTACTCTTTGTTCTCTTTTTAATTATTCACATTACTTTCACCAAATCCAATTGCAATAATCACAGTACTTTTGGGCTTTAAGTGTTATAATCTCCGTTTTTCCCCCTTTTCCTCTATAATACTCCCGGTTGCCAGTTAGCTGCTAATTTCCGCTCCGGGGTCTTTTACAGTCATTTTAAAAGTTTCTTTTTATCTGTAAATTGGCCAATCACTCACCCGGTGTCAGCACCTTGTTCACTCGCCACTCCTGCACAGTACTTGGGTCAAAACAATCTTCTCACCCCGACAATCCACATTTTCTTCTTCCTGCTTCTTTCGATTGGCTGCCCTAGCTTTGTAGCGACTCATGATGGCCGCTTTCCTCAGCTGCCAGTTTCAGAGGCTTCAGCCGACCCTCCAGGGAAATTGCCTTTTCCCTATTCGGGTCAGCTCGTCTCTCTTTATCCACTGTCCCTCCAGGACAGTTTAGGTCAATTAAGACCCCGAATCAGCTGGGGATTTCTTCGGGAGCCCCTGAAGAGCATGTCATCTCACCACGGTGTTGGCCACGCCTCCCCCCCAATGCTATTCCTATTCCTATTCCCATTCCCATTCCCATTCCATTCTCTCCTATTTCCATTCCATTCTATTTTCATCACAGCGGTCTCAATCTGCTTTTGGAATCTCGCTGGACACCCTTAAGCTTCCTCCGTAGGTGCCGAACGCACGCAACAGGCTTGGGCAAGGGCTCCACGTGTCTGGCAGGCAGGATCGGACCGGCCAGGCATCGCTCAGAGCAGATCTGGTGAGGAAGCCCCAAGGCGGGGGCTCAGCGACGCTGATCCGCCGGCCAGCCAGCCCTTCCTGCCTTCCTCTCCAGGGGCAGAGGCAGCTGTCCTCTTTTGGGGGCAGGCAGCCTCGCTGGCCGCCACGCCGGAACGGCCGAGTGCTGAGCGGGAGAAGGAAGGGCAGCCAAGCGACGGGGGCGGGGGGGAGAAGGCGGCAGGTGTGGCTGTTGCGGCGCCCACTCCCTAGCTCACTCGCATCTTGCCAGCCCTGCTTCACCAACAGGCACCCGCTGGCTTGCAGGAGCCTCTTTCGGCCCAGGCTGGGAGCTCCAGGGCCGCTGCAGCTGCTTGCCCGCTTGGAGCACTTGTTGATCCCCGCCCAAGTCCGGGACGGATGGACGGAGGAGGCCTGAGCTAAGAAGCGGAGGCGGGGGGCACCATTTCCCCCTCCCGGGGCCTCAGTGCGTCGTGTTTTTGGCCTCCCTGGCCCCCAGAAGCACTCTGCTGGGCAAAAACAGGATGTGCGGAGGCGCTCCGAGGCCTCCAGGCATTGCGTTTTTGGCCACCCCAGCCCCCAGAAGCACTCTGCCGTGCAAAAACAGGATGCTCAGAGGCCTCCGTGCATCCTGTTTTTGACCTCCCCGGCCCCCAGAAGCACTCTTCCAGGTGAAGGGTGGGGGCCAATGGGTGGGCAGGGCAATGTGTGCAGGGCAGCCTCATGGTCCCGCACGGGTGGGATTAATGGCTTTGGCAGGCCATTTCCATCCCACGGGCCATAGTTTGATGACCCCTGTTCTATTGCATTATATTGAATTCCAGTATGACCTGGTCAGGCTCCTCCAAAGTTCCTGCAACTTCAACCTCCTCTATCATTTCTTGTCTACTAGTAAAAATTAAGACCAGTATAGCTGTCCTTCTAGTTCACTCCTCTACCTTTTGAAGGACAAAGTTGTCAGCTAGGTTGGTCAGGAACCTGTTTGATCTTCCACTTGATGCAGAGTTTGTCTCCCAGTTGATGTCAGGATAGTTAAAGTTCCTCATTACTATTGTGGTGTGTTTCTTACATACATTTGTTAACTGTCTAGCAAAAAGTTTATCTATTTTCCTATGCTTAATTGGGTGGTTTGCGGTATACACCTATAGCCGTGATAGCGAACCTATGGCATGCATGCCACAGGTGGCACGCAGAGCCCTCTCTGCGGGTATGCCAGCCATCGCCCCAGCCCAGCTCCACCGTGCATGCGTGCATGCCTCCCGCTGGCCAGCTGGTCTTCGGGTTTCTGCCGCACATGCATGGGGCAGGGCCTTCACCGATCTCCGCAATTTCCCCGCCAGCGTGCCCTACCTTTCTCCCCCAGCACGCCCTAGCTTTCTCCTGCAGTCCTGCCGCCCGTGCCTTCCCTGATCTCCTCAGGTTCCACTCTCCACAGGTGCCTCTCCATGGCAGAAATGCAGGAGAAAGCCTGGGTGCATCGTGAGTAACTGCAGAGATTGGAGAAGGCAGGAATGGAGGAGAAAGCCTGGGCGTGCGGGGAGAAACTGTGGAGATTGGAGAAGGCAGGAATGGAGGAGAAAGCCTGGGTGCGCCGGGGGGGGGAAAGAAACTGTGGAGATTGCGAGCCCCCCGCACCCTTTTTTGGGCCTGAAAAGCCTCCTGCACCAACCTGGAGGCCAAAATGGGGGCCGGGTGCATACGTGGGGGCACAAGCGCAGGGAACGCACGTGCATGCACAGGGGCGGTGTGCATGCGCAGCGGGCGCTCACATTGCATTTTGCGGATTGGGGCATGCATGCTTTGGGCACTCGGCACCAAAAAGGTTAACCATCACTGACCTATAGCAATGCCATTCTTTTTTCCTTTTATATTAACCCATAGGCATTCTAGGTGGCTTTCATCCTTGTTTTTATGTATTTCTGTAGAGATGTAATGGTCTCTTACATATAATGCACATCTTTGATTTTTGCTCCAGGGAGAAAACATATCACCCTAGATTGAATGTACAGTCTACAGATGGCTGGTTCTGTTCCCCTGAGAATTGAATCTCCTATCACCAACATTCACCTTCCCCCACCCCCCAAGGAAGTTTGAACTATGTTTGCTCCTTTCAAAGAAGCACTTGATGATGCCTTTTTTCTAGGGACACTTGATAATGCTTCTTTTCTAGGGATACTTGATGGTACCTCTTTGTTAAAATATTCATGAACTGGGAGAGACATGGTAACAAGGTCAGCCAATGAATGGGCATAGCAACTAAGTCAGCCAATGAGAGCTTAAACACATCTGAGTCTGTGCAGAGAATAGAAACTGAAACTTAAGCTAGAAGGCTGGGCATGGCTCAGCCCACTCTGTACTCTGTCTGCTCTGAACTCTGAACTAGAAACTGCTTGTAACTGCTGCTACGTTAAAGAACTCTGCTACTGGTATTGTAAATACTCATCTGTTATTATTGAATATAAAGAAGTTAATGAATCCAGCTGAATCAGTTTGTCTGTGTGTGCTTTCTGGAATTGATTTTTCTGCAACGAACTCTAACACTCTTTTCTAGGTGTCTGCATGCTTTCTTCCAGGGGGAGGCTATGAAATCAATTGCTCAGCTGCAAAGGGACTGGACTAGACAGTGGGGCATTGTTTTTGAGGTTTAGGATGATTAGGGGCCTGCCATTGGCCACGTCGCCTTTCCCCCCAGCCACTAGCTTCAGCTGATTCACAGCCAGCTTTCCTCCTCGGCTGGCCCTCCCCCAGCCATTCTCCATGGCCAATGGGCCCCTGGCCCATCTCCCCGGCCCTTCATCCCTGTCCATTTGCCCAGATACCATTTGACCTGGGCCTTTGGCTGCACTGGACAAATAGCCCCCACTCAATTGGGTGGCAAACAGAAGCAATGGTGCTGTGGGGGCAGCATGCAAGTGGTGGGGCAATCGCAGAGGCTTTGGGGTGGGCAGCGTGCAATGCAAGATTTTTTTAAAGGGCTGTGGCTGCTCCGCAACATTCTTTTAAAGGGGTTGTGCTTTCCAACCAATTGGGTGGCTCTAGAGCCATGGTTCTGACAGGTTGTGCAGAGGGGGACAGGGCCTGAGTTATAAAAAGGTGTCAAATGGGGCAGAAAGGTGACAGTATGTTGGGGGTGACCAGGAAGGGAGGGAGCGGCGCCTTTAGGGAGCTTCACAGAGACAGCTTGGCTCACAACTCAGCCAGCTCCAATGAAATGAAAATGGGGAGGAGGAGGAAACCTGGCATGGCATCTGGCCTTGGGGGGGGGGGGTGCAGCAGGAAAACAACAGTGGATGTGTTGCTTCTGGCATTGTGTGGGTGCGTGGCAGGCAAATGGCGATTGTGCGCAGCTTCTGGCATTGTGGGGAGCACGGCAGAGAACAGCGGGGTCATGTGGCTTCTGGCATTGCAGGGGTTCGTGGGTTCTGGCATTGTGGTGGGGGTGTGGCAGGCAAACAGCAGTGGTGTGCGGCTTCTAGTGTTGCAGGGGGGCATGGCAGGCAAACGGCAGTGGCGTGCAGCTTCTGGTACACCTCCTTCAATGCCAGAAGCAGCGCACCATCACTGTTTGCCTGCCACGTTTCTTACAATGCCAGCAGCTGCACACCACAGCAGCTCTTGTCCTCTCCCCCAGCCTGCCACTGATCATATTACATGCTGCCCCCCCACATCCCCCTCGGTCACCCCCTCCAGCGCCACCACTGCCACACACCACCCGATTGGCTGGGGATGATTTGTCCCGTGCAGCTAAAGGCCAGGTCAAACAGTGTCTGGGCGAATGGGCAGGGATGAAGGGCCAGGGGTGGAGGGCCAGAGGCCCATTGGCCATGGAGAATGGTCGGGGAAGGGCCAGCGGAGAAGAAAAGCTGGTTGTAAATCAGCTGAGACGGGTGGCTGGGGCAAAGGGGGTGCCTAAGCATCCCATTCCGTTGTTCTTAATTACTGTTTTCTTCTATTAGTGACATGTTTCCATCGGTCTTCCTCTAAAGGTTCATATACAGGGTCATTTATTTTAGATATTGTCTGTTCCTTATTATGTTCAATTTGGATAAAGTCTTCTTGCCTAGGTTGGGATTTCTCATTTTGTAGGTTGAGTTTCAGAGTGGATAGAGTTACCTCTGAACCCTTTACTTTTTCTTCCAGTAATTCATTTTGTCTACATTTGTTACATGTGCAATTTGAGTCCTCTATGGGGATAAGCACATACATTAAAGTTACTGTGCAAGTCCCAACAGGGTCAATTTCTTTTTCCATGACTATGTTTCTTTTCACTGGTTCTTTTAATGGTTAACATTTTATTTAAGGATTAAAGTTTTAAAATTAACAAAATGTTCAAATAATATATATTTCCAAAAATTAAATAATTAAATTTATTTATTAAATAAAATTCTAATTTAAAATTTAAAATTCTAAATGATTGTTTAAAAACTTAAAGGTTTTCAGTTATTCTTTTAATTAATTTTTAAAGGGTTTTTTTAAAAATTAAAATTTCTGGAAGTTCTAAAACTTTAAACATTTTGAAAATTTCTAAAAGTTTAGAAGAATTTTGTTCTTATTTTTATTAAATTAAACATTTTATTCTTCAGTGTTAGTCTTTTGGTCCCTCCTATGGCTAATGTTGAGTAGGACTTAAGTGCAAGTGAGGTTGCCCTCTAAATTTAGTTTGTAATCCGCAGATGTATAAAAAATGATAGATGAATTAATTTGAATTTATATTAATGGTGGAAAAGAAGAAAAAATATTCAATTTATATTGAAAAGTTGAAAAGTGCAGATGTTATAATACAAGGGACGAGATACTAAATGCTGTGTTGATGCAATTTGTCAAGAGATTGGTGTGATTTGTCTCTCCCCTTTTCAGCATATCAAAGGGAAGGGCTGCTTTCTCCCCACAAAGAATGCTGAATAGGAATTTGAGATTAGCAGCAGCAGGATCACTCTTGTTTTTGCAGGAAAACTTTGACTGTTTTTTAGGAGATATTCTGCTTTTAGCCTTCTACTCCCTGCCTAGAAAATTTATCCCTTCTTCTCTGTCTTGAGTGATTTGTACTTATCCCTTTCCTCTCTGCCTTCTTGCCTGTTGGTTGCCTGGCCACTGCCAGGATTTTTGGGTATGATGTGCTACTCTGGGCGCTCCATTCTGCTGTTACTTAGCTCTGCACCTCTGGTGTTCTGCTGTTCCCAGCAGCCACTGGTATGCTGCCACTCCCAGTCACTGACCCCAGATGCTTCAGTGTTCTGCTGCTCCCAGCCACTGTACACTGCCACCTCCAGTGCTCTGCTGCTCCCACAGCCTCTCGTACTAGGTGCTCTGCTGCTCCCAGCTGCTGATATGCTGCTACTGCCGCTCTCAGTTGCTCCCTAGCTGACCTGCTGGCTGCTTCTCTAGCCCACCAAGCTGCCAGACCTTCTTCTCTGCTGGGTGTTTCTCTGCTGGGCCACGCACTTCTCAGCTTGCCCTCCGGTCTGGCTGCTTCACAGCTTGCCTATTGGGCTGTGTGGCCTCTTCGTGGGTTAGAGCCGATTCTCAGATGGGTCATCTGCGTTTCTCAGCTAGGCCTCCGAGACAGTGGGCAGTTGATCCATCAGACTACACTGCCTCTGAGCTTGGTTGGGCCGCCTCTCCCACGCTGCCATGTAGCCTCTCTGCTGGGTCGGGCTGAGTCTCAGGTGAGTTATTGGCATTTTTAAGTTAGGCGCAGAGAGAGGAAATTAAAATATGTATGTATGTACGTGTGTGTATGTATGTGTATGTATGTATGTATGTATGTATGTATGTCTCTCTCATATATGTGTGTGTGTGTGTGTGTGTGTGTAAAATATATATTCACTTGGTGAAATGGAGCTCAAAGTATATATATATATCTATAAACCAAGTTTCATATATATATGGGCTCCATTTCACGAAGTTTCAGTAATAGCTACAATATTATACTAGAATTTCAAGCTCTCCCTGTTTGTTTTCCATACTGTGAGCTTGGTATACAGGCATTTGAGCCCTTTATTGTTTTACTTCCTGCATCTTCTGATTTGCACTTGAGTCCCCCTTCTTGGTCACCTTCCCTCTCTAATTTTAGTTTAAAGCGCTTTGGATGACCTGAGCCAGTTGTTTTCCAAATACATTCTTGCCAGTCTTCATGAGATGTGGTTCATCTTTTGCTAGAAGCTCTTCCTGTAGGTACTGTAATCCATTTTCTAGAAAGCCACAGTTCTCACAACAGCATCATCCTTTGAGCCAACAGTTTACTTCTAAAATTATCCATTCTCTCATTGGATGTTAACCTCCAATTGGAGTACAGGTGAGAATACCATCTGCACCTCTAATTCTTTGACTATCTCGCTTTGTTGCTCATAGTCCATTGAAATTGCTTTCAGGCTCTTAGTTGTATCATTCGTTCCAACATGAAAGAGGAGAAAGGGATAATAATCAGTGGTCTTGATTATTTTAGTGAGCCTCTCTGTTACATCTCTAATCTTTGCACCTGGAAGACAACACACTTTTCTTAAGAAGTTGTCCAATCTACAAATTGCTGACTCAGTTCCTCTAAGTTGAGTGTCGGCAACCCGCATGCGGTTCTTTCACCCCTCTGCTGCGGCTCCCTGTGGCCCTGTCATGGCAGAGGGATGAAAGAGCTGTCGCCCTGTCACGGCGGTGGCGATGGGCAGAGCCTTAGTGTGGGAGCGAAGGGCCCCTGTATTTGCGCGGCAACAGCATTCCTCTTTCGTCGTACATTTGCTGTTGCCGCCAGGAAAGACGGCTGGAAGAGAATGATGGGGGCAGATCTTGCGGGGTGAGGGCCATCCCCGAAGCCTGGCCTTCCTCCTCCCCCATTGGTGGGGGCAAGAGAAAGAAGGGGGCGGCGTGGGGAAGCACTCCCCTCCCCCGGCCGAGTGCCGGGCACAAAAGCCCAGGGAGAGGGGCGACTGGCCCGACAGAAGCACCCCCATTGACGAGCTGGATGGTGGAGAGGCCTGGCCCGGCTCTCGCAGCTGTCCTGCTGTTCGGCACCTCCAACACGAGCTGCCGCCTTTGAAATGTGCCGCACCTTTGAGGAAGCCGGGCAGTGATGGCTGGGGCCATGGGGGGTGCAGCGGAGGCATCAGGGCTGCTGCCCCCCTCAGCAAGCCGGGCCTGGAGGAGCACGGAGAGTTGCGGGCCGAGCACCGGAGGATCAGAAGGCATGCTCCGACGTCACCCCAACACGCGTTTCCAGTGTATGCTGCTCCCGAATTGGATGAGTGGGGGGTAGGGGGAAGGGAGCAGGGAGCAGGGGGAAGGGTAGGGGGGATTCTAGGAGGAGAAGCCCAGCTGGCTTTCCTTTTGGCGTGGGGTGGGGGGAAGACCCAATACCCATCCAATTTCCCCCAATAAATGGGAGGGGGGAAAGGCCCGTCGGTCCAGAGTCCAAAAAGAGGAGTGGGGTCTGTTCATCGGAGGATCGGAGAGGAAATCTGGGCGGGAGGCTATTCAGAGAGCGATGTGCCTGGGTCTCTTCTTTCCTCCCCCTTAGATTCCCCCCTCCCAGCTTTCTTCCCTAGCCTCATTTTAAGGGGAGGGGGAAGCAAGGTGGGACAAGGGTAGCTAAAAGGTTGCACAGGGGGGGTTAGGGGTAGGGTTTAT
>QLTV01002293.1:0-13258 GCA_003457575.1 Thermophis baileyi | reverse complement strand
CTCCATTTCATTTCCAACCCCTAATATTCTCCTTACATATTTCTTTATCTTTATTTATTTTCTTTAATACATACATAATATTACTAATTGCCCTAGATTCCTAATCCCTTACAATAACATCAATTAACTATCCTATTTACTACATACATTTCTCATATTTTCTGTCCCACTATATTTCAACTCCTTCTCATGATTTCATTAATCTAATTTAATTTAAATTGTCTTTGCAAATAAAACAAATTACCCTTACATTCCATCTACTGTTCTGTTTTACTATAATCAATATACATCGTCATCCTTAAATCTTACATAAAAACCCCTTTCATTTAATTAACAGTGCACAATTAAAAATGTATCAAATTTCCCATTCCTTTTTCCCCCTGCTAAATCTGTTTTGCCAAAAATAATATACATCATCATATATCTTAATTACTTCTAAGCTATTTTACCATATACCTTTAACTTAATTAACTATCCACCATTAATAATACTATTACAGTTTTCTTAAATCTATTAATATGAACCTTATTTCCTTTCTTTCTTCCCACTAGCCTTCCCTTTTTAACCATTTTCCTTTGGTCTCTCAAAAATTCCACTTCTTATTAATTTTCTCCTTTTATCCCATTCCCTTAATTTCTTCTTTTTATTTTTTTTTATTTTTATGTATCTTACATCTTTTCTCCTGAGTCCTTTTTCTCTCATTCCCCTCTCTCAACTCTTTTCTTACTACTGTAAATCCCAGTGAAATCATCACATTGTTCTTTTATTTTCAGTCCCTTCTTCTTCTATGTTGTTTTCTTGTTCCTCATTTGTCTCTTTTACCACCTCCTCTCCTGTTTTTTGCTCTGTATCTTCCCGCAAAATTTCTGACTCTTCTCCTATTTCGTCTATATATTCCAACAAAATTTCTGATTTTTTATCACCTTTTACAGTTTCACACACATTTTTTAGCATAACAAATAATTCCTCATACATCCAAATCTCCATTTGCCAATTTAAGCTTTTTATATTATATCAAAATTAAAACTTTAAGTTTTAAAACTTAAAACTCCATATAGTCTCTCCCCCCCCAATTTCTATTGTGTCCAGTTCAAATAATAGTCCAGTAAATCCAATTCCAAAATTTATTGTCCTCCACAGCCGTAGATACACAAAACCAAGCAGTATAGGCAAAACAAACACTCCTTAAAAATTCTCCGCCTTTCCACATTATCTTCTTACAGCCAACGTCAGACAGCTGCACTTTCTCTCTTACAATCCACAAATTGTTGCAATATTTTCTTTTCTCCAGTAGATGGCACTCTTCACTCCACAATATGTTCACACCAGCTGGTTGTCAAAGCTGTCAAAAAGTAACTTTAAATCCACAAAACAAAACAAAAAAGGATTTTCTTGCAAATTTCTTCCTTCTGTTCTTTTATATTTCTCCAATTAAAATTATATCCAAGATACAAGTAATCTTCTTGGGCTTTAAAAATTTAGCCTCCGTTTTCCCCCCCTTCCTCTGTACAGTTCCCCGGTGCCAATTAGCCACTATTTCAGCTTGGGAAATCCTTTTAAATTCCAAGTTAAAATTTGCCTTTTACCTGTGAGTTGGTAACTTGCTCACCTGGTATCAGCACTTTATCCAAACACCGCTCCTGCACCTAGACTTGGTCTGGTTGCCCCAGCTTTGTAGCAGTCATTCGAAAATGGCCCCTGCCCCTGCCGCTGGTTCGAAGATCTGTCTCTGACTGTTCGAGGAACTTGCCTGCTCCTCTAGGTCGTCCGAGACGCCTTTCCTTCTTCACCGTCCCTTCAGGACGGTTCTGGTCTGAAGACCCCCCGACAGCGGTTTGTCAGGCTGGATTTCGCGAAGCTCATCAGAGCTCCGCTATTTTCCAGCCTGTCTCGCTGCGATGCTTCCGGTTTTCTCCAAGTCTGTCAAGATCTTGAATCTATCTTCTAAAGTGTTGGCTATTCCCCTCAGTGTGGTGTCATCTGCAAATTTGAGTTCCCCTTCTAGTTCCTCATCTAAATCATCTGTGGGCTTAAGATAGAACCTTGAGGTACCCCACTGCATGCTTCCTTCCATTTAGATATAGTTCCGTTGAGGACTGCACATTGAATGCGGTTGGTCAGCCAATTGCAAATCCATCTGATGGTGATGTTGTTTATCCCACATTGTTCTGTCTTACCAAGAAGTAGGCTGTGGTCCACTTTGTCAATTTTGGATATTTCTACTGGGGTGGGGGTGGGGGCAGCCTAGACTATTGGGTCTATAGGAAGGCAAAATGTTTTGGGATCAAAATGATTGACCATGGAATGGGCTGTTACCGCCTTATTAGAAGCAGTCTGATATTGAAACAGACATTTTGTTCTAACCAGAAATAACTCCATGACCTTCGATCAATGTAGTCTAATCCTATATCAAGGTAGTCATTCTGCGGTCAAACTGAAAGTTTCAAGATCAAAATGTTTCAACTTTGAATCTGCTTGCACACTTCTAAAATTGATGGAGTTTCTCTGTGTTGGAGATTCCCAAATGTTATTTTAACTTCTATGTAATGTAGCTGGAAACAGGAGTTTTTCAGGAAGGGTTAGCTATAAATTAATACACTACACTGCTTTTTCTTAACTTCTGGATCAGGAGAGTTATGGTCTGAACCTGTGCTTGGATCCACTGAAGTAATAGATGGGAGCCAGGGAAATAACAGATGGCAGTCAAGAAAGTTAGATGGAATTCAGGCAAAAATCTTATGGATAGATGATTTCTAGTATGGGAAAGAATGTTGTTTGTTCTAAATGAAGTTGAGTGTTGTAAGAGATAACTTGGGAAGTGTCTTCAACAAAAGCTAAATCCATGTAAAACAATATTAATTTATAATTATCTAACTATCATTGGAGCCCCCAAGTCGCATCTAGACTCTAGTTTTGGGTGGTATGATCTGCTTGATAAGAAGCTGCTTCATATGTTGTGCCTCAGTTGAAACAGTTGCATTGTTGCTGGTTGTACTGAGTTGTGTTCTAGCCTTTGCTTTTGACATACACATTCCTGAATATCTAGGGATTAGGATCACTGATAGACCATCTTCTCTATTATAGATCTGGCATGTGTTGAGAAAAACTGTCCCCCTCAGAACGGGCTCGCAATTTGGGTGTCCTCCTGGACTCACAGCTAAAATTAGAGCAACATTTGGTAGCTGTAGCTAGGGGGACCTTTGCACAGGTTCGCCTGGTGCACCGATTGCGAGCCTACTTGGATTAAGAGGCTCTCCTCACAGTCACCCATGCCCTTGTCACCTCACGGTTAGATTATTGCAACGCGCTCTACATGGGGCTACCCTTGAAGAGTGTTCGGAGACTACAATTGGTCCAGAATGCGGCTGCGCGAGCTGTCGTGGGTGCACCTAGGTACACCCATATTACACCTATACTCCGCGAGCTGCACTGGCTTCCTATTGGTCTCTGGGCACAATTCAAGGAGTTGATTATTACCTTTACAGCGCTATATGGCTCAGGACCAGGTTATCTTCGAGACCGCCTCCTGCCACATAGCTCCCAGCGACTGGTAAGATCCCACAGGGTTGGGCTCCTCCGGGTCCCGTCAGCTACACAGTGCCCGCTCTCTGTGGCTGCCCCGGCCCTCTGGAACCAGTTACCTCCTGAGATCCGGACCACCCCCACCCTGCTGGCCTTCCGGAAAGCGGTGAAGACCTGGCTCTTCCGGCAGGCTTGGGGCCATTGATCTCGCCTCTGTAATTGGCGAGATCCGGCCATGAAACGGTGTGTATGAGTTTTTAACTGTTTTTAACTGTTTTTATTATGTTTTCTTTTAATAGTCTTTTATATTGTTGTGAGCCGCCCAGAGTCCCTTGGGAGTTGGGAGGCATACAAATTTAATAAATAATACCGGTAATAATAATAATAATAATAAAATAATCACAACATGCCTGTAAGGCCCATGACTTCTTCCTTCAACCTTTTCTGCTCAAAGGCTGATTGAACAGATCTTTGTTCCTCTTTTCCCTCACCCTGTGTATTCCTTAGAGATCTGGGTGTCGTGATGGTTACGGGTCTAGACCAGATTCTCCTCCCTCAACCATGGAAGCTGCCTGAATGACTTTGGACCAGTCCGAATCTCTTGGGCCAACTTACCTCACTGACTTATCAATATGGGGGGGAAAATAGGAATAGTGGAAAAACTGCATATGCCATCTTGAATTCCTAAATGGGAGACAAGATAGAAATCTAATGTATAAATAATTTTCAGCAATATTGTTTTATATTGATTTAGCTTTCATTACCGTATTTTATACTTGATAAACAACTCTGAAATCAGAGGTGGGTTTCAGCAGGTTCTGACCAGTTCTGGAGAACCGGTAGCAGAAATTTTGAGAACCGGTAAATACCACCCCCATCTATTCTCTGCCTCCTGAGTCCCAGCTGATCGGGAGGAAATGGGGATTTTGCAGTAACCTTCCCCTGGAGTGGGGAGGGAATGGAGATTTTGCAGTATCCTTCCCCTGGAGTGGGGAGGGAATGGAGATTTTGCAGTATCCTTCCCCTGGAGTGGGGTGGGAATGGAGATTTTACAGTATCCTTCCCCTGCCACACCCACCAAGCCACGCCCACCAAGCCACACCACGCCCACCAAAGCCACGCCCACAGAACCGGTAGTAAAAAAAAATTAAACCCACCACTGTCTGAAATGTAATTGCATTGGAAGCAATATAACAATAAAACCCCCTTTTTTTCAACTCTGTAATCCCTTAGTTTGGGATAAGTAGGGGCAACTGGATGGAGCTGAGCGTTTACTGGCTGGATGCCCTTCCTGACGCCACATGGAGTTTACAGCAGATATTTTTTATTTGCGCTCTAGGAGAGAAACATTTGCCGCTACCTAGGATTCAACTCTCAACCTTCCGAGTGGGAGGCAAGCGTCTTCACCACTAGGCTACCATGCTGCTTGGAAGCAATATAACAACATGCTTAATAAAATATTAGATTTTCCTAGGTAGTTTCAGTTCCTCCTATGATTATCATAAAAGTACACTTTTAAAAACAACTCTGAAAAGCATCACCAAATTTGTGGTGTGGAAGATAAACTTTTCCTTACAGTTGAAGCATGACATATGCAGTTACTTGTAAAAATGATAATCACAAAACTGAAAGAGTATGGGTATTATATATTTTTTCTTTTGAAGAGCACTAACTCTAACACTTTGGATTTGTTCTCTTCTAGGATCGAAACAGAATGTATGACACTTTGAATATGCACTCACTGGAAAATTCCCTTATTGACATAATGAGAGCTGAGCATGATCCACTTAAAGGTATATAGGCTAATGCCTCAATCTAGAGCACCATTCATGCTGCAATGCTTGAAAATGAATTTAAAAGTTTTAACATGCACATATTCAATAAAGCAACTGTGGCCAGAATTTATTGTAAGATTCTCGTTAGAAAAATTTGTGATGGAACCTTTGCTCCCAATACCACAAAGAAAAGTGGACATTCATACTAGGAAACTCTGCAATCAATTCATATCACTTTTCATACAAAAAGAATTGGGGCTGAATTGTTTTGCTTAGAAAATGATAAATTGAGAGTCATTATTTCACTAAAGCTACTGGCCCATGTAGCAAAATGTTTCCAGGAATCTTCATAAGACTGCATTGCTTTTTTTCTCACCATGATTACATTTTGTAAAGCTAACCATTTCCTTGAGCCCTCCTTTCAACTTAACCCTAACTCTTTTAGTTGACAAGCTTCTTCCAATTGAGACTACAATGTAACCACACAATACATAATAAGAACAGATGTAAACAGAAGTAAACAGAATGTCACAAAACAAAAAAGTTGTCCTGATGACATACTTTGTACGTTGCTAAAACAAGATTGTTAAAAAGCTAAAACTTCTTAGAAGTAAATTCATGATATTTCACTCTACTCTCAGATATTTATTTATTAACATTGCACGAAGCATAATGCTTCCAAAGATGCATGCTTATTAGATTCCAAATATTGTATCAAATCTTCCTCTTTTGTTAGTTTTTGGTGTTGTGGCAATCCCATCTAATACATATCTTCTAATAAATAGTTTAGTGGGATCCTACCCAGAGGTGGGTTTCAGCAGGTTCTGACCAGTTCTGGAGAACTGGTAGTGGAAATTTTGAGTAGTTCGGAGAACCGGTAGTGGAAATTTTGAGTAGTTCGGAGAACTGGTAAATACCACCTCTGACTGGCCCCGCCCCCATCTATTCTCTGCCTCCCGAGTCCCAGCTGATCGGGAGGAACTGGGGATTTTGCCGTATCCTTCCCCTGGAGTGGGGTGGGAATGGAGATTTTGCAGTATCCTTCCCCTGGAGTTGGGTGGGAATGAAGATTTTACAGTATCCTTCCCTTGCCCCGCCCACCAAGCCACGCCCACAGAACCGGTAGTAAAAAGTTTTGAATCCCACCACTGATGCTACCTCTTATATTAGAGTCTGAAAGACATCTGTTAGGGAAGAAGCTTCGTTGAGCTTAATGGACCTTAGTTCTGAACAAATGTTTACATTATTGTAGTATTAACTTTATCAAATCAGGCTTTTAAAGAAGAGGAGGTTCATTAACTTGTAAATATGTTGATTCACTATGGATTTTTAGTTCCAATAAGGATATATGTTTGCTATATTTATTTACTTATTTATATCCTGCCTTTATTTTTACAAACAACTTAACATATCTTTAATGTATATTTAAAAATTTTGCAAACCTGGTTTCTTGTTATTCGCTTTTCATTTTTTTCATGGTTTTCTTTGGATTTAGACTAACAGCTGAACATGTTAGTGCTGAGAAATAACAATTTATGTCTTTACCTGATTTTCTATTAGTTAAAGCTGTAATATGTGCACTATCAGTTGAGAATGTCACTTTATATTAGTGGCCTCAGGAATCAGAAATGTATCTTTGGATATTCATTACTGGATCCATTAGCAACAGTTTATTTTTTATCTGATTCAGTGTCTAATACTTTTGGAAAGTTATATTTATTCTCAATGATTAGAATAACTTATTTCATGTGAAAATCAATACTGGAGAACTCATCAGCAGTTTAATAATTAAGAAAATCAAACTAGGCTTTAGTTTGTTCTGGTGTTTGATGAAGAAGGTGGAAATTCCAAGCCATGTGCATAAACCTGGAGTGAGCAGTGCAGAGGTTTATTGGATTATCTGGACCATCTCCAAGTTCATTTTTATACGGCTTGTGCAGAAAATATCTTAGAAATTGTGTCATGTTAGTTTTCACCACTCCTTCCAGTCTCCATAAATGCATTGGATGGAATACATCAAAATTATCTGCTGCTGTTCTGTCCGGCTTACACATGTATTGAAGGCACATTTGCCAATGTTTAGGGTTAAGGTTTGGAATTCAGGTTATACAGAATTGGTCCATTCTGGTATTTTTCTTTGTGTTGCTCAACATGGCAAATGCTTGCCTGATCAAAAACCTAAAAGCAAAGCAGACATTGAATTGGTCAGTGTCTGCTTTGCTTGAGCAGGGATGACAGCTGTACTTCATTGAGCTCAATTGGGTAATTTCACTGTTTAATTTATAGGTTATAATATTGCAAGTCATGGTCTCGAGATGCTCCTTTAAAAGAGTGTAACTATAAAATAAATAAAATAAACTATAAAAAAGTGTAATTTACTAAGTAGTCTTAAAATAAGGATTACTTTTGAGTTTTTAGAAATGCCTGTTTTGTTTAAGATTATTTACTGCATTCTGTTGACATAAAACTAATACACTCAGGAGCTTTCAATATTAGTAGTAATTTTGAAGATAGAATATCCTTACTAAAAGCTGAGGTATATTGTTACGTATGTGAGGATTATAAAGGATTTAGTTTTAAAAAGACAGTATTCATATTGTGAACAAAGCAACTATTATGTATTATTTGGAACATAAATATATTGAATGAAGTATAATTTTTTTTTGCAAATGAATAGAACTTTTAAATGAATAGAACTTTTAAATCTTAGCTAACCTAGCATCTGAAAATACAGATAAAAATAACATCTATTAGATTAAACATTACTTAGTTTACAGTGTAGCTTTAAAAGAAACTCCTGATATTACAGCTCCTTGATTTAATAGAGCTGTAGACAGAGCTGATTTAATCAGTAAGAGTAAAATTTTACAGTGAAAAAGAACTTGAAATAATGACAGCTATTTTGGGATATTTTAGAACAAAGAGGGCTTTATCCTCTTAAAACTGATCACAAAGCACATTATTTGTCTTATGACCAAAAGATTAAGAAGTTTCTTCATTTAACTAGAAGTTATGTCAGGCATGTCAGCTGATGAAGTATCGTAACATGTTTTATTCCTGAACAGAAGAGAGTTTTCACATATATTTAAATGCCTAATTATTTCCCCCTCTTTAATCATTTAATTATAACTCCTTCATCTATTTGTTTTTAGGACGTTTAAATTGCCCACATCCAGGAACCGACAATCTTCTGTTAAATGGTAAGATTTCATCTTTTATCCATTTTAATTATCTGGTATCCAATTGAATTGGACATTTTGTTTTAAAAATATACAATTGCATTCTGTATCAGTATGTAAAGTACAACTTTCTTTAGAGAACCATGGCCATCTCCAATTTAAAGAAGTAATATCTGTGCTTACAACATGTTTATAGCTCTATCGTTTGTTGTACTGATATACTGTATATGATTACTGTCCCAATTTGTCTGCTTTTTTAAGTGTCTGATGTTTTGACCAATATAGCTTTCTTCGCCTCATGCTCCTGAAAATATGAGGGGAACAGTAGATACAGTAGTCCTTGACTTAAGATCATTCGTTTAGAGACCATTTGAAGTTACAACAATGCTGAAAAATTGACCTACAACCAGTCCTCATACTTAGGACTATTGCATCATTCCTGCAGTTATGTGATTGTGTTTTGGATGCTTGTCAACTGTTGCGCATTTACAATAGTTGCAGTGGTCATGTGGTCACCATTTGCAACCTTCCCAACCAGCTTCTGACAGACAACATAAGTAGGGAAGCTGGCAGGGAAAGTTGCAAGTCATGAACATATGACGTCTCACTTAATGACCACATCACTTAATGAGGAATTTCCCAATCCCTATTATGGTACTAAGTTGAGGTCTCTCTGAACAGAAAATGGATACTAATACATTGATTTATGGGACAAGAATTAATTTATGGGACGGAAAACTCTGAAAAATATGATCATAAAAGCTCAGTCCAGCACAATACCACTGGAAAAAAAAAATCCAAGAAGAAACCAGCATGGCTGCACAAAGATCTCTCGGACAAATTGAAAGACAAAAAGGACAAGTACAAAAAATGGAAAGAAGACACATAACTAAGGCAGAATATCAGCAGATAGCCAGAATCTGCAAAGACGAAATCAGGAAAGCAAAGGCTCAGAATGAACAAAGACTTGCAACAAAAGTCAAAGATAATAAAAAAAGTTTCTTCCAACATATAAATAACAAGAAAAAAAATCAAGGAAACAGTCGATCCACTAAAGAGAGAAGACGGCAAGGAAGTAACAGGCAACAGAGAAAAAGCAGAGTTGCTTAACTGTTTCTTTGCATTGGTCTTCATGCAAAAAGAAACAATAATCCAATCTACCAAAAACGTAACTGTAAAAGACAGACTAGAAATAAAAGTGAAAATAAGCAAAAAACGTAGTAAGAGAACACCTGTCTGATCTTGATGAATACAAATTACCGGGACCTGATGGATTACATCCCAGAGTTCTAAAGGAGCTGGCAGATGTCATCTCAGAACCATTGTATCACATCTTTGAAAAATCCTGGAGCACTGAGGAACTACCAGAGGATTGGAAAAGAGCTGATGTGGTTCCCATCTTCAAAAAAAAGTGGGGGGGAAAGACCCAGGAAACTACAGACATTCTAACATCAATACCTGGAAAGATACTGGAAATAATGCATCATCTAGGATTTCCAAAATGATGATTCAGAGTCTGGATTTCTTTGATATGAATACAAACAGTTTTTCTGCCTTTCCCACTGACTCCCAGAAGAACTTTTTAGTGCCGTTCAGGTAGAATTCTGCTGGTGTGAGATGGTGCTTATTTATCTCATAGTAATAATAATAATAATAATAATAATAATAAAAAACAGATCTGCCAACATCTAGAAACAAGTAAAGTAATAACTAGCAGTCAGCATGGGTTTGTTAAAAACAGATCATGCCAAACCAATCTTATTTCATCTTCAACATAATGACTAAATTAGTAGACCAGCGAAATACTGTGGACATAATATACTTAGATTTCAGTAAGGCATTCGACAAAGTAGACCACAACCTACTTCTTGGTAAGCTACAAAAAAGTGGGATAGATAGCATCATCACCAGATGGATTCATAACTGGCTGACAAACCATACTAAATGAGTAGTCCTTAATGGGTCTACATCTACATGGAGGGAAGTAAGCAGTGAGATATCACAAGGTTCCGTCTTAGGCCCAGTACTTTTCAATATCTTCATAAACGACTTAGATGAGGGAATAGAAGGGGAACTTACCAAATTTGCGGATGATACTATGCTGGCAGGAATAGCCAACACCTAGATGATAGGCTCAAGATCCAGATGGATCTTGACAGACTTGAACACTGAGCGCTATCTAACAAAATGAAATTCAATATAGAGAAAAGTAAAGTCTTACACTTAGGCAAGAAAAACCAAAAGTACACATATGGATTGGGTGAAACCAGGCTTAACAGCAGTAACTGTGAGAGGGATCTTGGAATCTTAGTGGACAACCAATTAAATATGAGCCAATAGTGTGCGATGGCAGCCAAAAAAAGCCAATGCAATCCTAAGTTGCATTAACAGAGGGATACAATCGAGATCAAGTGAGGTACTAATACCTCTCTATAAAGCCTTAGTAAGACCATACCTAGAGTACTGCATCCAGTTTTGGTCACCACACTATAAAAAAGATATTGAGACTCTAGAAAGAGTGCAGAGAAGAGCAACCAAGATGATTAGGGGACTGGAGGCTAAAACATACAATAAACATACTATATGCCAAGATGGTGCCGCGGACGACAGCCTTGGCTCTCTGATAGTTTTCCTATTTTTTATCATTCTTTGTGATTCACTATGGATTTCATACTCAAGAGACCAACTACTAAGCATCCAGCAATGTTTCTTCCTTGATGAACAGCTTTCTGTGACTTCACCCCCACCTTTCTTTACAAATGCAGAAGAGTTTCTAACACAGGAAGAAACAACTTCCTCTGAACAATGGATAAACAAGAACAAAAGGAAGAGACACCGAAGGCGAAAAAGGGGTAAGCGAGCGGGAATTTTGAATAGACTAAGAAAAAGTGGGATAAAAACCCCTCTCCCCTCTCTCTTTCTGACTAATTTATGCTCACTCGCTAATAAGATGGATGAATTACTTCTTTTAAATAGATGCAATTCTGATTTTTACAACTCAGCAGCCCACTGCTTCTCGGAAACCTGGCTAAATGAGTCAATTGATGATAGCAGCCTCCATATTCCAGGATTTCAGATACAACAATCAGACAGAATTGCAGAAACATCTGGTAAAAAGAAGGGAGGAGGCTTATGTTTATATATCAATGACCACTGGTCCAGACACATAACTATACTAAAGAAATACTGTGATGTGGACTTAGAGACATTAATTATCAATTGCAAACCATATTATTCCCCACGTGAGTTCTCCTCATTTCTCCTTATTGCTGTGTATGTTCCTCCACAAGCTTGTGTAAAGAATGCATTACGAACTCTAGCTGACCAGATTTTGTGGGCTGAGGTTAAATACCCAGACTCTCTTCAAATTATTTTGGGAGATCTAAACAAAGCAGACTTAAGGAAAGAGCTACCAAAATATTTTCAGCATGTCAATTGTCTCACAAGAGGCAAGAATATTTTAGACCATTGCTACACAACATTAAAGGATGCTTATCGGTCTTTACCACAAGCAGCTGTGGGACACTCTGATCATTGCATGATTCACCTTGTACCTGCTTATAGACAAAGACTTAAAACCATGAAACCAACAATTAAATCAGTGAGGACTTGGACTGAGGAGGCAAAGCTAAAGCTACAGGCTTGCCTTAACTGCACTGATTGGAATGTTTTTGAAAATACCTCTGCAGATTTGGATGAACTCACAGATACTGTAACGTCATATGTCAGTTTTTGTGAAGATCTATGTGTGCCGACCAGAAACCTGCGAATATACAGTAACAATAAACCTTGGTTCACAGCTAAACTTAAGCAGCTACGTCGTTCCAAAGAGGAAGCCTACAGAAAAGGTGATAAAATACTGTACAATCAGGCCAGAAACGTATTAACAAGGGAGATCAGAGCAGCAAAAAGAAGCTACTCTGAAAAGCTAAGGAATCAGTTCTCAACAAATGAACCAGCAAACATGTGGAAAACTCTTAAAAATATCACCGGTTATGGCAAACCTCCTTCCCAGGCTGAAAGAAATCAACAACTGGCAGATGACCTGAATGTGTTTTACTGCAGGTTTGAAAGGAAACTACAGCCACCTATCTCCAGAACCACCATCTCATACCAACAACAGCCAAGCCTCCTACAACCTACCCTATCCCATTGGGCCCACCACCTCTGGTGGATTTTAGAGATATTCTGTAAATTAGATTATTTAACATACCTTGGATCAAAAATTGTTGCCTTTTGTATACCTCTTCACCCAGTTAAAAGTTACAGACACAAGAGTGATAGATGATCGATAGATAGATAGATAGGACAGACAGACAGACAGAAAGACAAGACAGACAGACAGAGACAGACAGAGACAGATGCTTCTAACATTCCAACAAAACATGTTGCTTACTTAACTATTCTCCCCAACCACACTGCATGCTACAAAGAGATGCTTGTGATTACATGTCTGAGTAAATATCTATTTAACATTGATTGTGTACATATATATAAGCAAATTTTTGATAGATATATATACAAGCAAGCTAATTTTATGTGTTCATATTCAAACTTGATACCCTCATCTCTTTTCTACTTTTCTTTCAGTTTATGTAACTGCTGGCAGCTTTCAATCCATATTCATTCATTCATATTCATATTCATTCCTTCCTTCCTAATAGACAGGAAGCAGCAGGTGAAGCTAGGCAAAATCACATTATATACCTGCACAATTAGCAGAGGAGCCCCCCCCGGGCTGTGTGCTCTCTCCACTTCTCTTCTCTCTGTACACCAATGACT
>QLTV01002292.1:12559-29685 GCA_003457575.1 Thermophis baileyi | reverse complement strand
ACAACTTTTGAGCATCCCTAATGTTTGGAAATTGAAAGTTGAAAATGTTGACACGCCCTAGAAATGAAATAAACAAAATGTTAAAAAGTTATGATATTTATGTAGTTACTTACCAAGCACATCTAGATTTTATTAAAGTAACCAAAATATCTTTACAATCCCCAATGTATGACACAACTTTTGAGCACCCCTAATGTTTGGAAATTGAAAGTTGAAAAATTTGAAACGCCCTGGAGAACCTTCAACCGCTAGCCCTCAGATTCGAGGCAGTCGGAGGCCTGGAGATCCAGCAACCCAGCCAGGAAGCCCAGGAGCCCAACTGAGCAGAAGTGAACCAGTGACCCAGCCCAGGAGCCCAGCAGAGCAACAGCACTGTGCAGAGGCGAGAGCCCACCAGAGCGGCAGAGGAGAGAGCCCAGCAGTGGAGGCGAGAGCCCAGCAAAGCAATGGCGCTGAGCAGAGGTCACCCATTGACCCAGACCCAGCCCAGCAGCCCAGCTGAACGACGGTGCTGAGTGGAGGCGACCCATTGACCCAGCCAGACCCAGCTGTGACCTGGCCCAGGAGCCCAGGAGCCCAGCCCAGGAGTCCAGTCCTGCAGCCCAGGAGCTGCCAGGAGATCATTACTTTGTCTTATATCAAACGTACTCTAACTCTTCAACATAAACTGTACAATTTTTCCCTTCTTTTCCCCCCCATTAAATCAAAGTCCACAATATTATATACTTCTACACTAATGAAAATATTTGAACATTTTAATTTTTAGTTTTTCCAGAAATTTTAATTTTTTAAATATTTTTTAATTTCAAACAAAATAATCATAATCAATCATAATCATAATCATAATCTGCAATTACAAAATAATAGCTAAAAATTAAAATGTTTAAATTTTGAAAATTTTATATGAAATTTTACAATTTTTAAATCCTTAATTTAAAACATTTTTATTTTATTTTTCAATTTTAACACTTTTGAACATTTTGTAAACTTATTTTTTTATCTTTAATTGAACTAGTAAAAAGAAATATAGACATGGAAAAAGAGACTGACACTGTTGTGATTTGCAAAATGTATTCCATGTATGTGTTTATGCTCATAGAAGACCCATATTACACATGTACCAAATGTAAACTAAATGAATTACTGGAAGAAAAAGTAAAGGGTCTAGCAGGAACTCTAACAACTCTGAAACTCAACATAAAAAGTCAGAAACTCCAACATAAGCAAGTATACTGTACTATATCCAAACTGAACATAATAAGGAACAAACAACTACCGGAAGTAATGATCCTGTATATGAGCCTTTAGAGTCAGACAGATGGAAACATGTCACTTACAGAAGAAAACAACAACCAAGAGCAATGTCCCCACTGACAAGTTCAGCCGAGTCCAGTGCAACCCCACTGGAGCTGAGCAATCGATTTCAAAGCCTCCCCCAGAAGATAGCATGCAGACACTTAGAAAGGAGGCATCATCACCTGGTAAAGAGGCATCGTTAAGTGTTCCTGTGATAGGAAGAAAAGTAACCCAGACTTCCCTAGGGAAAAGAAGGCGAGTGTTGGTGACAGGAGATTCAATTCACAGAGGAACAGAACCAGCCATCTGTAGACCGGACATCCAATCTAGGGAGGTATGTTGTCTTCCCAGAGCAAAAATCAAAGATGTGGCCAAGAACCTTACTAAAATAATTAATCCCACAGATTACTACCCCTTTCTTCCCCTTCACATAAGGACCAACAACACGACAATGAACCTAGAAACAATATCAAGAGTTTACAAGCAGTTAGGCAAGAAAGTTAAGGAATTAGGAGCACAAGTGGTGTTTTCATCTGTACTTCCAATGACAGGTCAGCATCCAATGAGAGAACAAAGGATTATAGAAATGAACCACTGGCTTAAGAGTTGGTGCCATCAAGAGAACTTTGGATTCCTAAACCATGATCTGCACTACCTACAAGGTGGGCTTTTGGCAAAGGATGGGCTGCACCTCACAAGAACTGGGAAGAATGTATTTGGAAAATGACTGGCTCAAGTTATCAGAAGGGCTTTAAACTATAAAAATGAGGGAGGAGGGCAACCAATCTTTAGGACAATCTTTAGGATCTTTGGGACTTAATTCCAAGCACAAACCCCAAGACAACCAATCAAACAATGAAGTAGAAAGTGATGGGAAGGAAGAAAAACTCAGATATAAAGTAGGAGATATAGGAAGCATACCTACGGTCAACCATAAATGACTCAAATGCCTACACACAAAAGCCCATAGTTTGGGGAACAAACAGGGTGAACTTGAAGTACCTGTACTATTTAGGACAATCTTTAGGATCTTTGGGACTTAATTCCAAGCACAAACCCCAAGACAACCAATCAAACAATGAAGTAGAAAGTGATGGGAAGGAAGAAAAACTCAGATATAAAGTAGGAGATATAGGAAGCATACCTAGGGTCAACCATAAATGACTCAAATGCCTACACACAAATGCCCAATGTCAGCCTCCATGCTGCTTGCTTGCTTCGGCTGCCATAGAAACGGGGGGATCTCAAGTTATCAGAAGGGCTTTAAACTATAAAAATGAGGGAGGAGGGCAACCAATCTTTAGGACAATCTTTAGGATCTTTGGGACTTAATTCCAAGCACAAACTCCAAGACAACCAATCAAACAATGAGATAGAAAGTGATGGGAAGGAAGAAAAACTCAGATATAAAGTAGGAGTCATAGGAAGCATAACTAGGGTCAACCATAAAGGAGTCAAATGCCTATACACAACTGCTGATAGTTTAGAGAACAAACAGGGTGAACTTGAAGTACTAGTACATGAAGGCAATTATGATATAGTTGCCATTACCGAAACTTGATGGGATGAATCTCAAGACTGGCATGTACTGATAGAAGGATACAAACTGTTCAAAAGAAACAGACCCAACAGAAGAGGAGGTGGAGTTGCATTATACATAATAAATCACTACATCTCTGCAGAAATGCATAAAACCAAGAATGAAAGCCCCTTGAATGTATATGGGTCAATATAAAAGGAAAAAATAATGACATTACCATAGGTGTATACTACAGGCCACCCAACCAAACAGAAGAAATAGACAAACCTAGCTGACAACTTTGTTATCCAAAAGGTAGAGGAGGGAACTAGAGGGACTGCAATACTGGACCTAATTCTTACTAACAGAGAAGAAATGGTAGAGGGGGTTAAAGTTGCCAGAACCTTGGAGCAAAGTAACCATGTCATATTAGAATTCAATATAATTCAGACACAAGTAATAGAACATAATCAAACCAGAGTCCTAGACTTTAAAAGAGCTGATTTCAACACACTTAGAGAGAGCTTGGGAAAGGCACCATGGATGAGAATCTTAAAGGGGAAAACAACCCAAGAAGCTTGGGAAACTCTAAAGAAATTGATTATAAAAGCCCAGTCCACTACAATACCACTGAAGAAGAAACATTAAGAAATCCAAGAAGAAACCAACATGGTTACACAAAGAACTCTCTGACAAACTGAAAGACAAAAAAGATAAGTACAAAAAAGGGAAAGAGGGACACATAACTAAGGCAGAATACCAACAAATAGCCTGAACTTGCAAAGATGAAGTCAGGAAAGCTAAGGCTCAGAATGAAGTAAGACTTGCAAGAAATATCAAAAAACAATTTTTAAAAGTTTCTTTCAACATATATAGAAAAAAGAAAAAAGTCACGGAAACTACTGGTCCACTAATGGGAGATGATGGCAAAGAAGAAACAGGCAGTAGAGAAAAAGCAGAGCTGCTTAACTCATTCTTTGCATCAGTCTTTTTTCACATTTGTATTGGTTTATCAAAATATAAAATACAAAGGGAAATAAAAAGTGATATAAAACTGGGGGGGGGGGCGGGGTGAGAAGGGAAGAAAAGAAAATATGGGGTAGAGGGAAAAAGAAAGAAAAAGGCATTGACTTCCAGCTCTCTTTAGCACAGTAGAAGATAATAACATTACAATCTCAACTTTTTACTTTTACACAATAGCATATACCAGCCATTTATATAACAACAAACCTATCTAATCAGCAAAAACAAAACTAAAGTTTCATTGTTTTTTCCATTGAAAGCACAAAATCTGGAAGTGATTTACAAATAGAAACAAAAGTAGTATGTAGTACATACTGGTTTTAGTGAGTGTTTTAGCCCCTCCCCTTTGTGACGTCATTTCCGCGTGCCCCTGGAGGACTCTGACGTCATTTCCCTCCGCCCTTCCTGTCCCACAACCCCTTTTACCAGAAGTAGTGAGACGTCATTTCCCTCTGCCCTTTATGTCCCACAACCCCTTTCACCGGAAGTAGTGTAACACCAATCCGGTTCACCCCATCTTGCCCATAATCCTTTCCCCGGTAGCAATGTGACATCACCGCAAACCGGCCCACCCTCGGAACCACATGGCATTTCACCTGGCAGTTTTGTAACAGCGGGCGCTCTGCTCCGCCCTGTCTCACAATGCCTATCATCCGGAAGTACTGTGATGTATTAATTATTCACCAGAGAGCATTCTCATTGGCCCATATTTGTAGAGACGGCGATTGGTACCAGCAGCCTATGATGTTGCTGTTTTGCCTCAGAGCAGCTTCCCATTGGCCGAATCAAAAGAATGACGGTTAGAGCACAAGGATGCCTAATACAAAAAACAGAGGTGTTTCTGACTGGGCAGCTGCCGGCTTGAGCAGTGGGTGGACACCCCCCAAAAAATAAAATAAAAATAAATTAAAAATGCAGGCCTGATTACACACCCAGGGAAGTAAAGGTGCTATCAATGTAAAGCAAGCAAACCTGTTCCCTGTTCTGGTTCCTGTTTCCTGTTGTAATGCAAGGAATGTGGGCCTCGCCTCTTCTTTTTTCTAGGATGTTTTACATTGCCTAGATGTAAAAATAAAACCCTATTTTGCAAAAGCCCCTTTTGTATGTGTGTTTTGCTTTTTCCGAAAGGTTTCGGGTGGCATTTATGCATAAAATACAGCTGCAGTCAAAGAGACGTAACACAATAAAACAATAAAAAATGACTGGGGTGTTGTGGGGTGCATGGGGGGGGATTTGGTAAATGTAAAGAAAAAAAAATGTGGGACTTATGTGCATGCTTGTTTATGACAACTGGGCACAGGCCGTGTTGGGACATGTCCCAGAGGGTTAGCATTCTGGGCATGTGCTGTAGAGTCATGTTAGAGTGCATGCGTGTGACGCGTGTGACCGCGTGTGTGACAGGCGTGCTTAGGGAATGTTTGGGCCTGTCCAGGTGGGGCCTTCTTTTCACGGTCTGATAAAAAGGGCCTCTGCAGACGGTAGTGAATTTCAGCCGCTTAAAGCGTAGCCCTCATTTAATAATAACATGGGCCCTCATGAAGGAAATAATAAAAAGGTTGTAGACCCTTCTACATCATGGCCAGAGTTAAGGCCTATTTTGACAGATTATCATAAAATACGTTGTACTATGTTTGATGAAGAATTACGTTACTTCGGACTTATTTTGTTTGAATGTCGTCTACCGTGTTGTAATGTACATGATGCGGTACAACGGGAAGATGTGGGCGACATCAACGGTACTTACCGGGCATCCTGGGAAATGACAAAGAGATGTTCTTTATCTCCGGTCCAAGGAACGGGTCTGAGTAAGTAAGCCCTTGTTATATATTCAAACAGGTAAATACAGGATGACTCTGTTATCGGCGTGATAGGTAATGAATTAATACATTTTCCAGGTTCTGTTCTATAGCCATAACATCAGTCCATCCTTAATAACACACACCTCAACTGATGAAGAGTATGCAGATGGCAGCGGAGGTAAATGAGGATAAATCATCTTTTTTACTATACCTATTGATGATAATTTTATATAATAAATGGTGAAATACTTGTTGATAACTGTAGTACTGTAATAGGCTGTGTTTTTATATTTAAGCAGACGTTGTTCCTGGATATAACCATGACATGAACCTGTCGTTTTTAAGAAACATATCAAGTGAGGATGAATCTACAGATGACTGCAGAGGTGTTCTGTGTCCTACTAAGTCCATTTGCAACATACTTACTGATGGTGTTAATGATGATGTTAATGATGATGTTCTGAAGCTTTCTGAGAACCCTTTTTGTCTACCTTGTGAATTTAAAAGATACGTTTCAAATGAAGATAATGTTGCTAAAGGATGTGCATGTGGTAGTGTTGATTGTATTTGTGTGATAACTACAGATGATGAAGATGATGATAATGATACTGATGATGGTTATTATTCCGATGGTGAAGTTCGTGTTAGCGTACTCTAAATTACAAATAAAAGGTGTATGCTAAAGATAAAGTGTGATTATTTTATGGGGGAACGGTGAAGAATGAAGTATGAAAAAATTCTAAAGGATCTTCATTATACTCCTGAATGTGAGGGTGGTTATGGGGGTGCAAATGCCCTATTTAAGGCTGGTCGGAAACACGCTAAAAACTTAACCTTGAAGCAGGTCAAGACATGGCTTTATGGAAAAGATGCTTATACCCTACATAAACCCGCAAGAATTAATTTTCCTAGGAACGCAACAATAGTCTCTTGCATAGATTGTCAATGGCAAGCCGACCTCATGGATTTATCAGGATTTGCCTTTGAAAACAATGGCATGAAATTTATTTTAACAGTAATCGATGTACTATCCAAATATGCCTGGGCTGTCTGTTTATCTGACAAGTCAGGACGGGTGGTGGCCGATGCCTTCTGCATTACAAACTTAACCTTGAAGCATGTCAAGACATGGCTTTCCGGACAAGCTGCTTATACCCTTCATAAACCCGCAAGAATTCATTTTCCTAGGAACGCAATAGTGTCTTGCATAGACTGTCAATGGCAAGCTGACCTCGTGGATTTATCAGGATTTGCCTTTGAAAACAATGGCATGAAATTTATTTTAACAGTAATCGATGTACTATCCAAATATGCCTGGGCTGTCTGTTTATCTGACAAGTCAGGACGGGTGGTGGCTGCTGCCTTCCAGAGCATCTTCCAATCAGGAAGGGCCCCCAGAAAGTTACAGACAGATGCTGGAAAAGAATTCTTAAATAGCCCTCTGAAGAAGCTTTTGGCACGTTATGGCATACATCATTTTGTCACACATAGTGAAACTAAAGCAGCGGTTATAGAGAGGTTTAATCGCACTCTGAAAAATAAACTCTGGAGATATTTTACAGCTATAAATACTCACCGTTATGTAGATGTTTTACCAGCTCTCATTCAGGGCTACAATAGTGCTTACCATCGCAGTATCTGGACAGCTCCCAATACGGTAAAACTATCTAACGAAAAATACGTGTGGATGCGACTATATGGGAAAAATCTAAAAATGGTCAGAAAGTTAAAAAGCCTTAAGGTGGAGGATCATGTTAGGATATCCCGACTAAAGGGAAAGTTTGAACAGGGGTATCATCAAACCTTTACAGATGAAATATTTATCATCAAAGAACGGGTTAGGAGGGGTATAAGAACTGTATTTAGATTAATGGATTACGCAGAGGATCCTGTACGGATCTGATAAATCACGGTCTGATAAAAAGGGCCTCTGCAGATGGTAGTGAATTTCAGCCGCTTAAAGTGTAGCCCGCATTTAATAATAAAATGGGCCCTCATGAAGGAAATAATAAAATGGGTGCTAAGTTAGAGCCAAGTGATGATTTAGTTGATGTAAAAGTGATACCTGAACCAGCAAAGAGAGTCCGTCGAGTTAGGAAAAGATGTAAAATATTTAATATTGAGAGTAAGCGTGACTTGGCGATTAAGATTTGTCATTGTTGGTTCTGTCAAACACCAAATGGTGAGTGTATGCAGACTGTGAAAACTAAAAAGTTTCATGAGTTGAAAATGAATGTATAATGTATGATATTTCTTCTTTCAGAACTGGATGTTCATCAGAACACAGAACTTTTGCAAATTGTCAAGAGTTGTGTTGTAAAGATTTTGAATCATTCTTTAATGGGATGACTGCAACATGAAGACCAAACGGATGGAACCGATGAAACAAGCATTGTTAAAAGAATGTGTCTTCAAATATCTATACCTCAAATTGTATGGATAATCATTAATATTTCAGACAAAATGAATAAATTATATTTCACAAGGGATACACTGGATGAAGTCAAGGTGTTGAGCGCGGTCTGTGGGCTCGCCATACCTGGGGGGGGAGCGCTGGGACGTGACGCGAGCCTTCTGCACCTCCCAGCTGAATACCCGACTCCCAGCTGATTTTTCCGGCTGCCGCGCTGCTGCCCAACCCCCAGCTGAGTTCTCTGCTTGTTGACTGCTTGTTGAAAGCGTGGAGAGAGGAGCTGAGAGGAACGGATTGGAGAGCTGAGAGATATTCAGCCACCGGAACTGTGGTTGCTGGGGCGGATGGTGGTTGGTGGGGGTGTGTGGTTATCAGGTGATTGGGAGGTGGAGTGCACATTTGAAAAGCAGCGCTGGAAGGCAGAGCTCCCAGCGCTGGCTTTACATGGTCATCTTTGATGCCAACTTGCTTCGTTCTGAGGCCAGGTCTGTTTGATGGAATTAAACACTTGATTTTGCCGCACTTGTGGTCGCATTTGTTATTCTTGCCAGACCTGCCCTGACAGGCTGAGACAAGGCCTGTATACAAAGCATTGAGTCCCTTATCCTTGGGTTGGCATGGTTGGACAAACTGGAACTGGACAGGGGGAGTGGTGGCTTAGTTCAGTGGTCACTGGGACTGCCCCACAGCTGCCAACGCCCCCACACCCAGAGGCCTCCCTGCATGAATGGAGTGAAAGACGTCTAACGGGGGACGAGGATGGTGAGTGGAGTTATTCCACAGCCCCCGGTAGCAGTACTATGGACGTCTTATGTGAGCGCTTTGGGGAGGCTAGTTTCCGGGAAGCCCATTCCTGGCAGCCATGGGAGGCGGGTTCGGATCAGGTGGCATTATGGCATGCCCAAAGGCCGGGAACTCAAGCGGAGGCACGTTTCCAATTGGCAAGCCCGAAACTACATCTGGAGCACATCACCAAACGTCCACATGGGCTGTCCCAAACTGGCACATGGGCCCAGGGGTCTTCCTTGGCTGACCTCATGCGGGCTCCTGACCACGCCACACAAGCTGCGCCCGCGGCAGGGCCTGGTGGAACTCAGGGGCAGAGGTTTCCTCCGGGTTTCCGGCAGCCAGTCCCTCCAGCGATAGCCATGGGCCAGCGCCCCGTGCGTCCGGGACCTGCTTGGGGCGCAGGTTGGGTTCCTCCGCAGGCGGTGTGGGGTCCCCCACCATTGCAGGCCTCCTTTGATGGCAACCCAGATCGGGTGGCTCTGTTTCTTAGTCAAGATATTAGCCACCTGGACTGCTATGCTCGGTTATATCCATCACAGTGGGCCATGGTGGTTGCTGTAACAGCCATTCTGGAGGGTGAGGTGGCAGAGTGGGTGGCTGACCTCCACACCGAACATGCCAGGGAGCTGGCAGACGTGGGCCTATTTCTGGAGGCATTAAGAGCTCGTTTTGAGGATGGGTCTTGTACGCAGCAAGCAGAGGGGGAGTTAATGTCTTTAAAGCAACGTGGCCGACTGGCGAAGGAATATGTATGGGAGTTTTGCCGGCTTGCTGGGGGGCTGCGGGCCTGGCTGGAGCGTCTCCTGGTTCATCAGTTCCGGGCGGGGCTAGATCATGAGATTCGCCAGGCCTGCGTGTACCGGGATCTTCCGTATCGTCTACAAGACTGGTTCCGAGTTGCTGTAGAACTGGACACCGGATTGTGGGAATTCCGGCCAAGGGAGGTGGGTCTCGGACCCCGAAAACCAGACAGGCAGATGACGGCCGGTGGTATGTGAACTGGGGTCACTTTGCCATGGGCTCCGTGCCCACCTGCCTGGCCCTTGCTTCGTTGTTTCCACTGTAACCTTCTTGGCCATCGGGTGGCGGAGTGTACGATGCCGGCCCCACAGCAGCTGTCAAAACCACAGTCGCAAACCAGTATGCCTGCCAAAACCACCGGTCGAGCATGCCAGACCACCAAACGGTCCACGGGAGCAGTGCAGACACCACCGGCGAATAGCAACCAACAGGTGAAACTGGAGGAAGGTGGTTCCCCCGCAACAGCATGGGTACCACTGGTATCCTACGATAGTGAGGATGAAGTAGAAGACCCAATGGTGAGTGACCCCATCCAGCCATTTGTCATTCCAGTCACTATACGGAGGCCCCACTCGGGACAGGGGGCACAATACGGGGCATTAATCGACTCCGGTTGTACCCGGTGTCTCATCAATGAGAAGGTGGTTAGGGAATTGGGTATAGGAATATAGAGGTTGGCCAAAGCTATCAGATTCGAACAAGTGGACGGATTGTTGCTCGAGGGGGGGGGGCACCGGCTACCCATATCACGGAGCTAGTAACACTGGAGATGGGGGAACATTGGGAGCTTATTCGGTTTGTGGTGGTAGCGACAATGAAAGAGTCCCTTATCCTTGCGTTGGCATGGTTGGACAAGTGGGGCCCTACCATATGGTGGGAGGGCGGTTTCCAGAAAGTTAGGATAGGGACCGGGCCTAATCCACCTCCTCACGAGTGGGCCGTGGCCGGAGTGGTGGTTGACCCTGCACGGAGTAAGGATCCGGCTGTGGCTGGCTCCACATTTCCCCAAGTCTATGCCGATTTAGCAGAGGTATTCAGCGAGGCTGAGTGCGAGGTGCTACCACCTCATTGAGCCACAGATTGCGCCATTGAACTGCTACCCGGGGCAAAATTACTGAAACCCCGGATGTATTCAATGACGCCAAAGGAGATGGCTGAGCTACGGAGATATATTGACAAAAATTTAGCTAGGGGCTTTATTCGGCTGAGTAGGTCTCATATGGCAGCGCCCGTCCTCTTCTGGGAGAAGAAGGATGGCTCCTTAAGATTGTGTGTGGATTTCCGAGGCCTGAATGGTGTTTGTGTGGAACATCTCTACCCCTTGCCACTGATGAAAGACATGTTAGCCACCCTAGCGAAGGGCCGGTTTTTCACCAGGCTGGATTTACGGGAGGCTTATTATCGAGTCCGAATCTGACCGGGTGATGAATGGAAAACCACGTTCAACTGCCCGCTGGGGAGCTACCAGTTTCAAGTCATGCCGTTCGGGTTGCAAGGGGCCCCAGCTGTGTTCATGCAGCTCATCAACGAGGTGCTGCATGAACACCTGTATCAGGGGGTCCTTTTCTACTTCAATGACATCTTGATATATATTACCACCATGACTGAACATGTTCAGTTGGTGAGGCAGGTGCTTCAAAAGCTCCTAGCGGCTAAGTTGTTCGTGAAGCTTTCCAAGTGCGAATTCCATCAAACCTGGTTGGACTATCTCGGCTACCGTATACCCAGCCAAGGGGTGGAGATGGACCTGCGCAAGGTCCAAACAGTGGTGGAATGGCAAGCCCCTCGGACAAGGAAACAATTGCAGAGTTTCTTGGGCTTTGCCAATTTTTACCGGCAATTCGTCCCGTCATTCGCATGGGTCACTTTGCCCTTGACCAATATGTTGCGGACTAAACATACAAAAACCAAACCCAGACCCGGACAGCCCTTAGCCTGGACGACAGAATGCCAACAGGCATTCGAAACCTTGAAAGCCCTCTTTGTGAGGGAACCTGTATTGAAACATCCGGACCCCGAGCAACCATTTGTTGTGCAGGCTGACGCTAGTGACGTTGCCATGGGGGCGGTGTTGTTACAAAAGAGCATGGATGGGCATTTACAACCCTGTGCTTATACATCCCGGAAGCTAACTCCAACGGAAAGGGATTGGGCCATCTGGGAGAAGGAGGCTTTCGCAGTGAGGTGGGCATTACTCACTTGGCGACATTTGTTAGAAGGGGCTCAGCAGGCATTTGAGGTGTGGACGGATCATAAAAATCTCGAGGCTTTACAAACACCACGGCGCCTGTCACCAAAACAAGTAAGATGGGCACAGTATTTTGCCAGGTTCCGTTTCACCCTCAAATACGTCCCTGCTGGGAGGAACTTTCTAGCAGATGCTTTATCGTGTGTGCCCCAATACCATAGTCGTCGGGAGGATGTAGTACAAGCCATTATCCCACCACCAAGCCAACAAGCAATTCAGAGAGCCGGGGCAGTCACTACCCATAATCTCATTAAAGAACTGCAGACAGCTGTCTTAGATGATCCATGGCTAAAGAAAAATCCGACACTGTGTACTCGGCGGGACAGCGTCGCTTGGAAAGGGGACAAGCTATATGTACCGGTTACTCTGCGGGCCACAGTACTGCGACGGTGTCATGATGTGAAACAAGCCGGCCATTTCGGTTTTCTGAAAACACTACACCTGGCCAAACAGCAGTTCTGGTGGCCTCGGATGCGATCGGAGATCGAGGAGTATGTACAAAGCTGCCCGGTCTGTGCGATGTCCAAAACAAAACCAGGAAAACCGATGGGGCTGTTACAGGCTGTGGCTGAGCCCGTCCGACCATGGGAAGAGATCACCATGGACTTTATTGTCGACCTACCTAACAGCAATGGACATACAGTTATATGGACGGTCATTGACTTATTTTCGAAGCAGGCTCATTTTATACTGTGCAGAGGGATACCATCTGCGCGGAAACTTACGACGATGTTTATTGGACACATCTATCGCCTGCACGGGGTGCCCCGGCGTATCATGTCAGATAGGGGGGTTCAATTTACTGCCCGGTTTTGGCGTGATTTCGTTCGGCTAATCGGCTCTACCCAGGGTTTAAGTTCAGCATTTCATCCCAGTACCAACGGGGCTGTCGAAAGAGCCAACGCAATGGTAGAACGTTAGCTGAGATGCTACGTCGGGTACCAACAGAAGGATTGGGCCAGCCTCCTTCCTTTTGCGGAGGTGGCATATAACAATACGGTCCATGGGAGTACTAGGTTTACTCCTTTCAGAGTAGTGAATGGGATCGAGTTTGTGGCCATACCCGAGTGGGCCCCTGACCCCCAGGTTACAAGAACCCCAAAGGAATGGGCAGAAACGATACAGGAAGTCTGGGGACAAGTAAAAAAGGCATTACAACATGCGGCTGAAACCTATAATTGGGAACTATATCATCAAGTGGCAACAATGACCTGGATTAAAGAGTGGATATTATTGGAAAATAAAAGAATCTTGACCCTGGAAGGTCATGATATAAAAGCAGGATGGCACGCTTTAATATGGGATGACAAATACAAAGTACACAAATATTTCCAAAGGCATTTAATCAGGAAAGCTTTATTACAAACTTGGATGAAAATTAAGAATAAACACTATACAAAAATTCCAATCTGGCTATCAACGATAGAAGCAATAAAAAACCCAGTATTAACAGACTTAGGGAAAATAATAAGATATAAAGATTTATTAACTGAGGACAGAGTATTAAAAACCAGACAACAATTACAACAACAGGGTATAAATTTGGACTGGTACACATATATTCAAATTCAAAATAGATACAATACAGATACGAAACAGTATGAATTCCAGACAGAATATCAAGAATTAGACAAGATAATCTTATCTATGGATTATAAATTAATTAGTAAAATATATAAATTTCTGTTGCGCTATGAACTAGAAGAAGAAACAGTCAAAGAAACTATGGTTAGATGGGCACAAAATTTGGGATATAATATTGAATTGGCAAAATGGGAAAAAATGTGGCAGTTAAATTTAAAATTGACAATATCGACGGCACACAGAGAAAATCAATGCAAGATGTTTTATAGATGGCATTTCCCTCCGGCACGTTTAGCAAAGATGTCAAAAAAAAAAAATCACCTTTATGCTGGAAATGCCAGAAATCATATGGTACTTATTACCATCAATGGTGGACGTGTGAGAAAGCTAAAAAATTTTGGATTAAGATTAGAAAACTGATAGAAGATATAACAAAGAAACATATTGATTGGAAACCAGAAATCTTCTTATTGGGAATCATAACCGGAAATTATCCAAAAGAAATATATTATTTAATAATTCATATTTTAACGGCGGCTAGGATTTGCTATGCGCAAAAATGGAAAAACAATGAAATACCAAATGAAAGTGAAATTATAAAAAAAAATCTCGATTGTGCCGAAATGGACAAAATGACTAAAGAACTGCAGAATAAGGAAGAAACGGAATATTATATAACTTGGAATAGGTTTTATGACTGGTTAAAAAATAGGAACTTAGAATTATGAAATGTGTGATAAGTATATGATAGATAGATAGATATACAATCTGTATAGGTAAAAGATTGGTATGTAAATAAATGTATATAGAAATTGAAGATTGAACATGTACTATAAAATTCCATAAAAGAACTAGCTGAAATAGGTCAAAAAGTAAACCAGAAATTAGAAAAATATGGAGGAAAACTGAAACAAACCACAAATGTATTATAAATGTTTAAACTAAATGACAAATGTAAGAAAAATTAGTAGACCGATCTTGAGCTATAATATAAATAGGAACTGTGTTTCCTATCAATGTATGTTTGTATGTTCTGTAATGTCTTTGTGTATATAATTAATAATAATAATAATAATAATAATAATAATAATAATAATAATAATAATAATAATAATAATAATAATAATAATAATAATAGTTGGAGATCTAGTGTACCTCTCGACTAAATATCTTAAGTTGAAAATACCATGTAAAAAAACTGGGCCCAAAATATCTAGGCCCGTTTCCTATCATCCAGGTAATTAATCCAGTAACTGTGGAACTGAGGCTCCCATCCCTTCTAGGCCGGGTGCATCCTGTGTTCCATAGTAGCCTATTAAAACCCATAGATGCTTCTACCATGAGACCCATGCCAAACCCCCCCGGCCTGTAGGAGCAGACTATTACGAAATAGATAAGATCCTAGACTCTTGACTTTATAGGGGTAAGCCACAGTATTTAGTCCAGTGGAGGGGTTACCCCGCATCTGAAGCATCCTGGGTGGCAAAGCAAGATATGAACGCTGAACGCCTGGTGCGCCGGTTCCATTGCCAGTATCCGGGTAAACCAGGGGAAGGGTTAGGTACGTGCCAGGCTATGGTCACTAACACCTCTCTATTGTGTCTTCCAGGTGGACCCCTGGTAGAGGGGAGCCGCCTGTCGAGCCTGGTCCGTGGGCTCGCCATACCTGGGGGGGAGCGCTGGGACGTGACGCGAGCCTTCTGTACCTCCCAGCTGAATACCCAACTCCCAGCTGATTTCTCCGGCCGCCGCGCTGCTGCCCAACCCCCAGCTGAGTTCTCTGCTTGTTGACTGCTTGTTGAAAGCGTGGAGAGAGGAGCTGAGAGGAACGGAGTGGAGAGCTGAGAGGAAACCTGATATTCAGCCACCAGAACTGTGGTTGCTGGGGCGGATGGTGGTTGGTGGGGGTGTGTGGTTATCGGGTGATTGGGAGGTGGAGTGCACATTTGAAAAGCAGCGCTGGAAGGCAGAGCTCCCAGCGCTGGCTTTACATGGTCGTCTTTGATGCCAACTCGTTTCGTTCTGAGGCCAGGTCTGATGGATGGAATTAAACACTTGATTTTGCCACACTTGTGGTCGCATTTGTTATTCTTGCCAGATCTGCCCTGACAGGCTGAGAGAAAGCCAGCGCTGCCTTTTCCATTTTACCTTGCCTTTTGGATCCTTTTTGTTATCTATTGGAGTGGCTGGAGTCGGTGATGGTGGAGGGCACCGTGTTGGAGGTACCGGAACTGGAGGCTGCGGTGGAGACAGAGGAGTTAACCCCTGAGGTGCCGGAGGAATGTGTTCAACCAGCTGTGAGGCCCAAAGTGAGGGAGGACAGGGCTGGAGTGCAACCGGGCGATGGCCAGGGGGTCTCTGGTACTGGAACTGGAACTGGACAGGGGGAGCGGTGGCNATGCCAACTTGCTTCGTTCTGTGGCCAGCTCTGTTTGATGGAATTAAACACTTGATTTTGCCGCACTTGTGGTCGCATTTGTTATTCTTGCCAGACCTGCCCTGACAGGCTGAGACAAGGCCTGTATACAAAGCATTGAGAAGGTGAAGGATCCACTGATGTTAATGACAAGGATACGAGATGAGACGCCTATATCTGTCAAGAGATTGATATGCCAAAATGTATCAGAAATTTATTACAAGAAAATGTTAATGTAAAGGGTGTGAATTTCAAATAAAACATGTATACTGAACCACTTGGAAATATATTGTTATTTCTGTTCGGTAATGGGTATTTAGAACTGGGGGACAGATGTCAGCGGAGGGTGGGTTGCCTAATTTTGCAAAAAAACCAATGTTTATGTTAAGTCTTCAGGCCATCCAACATGTTTGCTGGAATAAATGTGACGTCAACAGCATGGGTGTTGGAAACGTATCTGGTTGAAACTGATAAGAAGGTGCTGGTCAGTTAACCATAGGAGCCCTGCCCTGTTGACCAGTAAAGAAGAACTCTTCAGGATGACCGATACTAATGTGTTTTTATAACAATTTTAAGATATCGCGTGGCATAGATGTAGTAAATAATATTTATATCAGGTGTTTTGTGTTTATTAGGATGAGGCAACAGATTCACAATGTGTTAGAGCATGTGAAGGTATTCTTTTTCCTTTTAACATGCAAATATTAGAGGGATGGGTTATCCTTTTGTGTAGCTACATGGATTCCAGTCTGATTCAATGTTTCTTTCAGAATGTGAGGAAGATGAACTGCTTGCCACATTTACACTGCCCACAGATTCTCAATGGCGCATATATAGCAGGGGATGCAGTGCAACTCCATTACGAGGGCCACAAGAGAGTGAATTAGAAGGTATGGTATTTAATTTGCAGACGTAACTATTGTATAAAGGGCAGTGGTGGGCTGCAAATTTTTTAACAACCGGTTCTCTGCCCTAATGATTGGCTGGGTGGGCGTGGCTGGGTGGTCATGTGACTGGGTGGGCGTGGCCAACTCGATGTCACTTCTTTGCCTAAAAAAAGATATACCAAAAGGTATTTTATTATTTCGTGCATTTAATACTTAAATAAGAACAATAAAAGAGGTACACAAAACAATAAAAGAGGTACACAAATACTTACATAAGAACAATAAAAGTGTTATTCAGCTTTAAGGTATTCCTACTTACTTATGAGCAATCTTAATGCAAAATCCCAATGT
>QLTV01002289.1:375764-402597 GCA_003457575.1 Thermophis baileyi | reverse complement strand
AAATACACACACCTTTTATCTCTTACACATTTTTTGAGATTTCTCTCTCTCTCTCTCTCTCTCTCTCTCCTCTCTCTCTCTCTCTCTCTCTCTCTCTCTCTCTGTGTTAGTAATCCACAACTGTTTTACAGATTAAAACAGATAATAATAATTGAAATATAAAATACACATATCACAGACAATACTAAATCCAAAGTGACCACTCTTAATGCCTTTTTGGCAACGTTGTTACAGTGGGCTCTGGCACTTAGATCATTAGAGATGAGTACTCCAAGGTCCTTAACAGAGTGAGGATCGTCAACAAGGTTGTGACCATCTAGCTTGTATTTTATGTTCTGATTTTTTTTGCCAATGTGTAAGACTGAGCATTTGTTGGTGGTGATAATGGGCATCTGCTGTAGGCTATTAAGAAAGACTGGGGGTTGCTTTCCGTCTCTAAGAAGGTGTTTCTCCACTTCTCCTTTAGGGAAATATAATATTCTACCTCTTTTAATATCCCCCAAAATATTTCATTCTCTAGGATGGGGGTGGTGGTGCGTGATTACTTCTTAAAATACTGAAAATGTAATAAATAAATAAATAACTTCAGTAAAACTCAGTACTGTTCTTGACTTAGGACAGTAATGGCACTTCCCTTTACAGATATAAGCCATGATAACAATAATAATAGCATTTAGGCTTATATATCACCCCATTTTATGACCTTTCTTGCCACAGTTGTTAAGTGAGTCACTACAATTGTTAAGTTAGTAACACGGTTGTTAAGTGAATCTGGCTTCCCCATTGACTTTGCTTGTCAGAAGTTCGCCAAAGGAGATCACATGACCTCAGGACACTGCAGGCGTCATAAATATGAGCCAGTTGCCAAGCATTTGGAATTTTGATCACGTGACCATGGGGATGCTGCAATGATTGTGTGAAAAACAGTCATAAGTCACTTTTTTCAGTGCCGTTGTAACTTCAAACGGTCACTAAATGAACTGTTCAAAGTCGAGGACTTTTCTGCTTTTATTTCATTTTTTATGTAGGTGCTCGGATTTGTTTGGGGGAACTCTTCACAAGGATTGAATTCTTCATTAAGTTCACCAGCCTGCTGAGGGCACTTAGAATACAGCCCCCAGAAGGAGTGGAGAAGCTCAGTGAAGAACCCATAGTAGGAATGACAGTGCACCCCTCTCTGTTCAAGGTCTGTTTTGTTCCTCGCTCTAATACAGCGGTTCTCAACCTGTGGGTTGTGACCCCTTTGGGGGTCGAACGACCGTTTCACAGGGGTCACCTAAGCGCGTGCTAGCCCGCCACGCCCCCTTTGTCACCTCATCGTGTGCGGGGAGGGGGCTGGGTGGGGGTCGCGGCGGTGGGGAGGGGGTCGCGGCATTAGGAAGGTTGAGAACCACTGCTCTAATACATCACAGTAGGGAAAAAAGTAGGGAAAAAAGGGGATCACATGACCTCAGGACACTGCAGCTGTCATAAATATGAGCCAGTTGCCAAGCATTTGAATTTTGATCATGTGACCATGGGGATACTGCAACGATTGTGCACTCGAATACATCACAGTAGGGAAAAATGACAAAAAGTTCTGCCTATTTATTTCTGAACTTTTTATTGCCTTTTCTTCTATTTCAACAAATTGTCACACCACCAGAGGTGGGTTCCTACCGGTTCTAACCGGTTCTTTAGAACCGTTAGTAAACCGGTGATGACATCACGGAACCGGTTCTTTCGCCAGTCTCCGTGGGCGCCGCCATCTTGGATTTAGCCTCTACGCATGCGCAGAAGCGATTTTTTGCTTCTGCGCATGCGCAAAAGCTATTTTTTTATTGCTGCGCGCGCGCGCGCCCACAGCACAACCCTGAGCACACCGGCAGCAACAGGATCCACAACCCACCCCTGCACACCACTATTGAAAACATTATATAAATTGCTCTCATAGAGGTTGATTTTTGAATTGGGATTAGAAATAAACTGTTAGCCTGTAAAAGTGAGAAAATATTGGCCTCATATTGTTAAAAAAATGTACAGTTAAAAGGGGGCATTGGATTACTAATGTTCAGTATGTATATAGATTTGGTTGTTATATAATATCTATATACTATTAAATAGTGTATAATATAATGAGGAAACAAGCAAACGTGGAGGAGTGGCGAGGTGGCGCAGTGGTTAGAGTGCAGTACTGCAGGCTACTTCAGCTGACTGCTAGCTGCAGTTCGGCAGTTCAAATCTCACCGGCTCAAGGTTGACTCAGCCTTCCATCCTTCCGAGGTGGGTAAAATCTGTGAGGACCCAGATTGTTGGGGGCAATATGCTGACTCTGTGAACCGCTTAGAGAGGGCTGTAAAGCACTGTAAAGCGATATATAAGTCTAAGTGCTATTGCTATTGCTAGTAATAACTAGGCTAAAGGCTAATCCATATAGGGTGTCACTACCATCTATTTTGTTTCCTAATCTGCTCCTTAGAGCCTAAAATGGATTAAATGATGCTAGAGTTAATAACGACCCGGGAGGTGAGAAACTGATGTGTTTCCATCATTGCAATGGAAACTTTGTTAAAACATTCCATCCCGGAGAGAACTGTTAGCTTGGGTGGATTTTCAACATTTTGGCTTATTTTCTTTTGAGAGCGCGCATCAGAATTTTATTTTTTAATGTGTGCCAGTGTGTTCACAGAAAAAAAGTGACAATAGAGCTTATCCTCTCCTCTCCTCTTCTTTCATCTACCCTTCTGTTTGATTGGGGGTAATCTTTAATTGGGCAAAACAGTGCATTGTAGGGCAACAATTTTTGAACCAAAGTACTTCAAATGAGCTAACTTACAGAATGCCTCCAAAATATGGAACGCATGATTCCTGTGGAACTAAGATTTGGCAAATTTTATAAAATATTTTATGTCATAAAAATAATCCTAAACTTTTTATGACAAAATGCAATATGATATAAAACATTTCCTATGTTCAACTCCTGACCCTTAATGTCAGTGAAAAAGACCAGGTCCACATGTGAAGGTCCAATTAAACTGATTTATTACTAAAAAGCCTATGTGCAGCAGCTGTTTAGAGTTAGATAAAGGTCAACAGAATTCAAGGGGGAGATGGACATAATCCTCTTGTGGCTTCACAGGTATTCTAGAGTGATCTCTCTTTTAATTCCAACCCTAGGTTCTGCTACTCTTTCTCCTACAGTTACTTTCAAGATAGATAAATCTCTGAGTATCTTCCTTAATTTTAAGAATTTTCCAGTGAAGGAAGTACATTAGAATCTCTGCCACTTTTTGAAGGCACTGTGGAATCTGATAAGGAAACATGTATGAAACGATGATTGAAAGTGTTATAGGACGTGTATTTTAATACATATTTTTAAAAAAGAAGAAACTAGAAGACCCCAATTCTTTTCAAGCCTCATTAAGACATCTCGTCTTTAGAATTAATTGTAACAGCAAAATTAATATAGGTATTTTTGTCTTATAATGGCCATTGTTACTCAAATTACCAATGTTAAGTCATAAAGTATGATGTCACTTGATCACATTGCTTATCGACAGCAATCCCAACAAGCCTGGTTGCTGTCATTACATGAGGACAAAGTGAGTCATTAAGTGAGGACCTCACGTGACCATGATGCCTGATTTCCTGCCAGCTTCTCCAGTGACTTTGCTTGTGAGAAGACAGCAGGGAATGTTGGAGCTTGCAATGACATGACTGTAGGGGATATTGCAACAGCTGGAATTTTGAGCACCATTCATTCAATGTTGTAACTTTGAACAGTCATTGAATGAATAGTGCTATCCTGAGGACTACTTGTAGAATCATAAACACTGTAATTTGCAGGGCAGCTATATGGCCCTTAAATACCAAAGCTGCTTCCTCCTTCAATGAGAGATATGTGGAGAATTAGCAGATCTATTTGCAAATATGCTAATCTTGGTTAGTGTTAAACCTGCACGAGGTTAGTCGCAACTTCTTAGTGTGGTATATTTATACCCAAAATCTCTTGGCTTTTTCAGAAATGCATTATAAAATGTCCCTTTGTGTTTTTCACATTTTCAGCATTGACTTGTGGTACCTTTATATAGTTTTGATAGTTTCTCTTGTGTCTTGTATAAACAATATATCATTTTATACAAAATTCTCTTATAACTCTGTAAATTTTATTCCATTTAACCACATTCTTTCCCATGCATCTATCTGTATATTGTAACGAAAATTGGTAGTCCATATCATACAATCCTTAACATGTTGTTTTCAGTTTCAAACCTTAACAAAAGTTTACACATTTTTGCAATTACATGTTCTTCATTTGTATGTAGCCCATTTTCAAATTTCATTTTATATTTTTCTATTACAATTGCATTAAATCTTTCTTTTAATTGTCCATATGAAAATAATTGAAAACTTTGTCTTTCTGCAGTCAGTTGTTCTCTTCATCTTAAATTCACCATCTTCCTGTAATAATAAATCTCAATATATTCCCCATTTCTTTTTATATGTTGTTTCTCTTCTATAAAATGCTTTCTGTGCTGAGACCAATAAATCTATCATCAGGCACAACTTGGGTTTGCATTTATTCCATATTCTTAGTATGACACTTCTCACATAATGACTTTTAAAGTCCACATTAACTTTATTGTACTATAAAAATCCATGCCAGCTAAACCTCAGGTTATGTTCTTCCAATTTTAACATCCTTCTGTTTCCATATTTGCCATATAATGCTCAGTTTCCCAGCTCCAGCAGAATAATTTCAAGGTCTCCACTAAGGTCTAATTTATTTATTTGTTTGTTTATATTCTACCTTTATTATTTTTATTTTATTTCATTTATCAAATTTATTGGCTGCCCATCTTACCAGTAATTGTGGTATTTTTTATAAATAACTTAAGGTAGCAAACATACTTAATACCCCTTCCTCCATTTATTTTCCCCACAATCCATACAGCTGTTTTTGTTGGGTATTTTATCAGAGAAATTTAGTAAAGAAAATGTATATTTGATTATTCATGTTATAACTGCAGCTAGAATTGTATTTGCACAAAATTGGAAAGCGGAAAAAATCCCTACAGAGGGAGAGGTAATTAAGAAAATATTAGAATGTGCAGAAATGAATAGATTAACACTGGCAATTAAAGGGAAGGAAGAATCGGAGTATTATAACATATGGGGCGATTTTATCACTGGATAGAAAATGAATATGGACAAAAAGTGGTACAAAACTAAATAAATTTGGAAGGAAAATGTTTTAATAGGAGATATGTTAAATTGAAATGTAAAAGTAAAGATATATACATATTAAGAAAATGGCGGTAAGCGTTAAATATGATAACACAAAAAATTTGTACCCAAATGACACACTGATTGATTAACAATGTAATGTTTGTTATGAAGAGAAAAAAAATAAAAAACTTAAAAAAAAAGATATATTCTGCTTTTGTCCTCAAGAATTCCCATGGCATTTTCATCTGCCATCTTCAGTGTGTCTGAATGAGGCAGTAATTTACGTAACCAATGACCTATGCTAGGAATCTGCTTCAGGAACATTGATGTACATTGCTGCTACTCTTGGTTTTCTCCTGATTCCTTGATCACACTTTGACTCCTAATCCTTCTCTTCATGGAAGCAGCTAGGAGTCAAATGGGGAGGATGAACTTTTATCCCCCCCCCATTGGGAAAGTTTGTGTTCCCAAAAGACTTGTGTGGTAGGGCTTATTCTCCACTTATTGAAAAATGCCCCTACAACCAATTATGCCATCAGCAAACTACTGTACAACATTTCACTATAGTACTCTTTTCATCTATATTAGGTCTGAATAATTTTTTAAAGCATTTGTCCTGATAGGGGGAATTCTGTGTCATATTCTTTCATTATCTGAATCAACATGCATTGCTGGTTCTTTGCTGTCTTTGATGTTTTACCAATCATCAATCTATACTTGGCTGTCCTCTTATCCAATGACTCGTCATCTATATACTATTTGAGTCACAACTTTCTGAGTATAGCTAAGCATGTAAGAAGTGGTGAACTTTTTAGATTTTTTAAATCCTATATTATTTTTTTAAATAACTCAAAGCGATAAAAATGAATTTGCACATATGCAGGATCTTGAGCTTAAGGTCCTTATGGAGACACAACCTTTAGGGGGTATCTGTTTGTTTGCATAGCTCAGCAGACTGTAGATTGGGGAAAATGGAATTTTTAATTATGACAAGTCATGAATAATTTTTGATAACTACTCAATGTCCTGGGGTGTTTGCTCATAGCAGAAACGCAAGCAGTTCTTACTGTGTTGGATGCTATTTCTCCTGGTTTTGTTTTACTATGACGGAGACAACATATGTAGATTATTTGGGTCCTATTGATAAACATATGTGGATCCATATGGAAAGGATCTGACTCTAGACTGAATATAAAACTGACTAGTAAAGTGGTTTGATCATACAAAGGAAATAAACATTTCCCTAAAATTGATCATACAAATTGAAACACCTGACCCTTAATATTATAAGCCATAACCAAAAAAGTGACAAAAATATTGTTAAACAGCAGTAATAAAACAGAATGACCATCTCTGTAAAATTGGCAATACAACTGTGCGTAATCCACTCTTTCAACCATCCCATCTGACCAGGTACTCATGCAACTCTCTCCTCCATTACAGTAGAAGACCAATCCTAGAAGAGACCAGTGTCAGGTTCCGGATTCACGTAACAAGAAAACACTCGACAACCAAGGAACAGGGTTGTAGCTATTTATCTTCAGCATTCCGGCACGTACTCACAATCTGTTGTGGTCCACCAGTGGCCTGCGGAGCTGGCAGCAGAGTCAGACAGCGAGGAGGCTGGGGAGGACCATGGGCCAGGCCTGGAGTCTGGAGAAGAGGAACAGAGGGAGCCTGTTCTCAATGCGCGCATGCGCAGAGCTGCCAGAAGGCAAGAACAATTACAGAGGAGCAGGACTACTCAGGAGTAAGGCTTGGAGATAATTGGCCCCTCCCATAGGCTATATAAGTGGAGAACACGACAGGGTTCGTTGCAGGAAGCAACTCAGTTCACCTCTAGCTCTAGTCATTGCAACTCGGACTCTGTTTATGTTTGGACCTTGCCAAGTTTTCCTGCTAATTAGTCCTTTGCAATTTGTCAAAGAAGGTTCGTGTGTTTAACTGCCTTTCCCTGAAAGACTGTTGTTGGACTTATTATCCTTTGTTTGGGACTTAGTATGGCTGGTAATGACAATAATTACCAGCCGTTACAAATGAAAGAGGTTTTTGGGACGCCGTTTGTGCCGTATTCTTTAATTAGGAAGCTTAGGTCAGAACACAATCACTCAATGTAATGAAATGAAATGTTGTCAGCGTCGGCTTGCTAGTGCACCCACCACTGCTTTTAAACTACCGCGCTCCACCCTGTGCGCCCGCCTATCAGCACCCCCCTCCCATTAAGCAATTAGTTTGGAATCTCTACAAGCCATGATTAGAAGGCTAACATCTCTCCCCATGCAGCTGGGCTGTTATCTGAGCGGGCCTCTCAGCTGAGCTGCCTCTTGACGACGCCCCTGCAGCAGCAACTGGAGTTCAGGCAGCAGCAACTGGAGTTCAGGCTGAACGCGTTCCCCTCCCGGGCGTCTCCCCCACCAGAATGGCAGCCCTGACGCTTGGGGGCTGACATCCAGGATGTCTTAAGAACTGCAAGACTAGATTTTGCCAGTACCAATGGTTTATTATGTTTTCCACCACAAACAGCATTTTATGTCCTGGCTTCAGTGAAGGGAGAAAACATTTGTGTAGTTGGCCAGCAAACAGCAGGCATGTTGCAGTTGCTTGAGGCAAGGCTTTTAGATGTGCTGGGTGGGAATACACATACAGTACTGGGAAAGGAGCAGAGCAGCTGGAGGCAATATATTTGCAGTGGCTGGTAAACTTCAGAAGACTAGTCTGGAGAGATAGCTGCAGATGGGTGGAGGAAGGCATCAGAAGAGGATTTATGAAAGCAGTAAAAAAAACCCCAGATATGAACATAATGTCAACTCACAAAGCATCCGGCCGGTGGGCCGCAAGTTTGACAGCCCTGCCTTATGGGTAATTGTGGCAGCATATAATAGCAATAGCAATAGCACTTAGACTTATATACCGCTTCATAGTGCTTTACAGCCCTCTCTATTTACAGAGTCAGCTTAGTGCAGTACTGCAGGCTACTTCAGCTGACTGTTCAGCAGTTCAGCGGTTCAAATCTCACCGGCTCAAGGTTGACTCAGCCTTCCATCCTTCCAAGGTGGGTAAAATGAGGACCCAGATTGTTGGGGGCAATATGCTGACTCTGTGAACCGCTTAGAGAGTGCTGTAAAGCACTGTAAAGCGGTATATAAGTCTAAGTGCTATTGCCCCCAACAATCTGGGTCCTCATTTTTACCGACCTCGGAAGGATGGAAGGCTGAGTCAACCTTGAGCCTGGTGAGATTTGATCTGCCAAACTGCTGGCAGCTGGTGATCAGCAGAAGTAGCCTGCAGTATTGCACTCTAACCACTGTGTCACCACGGCTCATATAAACTAGTTTACAATTCCTATTTGTTTTTCCAATATCCTTTCAGCCCTTGATCTAAGACAGGGATGTCAAACTCGCGGCCCACAGGCCAGATGTGTCACGTGCTGGCCACCCCCAGTTTAGCGAAGGGGGAAAAAGTCGTGATATGTCACGTGACAACAACGTGACGCCGCATGTTTGACACCCCTGATCTAAGAGAGAATTGGCACAGCTTAATTTCCTCATTAGCCCCTTCTCATTGGTCAAGTAGGCAGCAGTTGCCACTACAGGTAGCCAAGGTGTAAAACCTATGTTTATATTGCCAAGAGTGGGTACAAAAATGAGAACCCCCCCTTCCCAAGGTGTGCTGGGAGGTGGCTCTCAACCTCTAGATAGCCAACCTTGAAAGAGAGCCATGTGCAAATGAATTGAAATAGAAGGAGACAGTATGAAGGAGCCCCTTTGTTGTTTGCCCCTATTATGATGAATTGACACGCGGAAGAGCACAAATTTTGTAAGGCAGGCAATGAACATTCAACCCTATTATGGTTTTTTGACTGAGTTTTTTCTCTCCTTCTGGTGGCTGGAACCTAAATTCCCTCAGCAGACTGGTGAACATAATGAACATCTCAATCTTTGCAAGGAGTTCTCCCAGACAGACCCGAGCTCCTGTAGAGAAAATAAAAAGCAGGAAACCATTAGTAACCGAATCTTTGCTAGGAGTTCCCCCAAACAAACATGAGCTCCTGCATAGAAAATACAGGAAAGGTGGAAACCGGTAATAATTTGTTCCTTCTATTCTTTAACAAGGGGAAAATGCATTTTTTTTCCCTTTCCTTTTTAAACCCAGTCCCAGCTCTAACTAAATATTACCTGCTCCAAAAGGAAGAAATGCATCGTTGGGCACAAAATTTCCTTCCTTGTCCAAAAAATGATTGGGGTTGAACTCCTCAGGTGTCTCCCAATGTTTGGGATCAAAGAGAACAGAACGTAGGTCTGGGGTGAGAATAGCTCCCTATAAAAAAAAGAAGAAAATGACGTGATTTTTTTTTCATTTTTCATTCTGAATGGGGTAACGTTCCTCCTGATGAGATGGTAGACAACTTGAAGGTTGTCAACTCACAGTTCCTACCCAGGGGTGGGTTCCAACTTACCTTGCTGCTGGTTCGCTCCCTCCCGCGCCGCGTGGGCGCGCATGCGCAGTAACAAAAAATCCGAAAAAATTCAAAAAAAAAAAAGCCAAAAAAAGATGGTGACCACATGCACAGTGACAGAAGCCGGCTTCTGGGCATGCTCAGAAGGAAAAAAAATAAAAAAAATTCAAAAAAATAAAATAAAAAAATAAAAAAAATAAAAATAAAAAAGATGGTGGCCCCCACGGACCGGCACCGACCGATCCGGTTCGGTGACATCATCGTGACATTACCAGCAGGCCACTACTGGTTCAGGAGAACCGGTCCAAACCGGGAGGAACCCACCCCTGTTTCTACCTGAAGAACAGGTGGTACCTGTGGCCAATTGCACACATTCCTAGATGGGGAAGCCTTGCTGATGGCCATTCACACCCCATTTGGATTTTGCAATACATCCTGTGTGGTGCTACACCTGAACATTTGTAAGTTGTGGCTGTTCCAGAATACAATGGCACAGACAGTTTTAGGTGCATCATGATATGCCCATGTTATAACATTCCTCCATGAGTTGTTCTGGCTACCGATAAGCATCTGGGTGCAATTCAAGATTTTTTGGACACACAGCACAAATTATGTCTGCTCATTCAACTATATCTGCTGTGCGCTGGGTGCCTTCGGTGAAACATTGTCATCCAAGGGGTCCCAGAATACATGCCTCCTCTATTGTGGGGCCTTGGAACAGCTTTATGTCCAAGATTCAGATGCTCCCGATGCCATTTTCCCTTAAAAAAGTCTTAAAGTCCTGGGGCATTGAGGCAGGAATATTAAGTCTGACCTGTGAAGTTTGAGTAAGAAATGTAAATTTGTAATAGTTTTGGTGCCATAATCTGTTGTTCTATTGCCATTAATAGAATAGAATTCTTTATTGGCCAAGTGTGATTGGACACACAAGGAATTTGTCTTTGGTGCATATGCTCTCAGTGTACATGAAAAGATACATTCATCAAGAATGTATAAGGTACAACATTTAATGATAGTTATAGGGTACAAATAAGCAATCAAATCACATTAGGAAACAGTCAATATAAATCGTAAGGATTCAAACAACAAAGTTACAGTCATGCAGTCATAAGTGGGAGGAGATGGGTGATAGGAACGATGAGAAGATTAATAGTAGTGCAGACTTAGTAAATAGTTTGACAGTGTTGAGGGAATTATTTGTTTAGCAGAGTGATGGCGTTCGGGAAAAAACTGTTCTTGTGTCTAGTTGTTCTGGTGTGCAGTGCTCTATAGCGTCATTTTGAGGGTAGGAGTTGAAAGAGTTTATGTCCAGGATGTGAGGGGTCTGTAAATATTTTCACAGTTCTCTTTAATTTTTGTTGTTTTTATTCATCTTTTTTTTTTGCATTTTTAACATATTGTTAACTACTCACAACTGTGGGAATAATAATACTAGATACGCAGATTGCATATATAAATAAATAAAGAAGGAATCTCGAAATAAACCCCCAAGTGGCCTGAAGAGCTTTCACAGAGAGTGCTAATGGACCAGATGATTGCAATCCTTCCATTCCCCCACCCATCTGCTCAGAATTCTATCCTTCCACCCCCCCACACTCAACTGTCAGTACCTATCCTCCATCCCTCTCCCCCCACCATCACAACTGATATAGTTTCTTGGATGAGAAACAAAATGTTTTTTTTTCTCAAGGAAAAAAACAGTCTGGTTGCCTTTGGAAAACGTACTTTTGAGTTAAAGTTGCCAAGTTTCGAAACCTGTCAGAACTGCCATCATACGCTTGAGTGTCGCATTCACTAGCTGTCAGTCTGCCCTGAACTAGGGAGCCAGACCAGGGGGCGGGGGGGGGGGAAGCTACCGACTAATTGTACTCATCGTACTAGACAATCTATTGACATTCAAGTTACACGGGGGTGGGATTGAACAAAAGTCACTAATATCCACTGCTAACATTTCCGGTCTTCTCAGCAATTCTCAAACCTCTGAATTCATATTTTGGATAATATGTTTTATAATATAGTACGTTTTCTGACTATATGAGCCGTAGTGGCGCAGTGGTTAGAATGCAGTACTGCAGGCTACTTCTGCTGACTGCCGGCTGCCACCAGTTTGGCACTTCGATCCTGACCAGTTCAAGGTTGACTCAGCCTTCCATCCTTCCGAGGTCGGTAAATTGTGGACCCAATTTGTTGGGGGCAATAAGTCTAAGTGCTATTGCTATATATTAAATTGGAATCAGACCAATTTATAATGCAGTCAGAACTTTTGACTTGGTAATAAAGTTTTGAAACTTGGTAATAAAGTTTCTAGGGAAATATATAACAAATAGATGTTTGTTTATTGTCTAGAATCCCTTAAGTATTTAGGGAAAAAATGAGCCAAATTGTAGTGGGGAACAGCTGGTTCTTTCAGTCAAAAATCACCCCGATGAGCCCAGAAGGAATCACATGATTGCCAATAGAAAAAAAGAAGGTGAGTGATTCTGTCAGGTTTTGGCTGGAAGAGTTTTGGGTATCTGTGAGGGAGTTGGCAGGAGTTCTAGAGCATGGCAAGGTTGAAAATTATTTAGTTAGTATTGCTTTGGGATTATTTTTTGGGGTACTTAAACTGTGTGTTGCATGTGGAAACATATTTTCTTGGGCTACTTTTAATAAAGCTGATTTTTGTTTAATCCTGGAATTTACTGGTGGCCCTCTAGTGCCTGTGTCATTTTGAGCAACTGACTCTTCAAAATTTCTCTTTCGTTTCATACAAACAGAGAAAACTGACGACAGAAAAAGATCTAGTGGCCCTTTGAGGTTTTTTGTTTGTTTGTTTATTTTAATTATTTTTTTAAATAATTATTTTATTTTATTTTTTATTTTCATTATTATTTTTTATTTTTTAAATTTTATTTTCGTCAGATGATGGGCATGGGTTATCCCAAGCACGTTTAAATGTTCATGTTTTTCTTCTTCTATTTAGTCAGCTCCAGGACAAGTTGAGGATGTCCCTTTGGTTCCCCAGAGGGTTGATGGGGAAGGGAAAAACTGGATAACAACAAAAAGGGGGAGCAGCAAAGAGGGCTAGTTTTCTAGCCATTCTTCACCCTCAGATGTGAGTTACCTCAGAACCAAAATACCTCAGAGGGATGGGCTGATTTGACCCTGAGAGTCTCTTCCTTATTACAGAAGTAAATGTATTTGATTGGCTATTGTAAACTATATAACTCAGGTTAACTGTCATACTAATAGATGGTTGAAAATGCCCAAGTATTTTATCTCAAAACCGTTTTTTTTTTATTTGCCAGGTAGCCTATGCTCCTTCTCATGAAATGAGAAAAAAATTCCTACATGAAGACGCAGCCCTCCAGAAATTCAGTAAGTTAAATTCTTTACCTTGGGAATGAGAAAATTACCCAGATAGACATCCTTCACACATTGTCTTGGTAAGCCAAATAATAAGACATATTTGCTTCGCACAATCTCATGAATCACAGCATTAGTGTAGGGCACTTTCTTCCGGTCATGATAACAGATTGAGTGAGATGAACCCAAAGCTTCTTTTATTTCTTTGTGGACTTTATCTGAGGAAAGGAGTAAGAAAGGTAGTTTTATTGAATGCCTTGCAATTTGTCTTGGAAAATTAATGAGACAAATATTGGAAATGTTTCCATCTGAAAAAAATATATCATATGATTGCTGTTTGAAAAACACGAATTGTAAATAATTTGCATGAAAATTGCAGTGAAACAAATTAAAATAAATGCTATTTTTTTTAGTGTTCTTTCCTTTGATGGAAAGGACATCACACATGTTGCAAGAATGTCAAAAATGTAAGTTTGTATCAGATACATCAATATGAAAATAATTATAACATAATTAAGATAGCAGGATTTGACAGGAAAAATGAAATAAATAATTGTTAGTTATAGATAAAGGCAAAAAATACCTGGAGCAAGTAAATTAATTTTGTGATGTTAGCAGAATGTTTAAGTATGTATTTATGTAAACAATTTATATGGCTTTCCATCTCAAGAAATTAAATACAAGAAATTGTAGGCAAAAAACAACAGATGAAATCAACTAACTGAACAGAAATGGATTGATTGCTTGTTTATGTGCCATCAAGCTGATGGTGACTGTTAATGACCACATGCATAGATTTTATTCATGACAATCTGTCCCTAACCTGGTCCATTAGGTCTTCCAATGGTACACCCATCACCACTGTAATTGAGTCCATCCAAGAGCCAAGGTGGCGCAGTGGTTAGAGTGCAGTACTGCAGGCTACTTCAGCTGACTGCTAGCTGCAGTTCGGCAGTTCAAATCTCACCGGCTCAAGGTTGACTCAGCCTTCCATCCTTCCGAGGTGGGTAAAATGAGGACCCAGATTGTTGGGGGCAATAGGCTGACTCTGTGAACCGCTTAGAGAGGGCTGTAAAAGCACTGTAAAGCGGTATATAAGTCTAACTGCTATTGCTATCCACCTTACTGCTAATCTTCCTCTTCTCTTTCCTTCCACCTTTCTCAGCATTAGATCATCTCCAAAGAGCTAGATCTTTGCATATTGTGTATAATAATTAAACCCTGGTCATTTGGGCCTCGAGTAAGAATGCTGGTTTGATTTGTTCAATCATCCATTTGTTTGTTTTCTTGGCTGTCCATGGTATATTCAAGAGTTTTCTCCAACATCAAAGTTCAAAAGCAGCAATACTGATGTGTTGATCCGCATACTTCAGGTTATTGATATTTCTTCCTCCAATTTTAAAACCATGTCCCTCATCTTCCAACCTGAGTTCCCTTAATATATATTCTGCATATAGGCTGAATAGATAAATAAAGATTGTATAGACTTGTCTCATTCATTTGTCAGCCTGGAGAGCATTATCTTCTGTCCATGCTATGTTTTCCTGACCTGTAATACTGTAGGTTGTGCATAAGGACAATGAAATATTCTGGGATTCTGATTTTTCTAAGCACATACTGGCTTTCCCCCCCCCCCCCTCAATTATCCAGTATGCTTCAACAATACTTTCTTGTGTTCCTAAGCTTTTTCTTTTTTTAAATAATAATTTTAATTAAGGCTTACACTTACAAAAATTTAAAAAAACCTGATACAAACTAAGAAAATTTTTTAAAAATTAAAAAGTGCAGAGAAAAAATTAAAAAGAATGAAAGGGATGCCTGCCAGGCCTGCTCAAATGTTTCTGCAGCCTGCTGAAGTATTTCAGCTACCCACCATAGAGAGAGGGGAGATCCTTCAGCAGGCTGCAAGATTGAAGCTGAAATCGTTTGGCAGATGGCACTTTCACTTCATCCCCTTAATGAACCAGGAGCTAACAACCACAACTGGCAGTGCCAGGATTGTGGCCATTGAACAAAATAGTTATATGGGCATCTTGCTTAATACTGCTTTGCACGATGACTGAGATTTCAGTCCCATTTGTGGTTCTAAGCCGAGAACTACCTGTATTAGAAAGCAACTTGTCAATACTGACAATATTGAAGTATTCTAATCTATTAACAATCACCTCATTTTACTGTCAGCAATGCAGTAATTTATCTCACCTTGGACATCGAGATGATTCGCCATTACCAGCAATGCCCATTTAAGAGAAGATGAAGTTGTGTCTGTCCCAGCAATAAAGAGGTCAAAAATGCAATGAATCAAATTGTCTTCATTATAGGTAGAACTGGGATGATCCTTGCTCTGTGTTTAACATGGGGAAATGGCATTTATAAACATGTTTCTTTTATTGCTCATACTTTTCAAATTTTACTTATCTAAAATGATTAAGATTGAATCTCTTAAATCTAGTGTCCGTGAATGACGATACTCTAGTTTCCTTTTGGATATCAAATATGCATATTAGTTCTTCTCCTTTTGCTTGCTTCTTGTTGTTTAACCAGTAAGCAAGCCAGAAAGGACAAGTCTTCCTATTGCATAACTGCTAACAAGATTCCAGGGCCTTGGACAGGGGTGGGTTGTTGGGTGGGTGTGGCCATGGTGGGCGTGGCGTAGTTGGCTTCCTGCACCACAGTGGGGGGGGCGTTTTTGCCCTCCCCGAGCTTCGGAGGCTTTCCTCGAGCCTCCGGGAGGGCGAAAATAGCCTCCCCAGGCTCCGCAGGCCCTCTGGAGGCCAGAAACGGGCCCATTTCCGGCTTTCCCAAACTTCCGGTAGGCCCATTTTTCACCCTCCCCGAGCCTCTGTGTACGCCCTGCACTTATCTGCATCCAAAACGGACCACGTGGAGACTCCTGGGAGGGGCGGGGTGGGCAGGGCCAGCCAGGAGTGGGATTTGGGGGTTCTCCGAACTGCACAGAATCTTAGCTAGAGGTTCTCCCGAACCCCTGCGAACCCCCAGCAGCCCACCCCTGGCCCTGGAGAAGGAACTTGGTGAAAGGGTTAATTGTAAATAAGGCAGTGGGAAATATGGGAACATGAACTGTCGATGGATCTACAAATGACATCCTCAGTCATACATAGGAAGGGTGATTTGTGGAATCTGCAGCTGAAGGGGGGGAGAGGAGTTAAGAAACTGGTTAGCCTGGAATCCCTGAATGGGAGGAAGTGATGGAAAACTGACCCCCCCCCACAAAAAAACCACCCTGAAGTGCTTATCTGGTTGTTCTGTAGAGAGTGCAGTCAGTCTGGTGAGATTCTTGTAAATAGGTGAATAGCAATAAACATATTGCTCTGATCCAGGGGTGGGTTCTGGTTTTCTTCACTGCTGGTTCGCTCAGTGTTGCGCCACGCGGGCGGGCGCGCGCTTTGCGCATGCGCAGTGCTTAAAAAAAGCTTCTGCGCATGCGCAGAAGCAAAAAACAAAATGGCGCCGCCTATGGTGCCGCCGAAAGAACCGGTTCGGGGGGCGTGGCAGGCCTGGGTCACTGCCAGTTCTAGCGACCCAGGCCGCCAAGTTACTACCAGTTCTATAGAACCAGTCCGAACCGGGAGGAACCCACCTCTGCTCTGATCAATTATCAGTGTCATTCTGGTTTCTTGCACCCCACTGGTGCAATGATTTCCCCATCAATCAATATTCCCATATAATGTAAATACTTACTTTTTCCATTTGAAACAAATAGAAATCAATAAAATCCTGTGGCTCATGCAGATTCTGATTCTCCTTATGCTGCTTAACCTGCTTCCTCGAAAAAGAAATAATTCTCTTACATCCAGATATGACAGTTTGGTGAGGGCCTGGCAGATATTTCATGATATGTGGGAAAACTTCATAGAGCTACAGGAAAGACAAAGCAAATCTAGTTGCAACTCGGGGAGCTGTTTCAAATGGATAGTGAGCCAACTCCTATGGATTAGCACTTCAACCGTATTTCCCTGAAACTAACTACATGAAATTTTGCCTTTCGGTAGATCTAGTCCAGTGATGGCAAACCTTTTTTTGCTCGGGTGCCAAAAGGGTGCGTGCACGCGTGATAGCGTGCACACGTGTGCCCACACCCATAATGCAATGCCCTCCCCCCGTGCATGCGTGCACAACCCCCCCATGCTTCCCCCCCGCACATGTGTACAGGCCTCACTGAAGCCTCCGGACTTCCAGTAGGTCCGTTGGGCCGTTTTTCGCCCTCCCCAGGCTTTAGGAATGCCTCCGGAGCCTGTGGATGGCGAAAAACGGGCCCAATGGGCCTACTGGAAGTTTGGAACTTCCGTTGGGCCGTTTTTCGCCATCCACAGGCTCCGGAGGCTTTCCTGAAGCCTGGGGAGGGTGAAAATGGCCTCTCCCCACCCTCCAGAAGGTTGAAAATCAGCTGGCCAGAGCGCACATGCGCGTGGAGCTGACATAGGGCAACGCCTCGCGTGCCCTCAGATATGGCTCCGCGTGCCACCTGTGGCACGCATGCCATAGGTTCGCCATCACGGATCTAGTCAATCCACAAGATAAATCTATTGTCTTCTTTCTTAACAACAGATTCTCACACTCATCAGTTATGTAAATATATATGTGCACATACACAGAATTTCTACACCTGCCTCTCCATGTATGCTGAAATTACACAACTCAAAATTTCAGTTTATAACCCCAACACATTTGGATGGCATCTCCCTGGAGAAAACATTGCCACCTGGACAATAGTTTCTTCTGTCAACAATCCTCATTCTTTCTTTTTTTTCTCCTTTACTCCAAAACATCCAACTTTTAGCTTAAAGATTAACTAATTTGATAGTGTACAACATTTATATTGCATTGAAATTCAAAAATGAATAAGCAAATGTGATTTTAAAAAATGTGAATTTTTGTTAATATGGTAAATTTTGAATTCACTGATTAAGCTGGGAAGAGAAAAGTCAGAACAGCAGCAAAAGTATTAATACTCACAGCATGACATATGGTGCCTCCAAATTTTAAGGAAACCCTGATTGCTTCTATCAACTCCAAGAATTCTTTGTCATCAGTGGAAAACCTATATCCAAAAGCTGCAGCACAGATAATGTTGCAGAATGAATTTGTGATGGGTATTGTTGGATCAAACGCCTGACCTGAAAATGAAAGGATCTCTATTAATTTTCACATTAATCCTATAAATACCAAAAATGGGATGCTCTGATTGAGCTTGCTTGAAATAAACAAAAGAACTTGGAATTATTATTTACTATTATATAGCCTAACTGTATAATAGACAATAAATATTATATAGCCTATTGAGAATGCAACTTTATTATATTGTGGCATAACTAGCAAATTTGGAAAAAAACTTTGAATAATATCTCCATCAGAAATTCCTTGGCTGCCAATAAGCTTTTTTTGGGGGAATATCCAGGACTACCTCTTCTGTTTTGGTTTATCTATTGCTGGTATATGCTAGAAGAAGGAATGATATATGTTAAAAACAGAATGAGATTTAATTTGTTTTGGTCACATTGATAGTAAGCTGCTTGTGAACTGTATGCATTTGGTCATGAGAGAATCTTAAAAATAAAATATTTGAAGTATCTATAAAATACAGTGCTAGATGAACAACCATAATTTTTCTGGACAAAAGGACATTTGAAATAAGAAAATGTGTTCTGGACTACACTGGACATCACAAAACTCTCAGTTTTAAAATGTTGGAATCTCATCTAACACGCTTTCTGTGTTTGTATACACATATAAATTTAAATATTATGGAGAGATTAGCATAACACATAAATTGGGCTGAATAATTTATGTTTCAGCATGTTGCATGACACATAAGGTTTATTGTATGTTTGAGTGGTATGTGCTTTTTCTTTTTCTTTCAGAGGAGAAACCTTTGACAATTACTGTTACATTTTGCAGGTTCTTGCAACCAACAGTTTCAAAAATCTTGCAGGATTAAATAAATATCACAATATACTGCAATTTCTTTAAAATCTTATGTCATATGTTTCCCTCTCCCTCTCTCCCCGAGTCCTTTGACAAGCCTTCTTATATCTTTTGCAACCAATAATTTCAGAAATTTTACAAGATTTCATGGCTTTATTAGTTGTCAAAATATTACATTAAATCTCAGGTGAACTTCCACTGATGGAAACTATTTCTTTCCTCAGAAATATCAGGCTATGAAACAGGAAAGTTGGAAGGCTTAGTGACACAATAGAAAGTGCTGAGCATAGTCATAAACGAACAGTGACAGAACATTGGAAGATTTTTGCAGACGAGATTCAAACCACCATCACCTCAAATGATCACTTACTCTTTGTACTTGTAAAGAATTCCACCAGCTGCTGAGCTTCCTCTTGGATTTGAGTTTCCAAACCCTTTTTCCCTAGTCCCAGCTTCCTCATAGTAACAACACCAAAGCGTCTTTGCTGCATCCAGACATGACCATTTGAGAAGGCAATACCTGAAGTCACCAAAGAACAATCAGAAATCATTGCTCACTAAAATTATAGGAAGGTATTAGGGTTGATAGTCTAAAAATACTTTAAATCAAACCCAGTTCATTGGCCATATTGGTTTTGAGTGGTACTATATAACAAGGGAGAACAGAACACAGTGATATTCTACATCTTTGACCATGGCTTACCTCTGTTTTTGGTAACAACTGAAAGAAAAGGTGTGGGTGGACGATCAACAAAGGCTTGTGAATTGTCAATCAATCCTTCTTTCACAGCTTTGTATCCCGAGAGGATTACAGCATGTTGATTCCCTACCCACAGAGAATAAATGTTTCCATATTGCTTTGCCAGCTGCAGTTTGGAAAAAAGAGAAATGTTTTATATTATTCTAACAAAGTTTCAGCTTAAAAGAAACCTCCCACTCTAGCTTCTTGCCTTGTGACTACTCTTTTTCCTTTCCTTCTCTTACATCAAAGCTTGGGAAACTTCAGTCCATGGCCAAGTGTGACTCCCAACAATTGGTGCTGCATTTTGGTGCTGGATTTTGAAACAAGCTAGAGAGACTACAACTGAAGAGTTTAGAAACACACATTATGAGGGACTACTGAATACTGATTGAATTTCAAACTTTATAGAAGAGGATGGAAAAAAATAAATATAAATATCTCTTGAGAAGTGGTGGTTTCTATTGTGATGATAAACTTAGTGCTGTTTTAAGAGAGGAAGTTAAATTCAGGAGGAAAGCATTCTGATTGGTTGGAGAAGTTGGATACACCGAGCTATATGATGCACAGACCATTGTGTCAAGCACAAAGGGTCCTAAACTACCCATGACTGTATTGTGCTTAGCACAATACAATCAATGAATTGGAAGAGATCTTCTCATCCAACTCTAGTGATGATTTTGTGGAAAGCATTTGCACCTCAGAAGAAACACAACCTTGGCATGAGCTACTTCACTAGACACAGCATGTAAGAAGAACTTCAAGGACAAGGTCTTGCAAAGCCATAACAATAAAAGCAATGTCCCTCTAGTAAAGTATATGGTTTTGATATCTCAGTTATTTTCTTATCACCGTGCTAGTATGAATCTTTCATGCAAACTGTTGCACACTGCACATGTGTTATTGTGTGATATTGAGGACTTCTGGATAGAACCTGCAAAGATGTTCCATTCTTTGAGACAACATGTCTCAAATGTCCTACCTGTCAATGACTACTTCAGCTTCAACCACAACAATACACGAGCACACAATAGATACAAACTTAATGTAAACCGCTCCAAACTCGACTGCAGAAAATACGACTTCAGCAACAGAGTGATCAATGCCTGGAATTCACTACCTGACTCTGTGGTTTCTTCCCCAAACCCAAAAAACTTTAACCTTAGACTGTCTACTGTCGACCTCACCCCATTCCTAAGAGGTCTGTAAGGGGCGTGCATAAGCGCACCAGCGTGCCTACCGTCCCTGTCCTACTGTCCTATTGTCTTCATCTATCTGTATTCACTTTGATTATGTTTATGTTTATACCTATACCTGCTATCTTGTACATGTTTGACAAACAAACAAACAAATAAATAAATAAATAAATAAAATAAAATAAAACATGTAGCCATAAACAGCTCTTTTTTGAACAAAGAACTCTCTTGGATGAAGATTTCCTGGTATACATTTGGAAAATCAACAGTGAGTGGTAAAAATAAATTTTCAGCTTGACTATGAAAAGACAATCACAAACAGAATAAGTATCTTTATATAGACCCTTCTCTTCACCTCAACACTCCTGGAGAGACATTTGGGGGAAACGGATTTTTTTTCTCTGGAATGTGTCTCAGACTTTTTAGTTCTCTGCTTAAAAAGGTTTGCTGTGTTCTTCTCTGTTATTGTCCCACCAATGTCAGAAAAAGTGATTCAGGCAAAACTTTGGTCAATAAGGTAATGTGTGTGGCTTGAGGCTCTGTTAATATTTGTGTATATATGCGTTCTTCAGTTTTACTGTAGTTGTTCTCAGCTGACACTTTTTGGCTGAAAAGTTGTGTGCATGTATCAATAAAATTAAAAAAAAAAAGAGAACTGACAAGGCTATGGATATAATATTAAGCAGAAGTTTAGAAATGCACCATTCATTGTGCTGGATAATAAGATCGTCCTTCTATACAAAAGTGTACCTATTTTCCGAGATCTTTTTTTTTTTTTTTGTAGAAAGTTCAGATCCAGTCTCTCTTTCCCTCTCCCTGTCTCTTTCTCTCTTTCTCACATCCATCTACCAAAGTGTTATCCAGTTGGGTAATGAAATGTCTGCAAACAAACAATCTCAGACAACTACCTATATTCTCTTCTATATGACTTTTTGGGAGCTCTCCAACAAATTAGAACCAGCATAGAATATAATTAAAAAGATGCCAAGAAATAGCTCATCAAAGGCAAAAAAAAAAAAAAAAAAAAAAAAAAAAAAAAAAATCAGATGGGAATTACTTCTTTACATGTTGCATCAATCTGTGGCCTTTTGGTAACCGCACGGAAAACTCCATTTGCGCAAGTGGCAGGCGCATGTGTGAAATCAACTCCTCTACCACCCCCATCACTGCTGGACAGGTTGGGGAACACTGTGTTGCATAATCCTATCTTTTGTATCATAATTCTCTTATGTACCAAGAAAAACACATTGCATAAGTCAATTGGTTTGGTTTCAAGCTGTAGTTCCCTGCAAAAATTTCGCTGACTATTTATAACCTGAGGTGAAGATTGCAATGTCATTTTAGAGAGCTGCACAATTATTTAACAAAGCCATTTAAAATGCTGTTTCCAAAACAGATAATTGCAATGCAACTTTAAAATAGTTTCTTGGTATGATAAAAACAATGATGAGCTGAGTCACATATACAGTATAAGCTGTGTTTATACAACATGTTTAACTAGCTCAAGTAAAGGCATAAAAGATTCATTTGCACAACACTCAGATTGTTATCTTTGGGTAATTGTTTATTTATTTGAATGGTTTTTTTGTAGTGGCTTTGTGCAAATCAAATCCAGGTGTTTGTTTTTATCATTCAGAGTACATGTAAATCCAGCAAATGGAGAATCTGGATGATGTGTGAACCAGGGGTGGGTTCTAACTTACCTCGCTGCCGGTTCGCTTCCTCCCGCGCCACGTGGCCACGCCGCATGGGCGCGCGCACGCTTCCCGCGTGCGTGCATGCGCAGTGCAAAAAAATTTAAAAAATCTCCCCCCAAAAAAGCCAAAAACAAGATGGCAATGCATGTGCAGTGCCAGAAACTCGGCTTCTGCGCATGCGCAGAAGAAAAAAAAACCCCGGAAAAAAATTCCCAAAAAATAAATTCAAAAAATTCAAAAATTCAAAAAAAGATGGCGGCGTCCACGGACCGGCACCGACCAAACCGGATCCGTGACATCATCGTGACATCACCAGCGGGTTGCTACCAGTTCGGGCGAACCGGTCCGAACTGGGAGGAACCCACCTCTGGTGTGAACCCAACCATACTTCAGGACCAAAGAATGGAGTTTTGGCTTACAAAGTGTGCAAATCAGCTGCCATGAAAAAAGTAAATAAATGTCCATCCTTTAACTGGAGGCATGAAATGATAGAGTGGAATAATTTAGCAGCAGATGACAAGAGAAATGTGAGCGCAGCACAGCAAAAATTGATATTTTTGATGAAAAAACACAGGATAGCTGCAAAAAGTTCTTGCCCCTGGGCTGACATAGTGACACCCAATTCAGTCCATCTGATGTAAATCAGAATCTGGAGGCTGACCTAGAAGTCAATTCTGAGATGGTTTGCTGCAGTGCACAAGCAGGGAACTGTGTTAGTGAAAGTGGAGACATATAATAATCATTCAGTCCCTCTTCCTAGAGGTCTTCTACTTTATTCTTCTACTCTTACAAAATCACTTTGACACTACCATGGCCACAAAATCAAATGGATGTCAGAGGATGAATATGCTGATTGCCCTTTAATCAATCAAAAAGGAGATATGCTTTGTCTGAAGCAAATGTAGACTTGGATTTATCTAGGTCATTTTCTTGGCCACAATGTGGAAGTTGTTTTCCTTTGTCTTTTTGTAGGAAAATTTTGAAACTCCCCAATCTCTGTTACACCCTTGGTATTCCCTTGGCCTCCAAGCCAAGTATTAACTAGGGTTAATATAATTTCCTGAGTCAGACGAGAACAGACGTTCTGCCACTTATTGGGAAGAGGTAGTACACATGACCCAAAGAAAAATAAGTCCCACTGAGTTTCTTATGGATGGTTTCCACATAACAGTGGCAGCCTAAGTGAGAATTTGAATTCACACAATACATTAAATCATAATGCAATGTATTGCATTTGGAGCAGCCATTATGCAAAGACTGCTGTTTGTATAATTATTATTCAATGAACCACTAAAGCAAATAAGGTCTTAATGCAATATATGAGCCTAGTTCGTAGTTCAGGACCTCTGTAGTTTACACTGTGAAAATGAGCAAAGCTACCAGAGGTGGGTTCCTCCCGGTTCGCAGCGGTTCACCCGAACCGGTAGCAACCCGCTGGTGATGTCATGGTGACATCATGGAACCGGTTCTGTCGGTGCCGGTCCGTGGGCGCCGCCATATTTTTTTTGGATTTTTTTGGGGGGGATTTTTTTTTGGATTTTTTTTCTGGGTTTTTTTCCTTCTGCGCATGTGTAGAAGCTGAGTTTCCGGCACTGCACATGCATCACCATCTTGTTTTTGGCTTTTTTGGGGAATTTTTTTGGATTTTTTGGCACTGCGCATGTGCGCGCGCGCGAAGTGCGTGCATGCGCCCACAAGGCGCAGCCACGTGGCATGGGAGGAAGCGAACCGGCAGCGAGGTAAGTTAGAACCCACCCCTGAAAGCTACGCTTACCATATACCATCGTTTCCCACTGCTTTCTTCTAGATGGGTTGGGATTACCATTTTCAGAATTCCTGAACAATATAGGTGAAGAAAAGAAGGACCAGAGGAGACATGATAGCAGTGTTCCAATATTTGAGGGGCTGCCACAAAGAAGAGGCGGGTCAAGCTATTTTCCAAAGCACCTGAAGGCCAGACAAGGAATAATGGATGGAAACTGATCAAGGAGAGATTCAAGCTAGAAATAAGGAGGAACTTTCTGACAGTGAGAACAATCAACCAATGGAACAGAAGTTGCCTTCGGAAGTTGTGGGAGCTTCATCACTTGAGACTTTCAAGAAGAGATTGGACTGCCATTTGTCAGAAATGGTGTAGGGTCTCCTGCTTGAGCAGGGGGTTGGACTAGATGACCTACAAGGTCCCTTCCAACTCTGTTAATCTGTTAATCTGTTAAGAATTTTTTTCCAACTATATTTCTGAATCCTTGGAAAACTACCATGTTGGATAGGCTTGCCAGTAAGATGTGGAAAAAAGAAAAGAAAAAGTTAAACAAGCAGTTCTGCATTAGCCATGTTCCACTCCAAATATCATGTCCAGTTGTGGACCCAATATTTTGAGAAGGATTCTCATAAGAGGTTCAGAGAAAGACAGTGGGGATAGTAATAAGACCAGGAATTAAGGGCAAATCCACATTGCCTTCTTATTCTGGGATAAAAAAGCCCACTACCCATTTACTAAGCACAGTTCTGCCTGTATCTTTTTGTTTCTTGATGTCTTCCCTCAGCTGAGATAGCCTAAGACAACTTAAGGTGTCACATTCTTATGTTTTCCCTAATATGCCAACTCAAGATGCTATATGCAAGCAATGGAGGGTGTGTTGACATGTATTAAGATGTTGGCCTAGCATGATGTACTCCATGCTGGCAATGTTGTAGCTCCAATTTATACTTCTAGTTTCTGTAGGACCACCACTTCAGATTGGCCCCTGATCTCTTCATTACCACTCAGTCTTTTTGGAGTTGCAAAAATGCTCAAAACTCTGGCTTCCAGAGCTCCTGTAATTTCTTTTTTAATGGATTGGTCAGCTGGTCAAGTTAGAAAGTGTGAAGCCATGAAATTCATCAGCCCATGCCTGACTTAACATAAGTAACTGAAAATGCAACAGAATGGGTTTAGCTCTAGTGTTTCAGCATAGACTTGTTATGGAGACACAATGATGACTCACAGAGTCATTGCAAGATTTAGGGTATCATGTTAAATCAGATATAGGAGGAGAACCAGGGGTGGGTTTCACTTACCTTCCCTACCGGTTCGCATCGTGTTGGAAGTGTGTGTTTTGCATCACGTCGGGGGAATGACCCTCTGCCCATGCGCAGAAGCCGTTGCGCATGCACAGAGGGTTCTTTGCCAGCCTCTTTTGAGGAGCAGCGACCAGAGGACCGGTTCAGGGGTGTGGCCAGCCGGCCATCGCTGCCGGTTTGGTGAGCGGGGGCAAATTTCCACCATCGGTTCGGGCGAACCGGTCTGAACCAGCAGCAAGCCACCACTGAGGAGAACTGTGTGAATATGGCAATGAGGCTGCTCAGGAGAGCAGAAATTAAGTCCCACAAAGAAAAATTGGATTAATTTGATATGTTTAGGACTGAGAGGACTGAGAGGTTAAAAAAAAGGACTCCCTCAAATCAAGCTTGGTTCTTGATGATTACAACCTTGAGGTTTTCTGGCAACAGTGTGGATGTGATTTGTCATTATATTGTTCTGGGCTAAAAAAAAAAAGTTATAACCTGTTTGCTTACATAAGTACCCTACATCCCAGTACACCCAGGAGTCTTAATACATTGAAGTTGATATTAAATTGATCCCTGTCCTGGATTTGTGCAACACATGAAATAACTAAAGCCCGGCTTGAGCAACATATTAAACCACAAAGTGCAATCAGGATGTGGGCAGGAGGCCTCTGATTGACCCAGAGAAGAAGTATGTTGCGCTGTTTCCAAGTAATCTGCAAATGGAGCCTAACATAGAACACGTTGCAATAATCCAGGTGGATGGTGATAAGAGCTTTAGTCACTGTGGTTTGTGGCATCTTTTCAAAGCTATCTAAGTCAGGAAACAGCAGTTTTGACTTGTTTATTTGTTTAAGTATACCAATCATATAACCATGACCTGGGTAACATACAGAAGATTAAAACCAACGAAACACCATACAGCAATATGTATCTTAGGTTTATTAAGATAGTAATGATGATCATAATGCATAACATATGCCTGGGCCTAAAAATGTCAATATTAATAAACCAGTTAAGGCATGATAACAGAATTTGGAAAGCCTGTTAATGCTCCTTTCTACTTTAACTTGCATCAAACTAATGTACCCATATATTTGTAAAATTTCTTGTACTCATAACCATGCTTGTACTTATATATTCACAAACATGTTTATACTCTGTTTATACTTTGTTCGTAATCATATATACGCTTGAC
>QLTV01002289.1:350594-360770 GCA_003457575.1 Thermophis baileyi | reverse complement strand
ATTAGGAAGGTTGAGAACCACTGGTCTATGTGCTTTTTGCTTGGGGAAAAAAAACTTTTTAAAGTTCTAGTTGAAACTTTGTGTACACTTTTTGAAGTATTGTTTTGAACTAGCACTTTGCCTAATTTATGGTCATTAGCTATGGTTATTCAATCTTTAAAAATGGTGATCTCAGTTTAGTTGAGAATTACAGGCCAATCTCTCTATGTTGCTTTATATGCAAAGTCATGGAATCAGATATAAACCAACTAGTTATTCACCATATGGAGGAAAACAACTTGTTATGCAGCAAACAGTTTGGTTTCAGAAAAAAAAATTGTCGTGTAATTTACAACTTTTGCATTGTAAAAATATTTGGACTACATGCCTTGATCAAGGCAAAGCTGCAGATGTAATTTATATAGACTTCTGCAGAAAGTTAAAATAGGTAACTCATTGTCAGATCCGGCATCAGCTAAAAGTGGCGTTCCTCAGGGCAGTGTCCTGATTTACATAAATGACATGTGATCAACTTAAAAGTAATTGTGTCCTCTTTGCTGATGATGTAGAATTGTTTAATATTACTGAAAATTCACTTGTTTTGCAAAATGATATTGATCACATCTTTGAATGGTCATCCATTTGGCAACTTCAAATACTCAGTTTTACATATTGGAAAACAAAACCAGAATATAAAGTATAAGTTAGGAGGTATTGATCTAATAGATGATCCTTATTTTGTTAAGAACTGCGGTGCACTCATCTCTAACGATTTGTGTTCTAAATTTCATTGTAAAAGCATTGCTAAAAAAGCACTAAAAGTTGTGAATTTAATTCTACGAAGTTTTTTTTCCCTGGAAATATTGTATTGCTCATTACGACTTACAAAACATGATTTTTGTGTTCAACTGTCTGGAATCCTTATCACATATCAGGCATTAATATAATTGAGCGAGTTCAATTCAATTCAGAATAGAGCTGGAAGGGACCTTAGTGGTCTTCTAGTCCAACCCTATGCTCAAACTGGAGACCCTCTACCATTTCAGACAGGTGGCTGTCCAATCTCTTCTTGAAAACCTCCAGTGATGGAGCACCCACAACTTCTGGATGCAAACTGTTCCACTGGTTATTTGTCCTCACTGTTAGGAAGTTGAGGAAGTTACTCCTTAATTCCAGGTTGTTTCTCTCTTTGATTAGTTTCAATCCATTGTTTCTTGTCCTGCCCTCTGGTGCTTTGCAAAATAAGTTGACCCCCTGGAAGACTGCTAACATGTCGCCCCTAGTCCTTCTTTTCTTTAGCCCAGCCATACCGAAATCCTGCAACCGTTCTTCATATGTTTTAGTCTCCAGGCCTTTAAGGTTGAGTTATAATAATTACTAGGTGCTGGCTTAGAAACCAAGAGACTGTGAATTCTAGTCCCGCTTTAGGCATGAAAGCCAGCTAGGTGACTTTGGGCCAGTCACACTCTGCAAGGCTGGCTGGGGAATCCTGGGATTTCAAGTCCACACTTCTTCAAGCAGCCAAAGTTGAAAAACACTGTTCAAAGAACACTCCCAGTTCTGACACAAGGCCCAAGAAGAGTTTTTTTAAATCTCTTTCCCCATCCCCAATGTTTTCTGGATATGGAAAATTATTATTATTTCTTTCTTACTCAACTGATCTCCATGAAGTTAAGGAAGGAACACTGCGGACTCTCATAAATTTGTAATTCATTTCATAATCTCTCTAACCAGGAATACAAGCCTGCAGATGTTGCCAACTCGGTGTGAACCTGCTGCTTCAGAAGTATACAAAAAAAAAATACCTTACATTCTTCTGTCCATAATAGCATACTTGATGCTGCTGGGCTTGAAATTCTTGATATGGATAATTTAGAATTGTGATGCTTGCTGTCAGATTTAGGTATTGCATATAAAATTGTACACAGTAACACTTTGCCTGTAAATGACTTTTTTTAGCTTTAATCATAACGTAATGTGTGCGAACAACCGCTTTAAACTTAATGTAAACTGCTCTAAACACGAGTGTAAAAAATTCAATTTTTGTAACAGAATTGTCAAAATCTGGAATATTTTACTTGATTCAGTTGTCTCAGCCATTAACTTTCATAGTTTAAATTTAGTTTAACTTCTGTGGACCTCACTCCATATTTAAGAAGTCCCTAAGGGGACAAGCGTAAGTGCACTAACATGTCTATCCTCCCTGTCACTTTTTAATTTTCTGATTTTGCTTGTTCGAATTTGTAATTTTTGTTTGACAAATAAAAAATACTGTAAATAGTGCATAATTTTTTAAAAAACTGCTAGTGTTTGGAAGAATATATTCATTTTTATCACAGAGATTCTACCAAGCAGTAGTAATTACAAGTTCCCATCACAGTAACTCTTTCTTAATTTTAACATGATATGATATCACAAATATTAGATATAATTATACACAAATATTTAAACTTTTATGCAATCTGAAAGCCAGTTTTCCCACTCAATTATTTTATCTTCTGTGCTCATGTTTTTGTTAATATTTTAGGTATCTCTTTATTTATTTTAAATCCAGATAATGTAACAAAGTTGCCACTGCATAGGGTCCTCTGATGACGTAGGTACCCTAAGCATGCTGCTGACACCCAGTTATAAACACGACCTGGGGTTAACCAAGCAATGTAGACTAGGTCAGTGATGGCGAACCTTTTTTGGTTCGTGTGCCAAAAGGGGGGGGAGTGTGGGGGGTCACGCCTATAATTCCATGCGCCCCCCCACTCATGCACGCGTGACCCCCCCGCTCCCGGCACGCGATGGCACGCCCGTTTTTCGCTCTCCCCAGGCTTCAGAGCCTTTCTAGAAGCCTGGGGAGGGTGAAAACGGCCTTCCCCCCCCGGAGGCCCTCCGGAGACCAGAAATGGCCCGTTTCCAGTTGGGCAATGGGCCATTTCTGGCCTCCGGACGGCTTCTGTGGGGGGTGGGGGGAGGCCAGAAATGGCCCATTTCAAGTTGGGAAACGGGCCATTTCTGGCCTCCGGAGTGGCTCCGGGGGGTGGGGAAGGCCATTTTCACTCTCCCCAGGCTCCTAGAAAGACTCTGAAGCCTGGGGAGAGCGAAAAAACAGGACTTCCGGTCCAACTAGAAATCGGCAAACGGAATGTTTCTGGCCTCTGGAGGACCTCTGGGGGGTGGGTGGGGAAGGCCGTTTTCGCCCTCCCCAGGCTCCTAGAAAGGCTCTGGAGCTTGGGGAGAGCAAAAAACGGGCCTTCCCCACCCCCTCTGGAGGCTGGAAACAGCCTGTTTCCCGACTCCCAGTGGGCCCAGAAGGCCCAAAAATCAGCTGGCCGGAACACGCATGCGCACCGGACCTGAGCTCGCGTACCCACTGATATGGCTCCGCATGCCACAGGTTCGCCATCACGGCTATAGACTATGAAAGTAGTCACAGTTAGTCATTGTGTCAAGCCAAAATTGAGGATAGGGCTTATACCAATAAAATCACAACTCTGAGTTACAATACTGATGCATATTGTACCTCCTTCCTACTACTGAGAACAAAGACTAACTGAGGAACAAATCAGTTTATCGTATTAAATTCTATATAATTTGTCCCTGTGATGACCCTTCAACACTTCTATAGCAGTTCAGGCCCCAAATTTGGTTCTTTTTCTCTTTTATCCAGTAGCCTTTTCCTCCTTCATATGCCATATTGTGCAGGGTTAGTCAGGAACATTAGCTGGTGCCACCCATGTCCTCCTGGATGGGGGGTGGGTGGGGAAGGCCGTTTTCGCCCTCCCCAGGCTCCTAGAAAGGCTCTGGAGCTTGGGGAGAGCAAAAAACGGGCCTTCCCCACCCCCTCTGGAGGCTGGAAACAGCCTGTTTCCCGACTCCCAGTGGGCCCAGAAGGCCCAAAAATCAGCTGGCCGGCACGCGCATGCGCGCCGTACCTGAACTCGCGTGCCCACCGATATGCTTCCACGTGCCACTTGTGGCACGCGTGCCATAGGTTCACCATCACGGGACTAGGTGATATCTGGAGGCTGTTGGATGGGGAAAAATAGTTTGGAGTTTAACACTAATAAAACTGATCAGCTCTTTGTTTGTGGACCAACCAGTTCCAAAAACTTCTAAACTTTTTCTGTGTGAGACTGCACTGTTCAAGAAGCATGTGCCAGCTGTAGTCAGGAAGGTTTTTTCACAGATTTATCTGATAATGTCAATTGCACTCTTCCTTGCGTATGAATTACTGCATGGGACTCTACATGGGACTTGATTTGTAGTTCTGTGATTCAGATCAAACCATCTCTTTGGTTCGACATCTGACTCTGTAATCTGCTTTGCTCACAATAGGTAATTCCTTTTGTTGAAGGTATAAGCTTTTCAGTGACTCATTGGTTCCTCCTTAGAACATACTTTGATAATCAATACATCTCGAAATCTTTTTCTAGCAACTCTTCTAATCAGGCCAGGTGGACAGCCTTTCACCCAACCCAGTCATCTGGTCAAATGTTTTCCCTTGCAATCATTACCTGAAGTCACTCACAAGTCAAGGAGGCCAGACAGCTTTCCAAGTTACTTCCTAATGTTGTCTTTATTCTGGAGAGACACCACTTCTGCATTCATTCTAGATTACAAGATTATGATAAAAATATAAAAAGTAAAAGAAAGCCTATGCTGCTTGGCCCTCACATCAGGGTTCCAAGTAACACCCCCAACTAAATAAGACTCCAAGGCAAGCAGATCCTCAAAGTTCCATTTTATTAGAGATGTCATATTGGCACACCTGGGAAAACCCGAATCTGAAAGGCCTCCGGGTTTTCCCCACCCAAAGGAAAGTCGAAATTCCTTCCCCTGCACCCACATGCCCATCACATGGTCCAATCAATCCACCGTCCCAACTGGAGATGTTCCCCCAGTCACGCCTCTCCAGGTGCAGGGCAGAGTGACCTTGACTCTCAAAGAAAGGAATGTTATTATGACTATATCTCCACACTCACACAATTCCCCCCTCCCAGTTTCCCACAGCACTAAGTATGGCAGCCCTGAAGATCCACAGAAAAAGATGGTCTCCAGGGCTGACAACATCACATCATCAAGCCAAAGAATACTGTATTAATTTTCTTTCAATTAATTATGAGATGCCTTAATAAGGCTAGAAAAGAATTGGGATCTTCTAAAATTTCTTATTTAAAAAAAAATATGTATAAAATAACATAAATGCAAATTTATATAAGGGTGAATATCAGTCCAATGCCCAACTATAATTTTTTTAGCAATACAATGTCAATGTTTTCTCACTTTTTATAAGCTCACTTTTATAGGTTTATTTCCAGTCCCAATTCAAACATGACCTTAATGAGAGCAAATGCCCCCAAGCAGGCTGGTGAACACAATGAAGAACTGAATCCTTGCAAAGAGTTTCCCCAAGCAGATCCAAGCACCTACAGAGAAAATAAAAAAATAAAATAAAAGGAGAAGAGTAGTAATAGTAACCTTTACTGCCTACTCATTGACCATTTACCATACTTGGCAACAATCTAAAAATGGTTTTTCAAACTGGTGGAGCAAGACCTCCTTAACTCAGTAACCCCTGCCAAATAACAATAATAGAGTCTGCTGGAGTGGGTGGTTATAATAAATTTCAGGAAATGAGCAAACAAATCTATGAAAAAATGTACCAGTTCAAACCAAAGGCTTATCTAATACAAGCTTCTATTTGAATCATGGAAACCAAATATGATGGGAGGCACCAATGGGGAATGATGACTGCAATTCCTTATTTCTAATCATTTATGTAGCCACAGTTCTCTCTTATTTTCCTTTTACTTTTTTACTCATTAATATTCATTAGAATCATTCACATTATAGGACTGCCTTAGGCTGAGAAGTTGCCAGCATCTGACTCTTCTTCCATACAAGGCAACCATTTCTTGAGGCTGAATATAATCCTGAAATCAGATCAAGAACTATCTATACATCCCTGGAATATACATCTATTAATATTCTATCTGGTGTACACTTCATAGAGGAATTGCACTTCCCAACCAAAAGTTGTACGTCATTGTCACCTTGGATATCCAGATGAGTTGCCATGAGTAGCAATGCCCATTGCAAAACACCACCAGTTGTGTCCCAGCAATTAAGAGGTCAAGAACACAACGAGTCAAGCTATCGTCATCATAGGTAGAATTTGGATCATCCTTGTTCTACACCAGGGGTGTCAAACTTGCGTCGTCACGTGACGTATCGGGACTTCCCCCCCTTCGCTAAATCGGGCGGGGGCAGGGCCAGCACGTGACGCATCCGGCCCATGGGCCACGAGTTTGACAGCCCTGCTCTACATTATAGTTAACAGTGAGAAAGGTGAAGTGTCATTTGTAGACATTTTCCTATTATTACCCACTTCTTTCCCAAACCTAATGTCTCCCCTTTCTAGTTCATGGTCCATTTTCTCCATGGAGATTGAAGTTGTAATCTAAACCATCAGGATGGAACAAAGCTAGAAACAGCGAATATAAAAGTAGGATATATTTGTGAAATACAAACTCTATAACTTCAGTCCAACTAAATATTTGGAATAATTTAGACATCTTGGTTCAGATTTTGCCAATCTGAAGAATTGACAAAACTGTACAAAACTGCAGGGGAAAAAAAATCCCCTATTTCAAAGTTGCATGTGGAAATTCTTTTATTACTTCAAAATAATGTCATCTCTTTCTCTTCTAGTGGGGAGTGAAACATCCTTTGTTCTTCTAAGCAGGAAAGCAATTCACCAATCAAGCCACTGAGCTCTGGGATGAAAGGATGTGGCTTTTCAATTGATGCTTCTCTTTATTAATCATAATTTCTATCTTTATAATTATATACGAGTATATAACAGAATGTCAAAATTAGAAGGGACCTTGGAGGTCTTCTAGTCCAGAATTCCCCAGCGTTTATGGCTTTGTGGACAGGCGGATGGGAGAGGGGATGGTTCCATGCTAGTGGCTGGCAAGCACACACACAGCTCCATTTGCATGAGTACCATGTACGCACACATGCTGCTCACATAAATGGAACGTGTGCATGCATGCTCGCCCGCTGCTTGCACAAGTGAGGATGCATATGCGCGCGTGCTCACTCGCCGGCTGTTTCCATCAGGGGTAGGTTCTAACTTACCTCGCTGCCGGTTCGCTTCCTCCCGCGCCGTGTGGCCACGCCTTGTGGCCGCAAGTGCACATCTGCAGTGCCGAAAAGTAAAAAAAAATTCCAAAAAAAAAAAAAGCTGAAAACAAAATGGTGACGCATGCGTAGTGCCAGAAACTTGGCTTCTGCGCATGCACAGAAGAAACAAAAATTTAAAAAATTCCAAAAAAATTAAAAAAAAATTCCAAAAAAATGATGGCGGTGCCCACGGACCGGCACCAACCGAACCGGATCTGTGACGTCACCGTCACATCACCAGTGGGTCGCTAATGGTTCGGGCGAACCAGTCCGAACCAGGAGGAACCCACCTCTGGTTTCCATGGCCTGTTTGCAAACCCCTCACGGCTCACTAGTGGGCTACAGTCCACAGGTTGGGGACCCCTGTTCTAGTTCAATCCCCTGCTCAAGCAGGAGACCCTATGCCAATGTTCCTTCTAAGCTGCGTGGCTGCGCGGCCGCGCACGTGACAGGGAATCGCCGTGTGGCAGTTTCCAATGTCAGAGGGAACATTGCCCTATACCATTTCAGACAAACAGCTGTTCAATCTCTTCTTAAAAATCTCCATTGATGGAGCATCCATAGTATGATATCCCTTCCCCAAATTCCAGTGGGTCAATACAACACTTAACAGGTTTTTACCTATCTCCAACCTTTATTTATTTATTTATTTATTTATTTATTTATTTATTTATTTAGTTTGTCAAGCATGTATGAGAAAACAATTATCAGTATGAACATATAAATGTATAAGTATAAACAGGTAAAGTATATGCATAAGAAATGAGTACGAATAATGGGAACAGTAGGACAGGGACGGTAGGCACACTGGTGCGCTTATGCACGGCCCCTTACAGACCTCTTAGGAATGGGGTGAGGTCCACGGTAGACAGCTTTAGGTTAAGGTTTTGGGGGTTTGAGGAGTCAGGTAGTGTATTCCAGGCATTGACCACTCTGTTGCTGAAGTCGTATTTTCTGCAATCGAGTTTGGAGCGGTTTACTTTGAGTTTGTATCTATTGTTTGCCCGTGTATTATTGTGGTTGAAGCTGAAGTAGTCATTAACAGGTAGGACATTGTGGCAGATAATTTTGTGTACTAAACTTAGGTCAGACCGTAGGCGGCGTATTTCTAGGTTGTCCAGGTCCAAAATTTCAAGCCTTGGTATAAGGGATTCTATTGCGAGCAGAGGAGTGGAGTACTCTTCTCGTGAAATACCTCTGGACTCGCTCAATTGTATTAATGTCCGTTATACAGTGTGGATTCCAGGCAGAAGAGCTGTATTCGAGAATTGGTCTGGCAAAGGTTTTGTATGTCCTGGTTTGTAGTACAATGTTATTGGAGAAGAAGCTTCACAAATAAAGCTTCTTTAAATAGAACCAGTTTGGTGATGTGATGGAATGGAATGTAGTCAGGATGTGGATTCCTTGGCGGGAGGGAGTGCATTCCAAAGCAGTGATTCAATCCAGACATTATCTGTGAGAGAAAGAGGGTAAAGACAGTTCCCCTCTAATAGTATATAGAATATATTGTAGATGCAGAAAACAGAATGCTTAGTTTCCCCCCCCCCCAAAAAAATTCTATGGGTATGAAACAATAAAAGTTCGGAAGAATCACCAATTGCCATTCTTGGTTTTGGGTGTGACATGTGTATTGACTACAAACTGGGAGACCATGTGTTCTAGCCCTGCCTTGGGCACAAAGTAAGCAATGTGATCTTGAGCCAGTCACTTTCTCTCAGTTCTAGGAAGAAGGCAATGGCAAACCACTTTTGAAAATCTTATCCAGAAAACTGCAAGGACTTATCTACACAGTCTCAAAGAATCAGACACAATTGAACAAAAGAAAAAAAAATGCTTCCAATACACTCTGTGGTGTGTCATTGGATTGGTTTCTTCTGCTCTTAAAAACAATAAATCTTTCTCATCCTTCACGTTAGCAAGAGTGACTTCAACAAGAATTAGAAAATTGATCATGATGACCAGTCATATGAGATAAAAAGTCAGGAAAGTATGCAAGAAGTGTTACCTAGGCAAAAGGGGCTCAGACCTTTTTTTTTTTTAAGATCAGAAAAACAAGATTACATTTTGAAGTGGCTCAGGCAGAGACCTCCCTGATTCATTGGAGTATAAGGGAGAGGAAATACAATCAGACTTGCAATCACAAATTTTGTTATTATACCAAATCTCAATAAAAATTGTTTCAACCATCCTGTGCAATGACTTTCTGGTCTGGTCTACCCAGTGTGGCTGACACATATCAATCATATCTTTGATCAGGGTAGGAACAACTGTTGATCCCTTTTGGTTGTGAACTAACACTATGTTGATTGTTTCTGTTGCAATTAAATCCATTATCGTAATATTGCCTATGCAAGTGGTTATGACAGGAAGTGGGATAACTGTGGCAATCTTGCTTCATGGTGACCAATCTATCTATTCCAACAACACAGAGAATTGTTACAAAACCACAATAATAAGTTACAGCTGGAAGAAAATGCTTCAGCTTCCTCCATCAAGCAGTATCGCCATACAATGCATACTATGAGTTGTGTGAAAGTTGTGCCCATTCCTGGACCAATGTGACTTTCTCACAGTTACCTATGCCCTCGTCACTTCCTGTCTGAACCATTGTAATGTGATGTACATGGGGTTACCCTTGAAGAGTATCCAGAAGCTTCAGTTGGTTCAGAACACAGAGGCCTGCACAATTTTGCACAAACCTAGACTTGTACAGTATTTGTGTTATGTTCTAACTGTTTCAACTGTGTTGCATGGTTCCAACCAGGTCCAGCGTTTGAGCGGGAAAAAGCTCAAACGCTATTGGCTGGTCTATCTGACAGCTCCCTATAAAAGGGCAAGCTGTCAGACTGCTCTTTGCTGGTTGCTTACACAAGAGCTGAAATAAAGAGCTGCTTTGGAAGTCTGTCTCCTGTCATCTCTACCCACTATCCAACAGTGGCGACGAGGGCTTGGGCCAGGAGAACTGTGACTAGCTTCTTCAGCACTTTCAACCAGCCAGGCAGACATCTGCCTGCC
>QLTV01002289.1:298077-321120 GCA_003457575.1 Thermophis baileyi | reverse complement strand
AGCTTCTGTGAAGTTAAAATGTAATGGAGGAAGTTTTTTTCCTACCTTTCTCCTTTGCACTCTCTCTCAGACTCCCAATTCTCAGCCAGCAGCTCTACCCCCAGCTTTTTTCTCCTTTGCACTCTCTCTCAGACTCCCAATTCTCAGCCAGCAGCTCCACCCCCAGCTTCTGTGAAGTTAAAAAGGTTAATCTGACATCATGGGGATCTGCATCACTAAACATTTCTTACAGTTTTCATGATACACTAAACCCCCTCTCCACTGATCCAGTTACATATTTTGGAAAATTGTTCTATAGATATAGAACCACTCTATAGATGATGCACTTTCTTGTGTGCTTCATCTTAGTTTGACACACCTGGAGGAGGAGAATGTGTGAATGCTGTTTGTTAATTTTAGTTTGGCATTCAACACAACCATTCCTCAGCATTTGGTGAACAAACTGGACCTATTAGGTTTCAATACTTCTTTACATAACTGGATACTTGATTTCCTTATTGATAGGCCCCAGTTTGTGCAAGTTGGAAGAAAACTTTCCAACTCCATCTTCTTGAGTACGGATTACCCACAGGGCTGTGTTTTGAATCCGTTATTGTTCACCATGATGACCCATGACTGCTGTGCCAAGTCTGGTATGAATCATGTTATGAAGTATGCAGATGACACAGGTCTTATCCAGATGGTAACAAAGATTCTTATAGGGAGGAGCTGAAGGCTTTGGTGGACTGGTACAATAAAAATAACCTGGTTTTCAATGTTAATAAAACAAAGGAGATCATTGTTGATTTTAGAAAGAGTCAGCATAATCATACTCCACTTTGTATCAAGGCTGCAACTGTGGAGGTGGTCAATAGTATTAAGTATCTGGGGGTGCAGACAACTAACAATCTGACTTGGTCTCTTAATACGTTATCTTTAGTGAAGCATGCAAACCAGTGTTTGCATTTCCTGTGTTGGATGAGGAGAGCACATCTTTCTCCTTCTGTCCTGACCACTTTTTACAGAGGCACGATGGACAGCATTTTAACAAACTGCATCCCTGTTTGGTTTGGTGGCTGCAGTGCCTCAGATAGAGAGTCCATACAGAGAGTGGTGAGGACAATGGAGAAGATTATAGGAAGCTTGCTTCCTGTCATTCAGGATACTGCTTATAAGTGCTATGTGCTTAGAGCTCGAAGCATTGTTAGAGACTCCACACACACACTTCATGGTCTGTTTCTGTTGCTCCCCTCTGGGAGGAGGTTTCAAAGTATCCATAGAAGGACTACTAGATTCTGTAACAGCTTTGTTCCTTATGCCATCTTGTAAATTCGCAGGATTCTTTCTTTTTGCCATGTATATATATACATTTGAATTAGACTGTGATGTTTCTCTATGCTATACAGGTGTGTGTATGTGGGTATATGATAATGGTATTTTTTGAGAGCTGAATGAAACAAAATTTCATTTTAATGTATGCTAATTAGTGTACATTTATAGTGACAATAAAGCTTTTATTCTATTCAAATGACCAGTAGATACAGAGTAAATGTAGTTTTGCTCTTTAACCTGCACCTTCAAATGAACATTTTGAGAGAGAGTTGCAATATCTTTCCTTACAAGCAAAAGAAATCCTGCACATTACCTGCTCCAAATGGCATAAATGCATCTTTTGTGAGAAAGCGCCCTTCTTTGTCCAGAAAATGATTGGGATTGAATTTTTCAGGTGTTTCCCACTGTTCAGGATCAATGAGAACAGAGTGCAGGTCTGGTAAAACAAAAGCTCCCTAAAACGAAGAGAAAAAAAAAAATGAAAACATCGAGACAAGCTGAGGTTGTCTGTTTATATCATACTGTATTTGCCATATAATGCTCAGTTTCTCAGATACAGCAAACTCTTTGCCAGTTGTTCACTATGGTCTTGCACATGCAGAAATATTCTGCTTCTGTCCTCCGGGATGCTCTTGGCATTCTCATCTGTCATCTTCAGTATGTCTAAGAGGCAATACTTTATGTGGAAAACATCCTGTGCTATGAATCTGTTTCAGGAAGATTGGTGTATGTTGCTCCTACTCTTGGTTTTTCCAGTGAAGATCCTGATTCCCCACACACACTTTGACTCCCAAGCCTTTCCTATATGAAAGCTGCTGAGAGACAAATGGGGAGAATAAATGGACCAGGTTTATACTCCACTGAGAAAGCTTATGTTCTCAAGGACTTGTATTGTATGACCTAGTTTTTCATTTTTGCTTTAAGTGCCCTAAAAAGTGCCCTATATTGTTAGCAGACTATAGAATAGAATAGAATTTTTATTGGCCAAGTGTGATTGGACACACAAGGAATTTGTCTTGGTGCATATGCTCTCAGTGTAGATAAAAGAAAAGATACGTTCATCAAGAATCATAAGGTACAACACTTAATGATAGTCCGGGTACAAATAAGCAATCAAATCATAGTAGGAACCAGTCAATATAAATTGTAAGGATACAAGCAACAAAGTTACAGTCATACAGTCATTTGTGGGAGGAGATGGGTGATGGGAACGATGAGAAGATTGATAGTAGTGCAGACTTAGTAAATAGTTTGACATTGTTGAGGGAATTATACCAGAGGTGGGTTCCTCCCAGTTCGGACCAGTTCGCCCGAACCGGTAGCAACCCGCTGGTGACGTCACGGAGCCGGTTCGGTCGGTGCCAGTCCGTGGACGCCACCATCTTTTTTTGGAATTTTTAAAATTTTTTTTTCTTCTTCTGCGCATGCGCAGAAGCCAGGTTTCTGGCACTGCTCATGCGTTGCCATCTTGTTTTTGGCTTTTTTTGGGGGGGGAATTTTTTTGGAATTTTCAGCACTGCACATGTGCATGTGTGCGCCCACGAGGCATGGCCATGTGGCGCGGGAGGAAGCGAACCGGCAGTGAGGTAAGTTAGAACCCACCCCTGGACTATACCATTTCACTGTTCATCTTCTGAACAAACTTAAAAGCATTTTCCCCAATAGCAGGAAAAATGCAAAGATTCCCAAAACAGCAAGGGATTTTGTGTGAGACTACTGTGGCTGGAAGAGATTAGTAGGACCGGAAGGAAAATTCACTTCTTGGCTGGGTGATTTAGTGCACTGTGAAGGATGAAATACTGGGGAGAAGTAGTTAAGAGAGGCAACTATAGGAACTGCAGAATAGGCCCCCAACCAAATTCAGAAATGCAACATCTGATGTGCTACATCCTGGAAGGAAGCCCAGACTGTGGGAAATAAAAGTGGAGAGTTCTGAATCTTATGCATGTATGCCAAAAGAAAAGAGAATCAACTCAATTGTAGAAACCGGAAGCACTGATGGTTTGATAGTTGCAATAGTAAAAGAGGTGCAAGATCCTGGATGGTAGTATGCTCTTAAAATACAATTTGTGGAATTCAGAAGGATTCACACCTTAGGAATGAGAAACCCATTGAGGTAGATATTCTTCACACATTGTCTTGGTAATCCAAATAATAACATATATTTGCTTCGCATGGTCTCGTGAATTACAGCATTGGTATAGGGCAGATTCTTCCGATCTCCATAAGAGATGGCATGAGATGAACCCAAAACTTCTTCTATCTCCTTGTGTACCTTATCTGGAAAAAAAAAAGTAAGAAAGTAACTTTTATTGAAAACTCCACAGGTTTTCAATACTTAGGCATTCACTTAGGCAAGAAAATCCAAATGCACAGGTATAGAATAGGTGATACTTGGCTCAACAGCAGTAACTGTGGAAGGAGTCTAGGAGTCCTAGTGGACAATCTCTTAAGTATGAGGCAGCAGTGTGGCAGCTGCCAAAACAGCCAATGCAGTCCTAGGCTGCATCTACAGAGGGACAGTATCGCTTTAAACTGCACTGGTAAGATTGCACTTGGGATATTGCATCCAGTTTTGGTCACCACGATACAAAAATGATGTTGAGACTCTAGAAAGAGTACAGAGTAGAGCAGCAAAGATGATTGGGGACTGGAGACTAACTGTACAGTAGATTGTTGCAGGAATTGGGACTGTCTACCTAAGAAAGAGAAGGACTGGGGTGAAATGAAAGCAATCTTCTAATACTTCAGTGGCTGTCACAGAGCGGCAGGGGTCCACTTATTCTCCAAGAAACCTGAGGGCAGGACAAGAAGTAACAGGTGGAAGGTTATTAAAGAGAGATCTGACCTAGAATTAAGGAGAAATTTCTTGTCAGTGAGAATAATTAAACAGTGGAACAGCTTGCTTCCAGAAGTTGTGGGTGCTCCATCACTGAAGGTTTTTAAGAAGAGATTGGATAGCCATTGGACATACCAGTCCGGAATGGTATCGGGTCTCCTGCTTGAGCAGGGAGTTGGACTAGAAACCCTTCAAGGTCCCTTCCAATTCTGTTCTGTTAATTCTATCAAAATTAATTACAGATTAGGATGTTAATATTACAAACATAAAAATCACCTTTTCCTTCCCAAATTAAATATAACATCAAATAACTGCTGCAACTCAAATAATATATTTTATTATAATGATTTCAATCTTAAGGTAATTACTTACTATTAAAATTTCCATTGTGCTATAACTATATGAGAAAAAAACAGAATTTGAAAAAAAAAAAAAACAAAAAAACCCACCAGCACCACATATTATGGTATATATAGAAATTTATTTAGATAAGAGTGAGATAATAACTCTGTTATTCTGTATCTCAGAAAAGAAAAAAAGATGGATGTGGAAGTATATTTTTCTGCAAGAATTATTTCATGTAATTGCCATGAAAGAGATTCTGAATAAGAAATAAGCTGGAGTATAAAATCCCGAGAGCAACAAAAAGTATTTAGCCCCATTGCTGGAATATTGAAAATTAGTGTGCAAAAACAACAAGCCAGCAATATATTCTGTGGATTGAGTGTCTCCCTTTTTGTTTTGTTTTGTTTTTGCAATCTCACCTGCCATGCCAAAGCAGCATTTTTAGTTCTTTTGCAAGCAGTAGTACAAGGATGCTAGGCTATTTGTCTTTCAGATCCTAGGCTGCTTGTCTTTCAGATTTCTTTTACTTGTTCAAGAAAATATATTATGCTTACTGTCCCTTTAAAAACAAGGTATTGAAAGAACTACTTCTGTCCTAGATCATTGTAACAGCATAACTAAACATTCAAATTCAGTTATCTGCATCAGGGATTATTTCTTTTGGACATTTTTGGATTTTGTAGGTAAATTGGAAAAAGAAAAGCTTGCAGAAATGAGGGTTGCATTATGTCTCACAGCCACCACAGCACTGCAGAATATATGATAAACCCAGAGGCTAACTGCACCCCAGTAGATATGGTGCAACCCAGGGGTGGGTTCTAACTTACCTCGCTGCCGGTTCGCTTCCTCCCACACCGCAGTGCAAATTTTTTTAACCCCCCCCCCAAAAAGCCAAAAACAAGATGTCAATGCATGCGCAGTGCCGGAAACTTAGCTTCTGCACATGCGCAGAAGAAAAAAAACCCGGAAAAAATTCAAAAAAAATAATAATTCAAAAAAATCCAAAAAAATTTAAAAAAAAGAGAGAGATGGCAGCGTCCACGGACTGGCACTGACTGAACCGGATCCGTGATGTCATCGTGACATCACCAGTGGGTCACTACCGGTTCGGGCGAACCGGTCCGAACCGGGAGGAACCCACCTCTGGTGCAACCTTACCATATCATAAGCTCCAGAACAACCGAGACTTCAAAAAATGATAAAGCTGAGAAGACAAGTCAAAGAACATTGGGAAACTGCTGTTTTTAGGGGTCCTCTATTATTCCCTACATCTGTTGGAAGATTCATTGAACACCAGCCTTGGAGGATCACATCTGTGGTTCAAATCACTCAAGCAGTGCACATGATTCCTCACCTGGAATATTGTGTTCACTTCTGTGTACAGCAACCTAAAGAGAGCAGACGGGAGCGAGTTTTGATGGTAAGGAGATTAATAATCAAGTGCTCTGAGGAGCAGACAAAGGAACAGGCTCTGTTTAGCCAGTAGAATATGTGTATCTTCAGGCTGCTTATATTTTTCCTTTTTTTTTAAACAATAAGCCAGACAGATGTCTATGGATATTCTCAGTCATCCATGGTTGTCCCAAAAGTGTTTTCTCAAGAGGCAACTGGACTTTCTGGTTTTTCTTTGAAGACATTTCACTTCTCATCCAAGAAGCTTCTTCAGCTCTGACTGGATGGTGGGGAAGGGAAGGATTTATGCTCCTTGCAGACAGCTGGTCATTTGCATTCTTTCAGCGAGTCATTAAGGCCACCTGGAGGCTTATCTGTGTCCTCAGGGTCACCTGAGTGGTGCAAATGGGTGTGGAGCTTTCTTGGAACTGTTGAAAGGACTGTGTTGTAGACTGGAGATAGATGATGTCATATCCCTCACCCTCTGTTGAGAGAGGGCTGTTCAATTTTGACATAGATGGCTTCTTTGACCCCTCTTTCAAACCAGCGGTCCTCTCTGTCCAAAATGTGGACTTTGCTGTCTTCAAAAGAGTGACATTTATCTTTCAAATGCAGATGGACTGCTGAATCTAGTCCTGATGGGTTTGTTCTCCTATGTTGTGCCATGCGTTTATGAAGTGGTTGTTTTGTTTCCCCAGTGTACAAATCTGCACATGGCTCACTGCGTTGTACTGCATATACCACATTGCTCAGTTTGTGTGAGGGTGTTTTATCCTTTGGGTAGACAAGCTTCTGCCTTAGTGTATTCTTGGGTTTGAAGTGTGCATGTACAGTATGTTGTGTTGGCTGAAGATCCTCCTGAGCTTTTCTGATATTCCTGCAATGTATGGAATGACAACTGCTGCGTCCCCACGCACGACGTCCACCTAGCAACCAGAAGTGCCTTCCCATTGGATGAACTCTGACAGTTCAGCCGGCAGGAAAGTTGAAGCCCCGCCATTGGCTGCCCGTTTTGACAGCCGCTATATAAATAGCGGCTTGACAGAAAGTTGCCTGTTGCCGGTTCCCGTTGTATCTTGTTCACAGCTGTTACCCTAATAAAGGGGTTTGTTCTAAGTCCGTCTCGCCTCAGTCTCTGATCCTTCGTTCTCCCAAACAGAACACTGGTGACGAAGATGGGATACTGAGGAGACAGAGAGAGCTGGTCACTCTAACTGAGCTGACACCGCTTTGTTCAAGGCAAACGCTTCCGTGACAGTTAAGCAAAATTATTCCTTAACTGCCCGTCCTTTTAAGGATGTCTGCCCCGACGTCGTTTGTGCCTTTCCAACCGGCAACTGAGACCTGGGACGAGTACCTGGATCGCTTTGAGTGCTTCCTCCAGGCCAATAACTACACGGAGCTGTCCAGCGACTGAAAGTGAGCCCATTTCCTGAACTCTTGTGGCCCGCAGATCTTCGCCACAGCCAGAGCCCTAGTGGCCCCACAGCCCGTTTATATGGTGCCATGGGACAATCTGCTGCGGAAATTACAGGGCCATTACTCACCAGCTCCATCCCACATTTTGTGGCGTTTTGCATTCCGGCAGAGACTACAGCGAGAAGGGGAGTCCATCAATCAATATATGGCTTCCCTCAGGACAGCTGCCATCCATTGTGAGTTCCACGACCTAGAAAACTCCCTTCTAGAGCAGTTGGTGTGCAGCATGAGGGACTTGCGGTTGCAACGTCACCTCCTGGCCAGGAAGGACATCACCCTGCACTCCGCAATTGACAAGGCTTGCGTGTCCGAAATGTCAGAGAGGTCAATGGCCGAAATGCACCGGACCTTGTCAACTGTCGCCCCTGACCGAACCGTGGCTGTCCACCATGACGACGCCATTTCCGACGACCAGACAGATGATGAGGATGACGTGAGCTGCCTCAAGTCATCCCAGAGAGACAAACGGACTACGGACAGAGAGCCGCCTCTATTGCCTTGCCGTAGCTGCGGCGAAAATCACCTCAGGTCTGTTTGCCGTTTCAGAACCGCTATCTGCCACCAATGCGGGGAAAAAGGGGCATTTGGCTAAGGTCTGCCAGACCACCTCACCACATGACCCACGTCCAGCTAGGAGATTCAAGAGCAGTTTCACCAAGTCAAGGGAAGATTGCTTCACAATCTCCCGAGATAACACCCACCCTGTGGTGTCCATCAGCCACGCATCCTCAGACTCCAACAAGAAATTTTTTCTAACTGTCCAGCTAGAGGGCTCACCTTGCAAAATGGACTTGGGCTCCTCTAAATCCATGATAGCCTGCTCCACCCTAAAAAAACTAGTGCCAAATTTAGATTGCAGAGACCTAGCTGCCTGCAAAACTACTCTTCGAGATTACCAGGGAAATGCCATCCCTATACTGGGCAAGGGCAAATTCCTCATAGAGAAGGGCTCCTATAAAGGCCCTTAATCATTGTTAAGGGAAAACTCCCCAGTTTGCTAGGGCTGGACTGGTTCGAGGCTCTTGGGCTCAACATCACCGGCATCCACGCCACCAGCACAGATGACCTCAAGGCCTTGACCTCAGAATTCGCTTCAGTCTTCACTGAAATGCTGGGTAAATATACGGGAACCCCATATCCCTTAATTTAGATCCTAAGGTGGCCCCTATAAGGCTTAAATCCAGGTGAGTGCCTTTTGCACTCCGTCCTAAAGTTGACAAGGAGCTAGACAGACTAATTGCACAGGGCATCCTTGAGCCAACCGACCACTCCAAATGGGAGACACCCATTGTGATTCCCATTAAGCAGGATGGCTCTATATGCATCTGTGTGATTTCAAATGCACCCTCAATTGTGCATTGCAAGCTCATCCCTATTCAGTCCCTGTGGTACAACACCTCCTTCACTCCTTGGGCCATGGCACCATTTTTGCCAGATTGGATATGGCCCAGGCCTATCAGCAGCTTCCTGTTGACGAGGCCACAGCTGCTGCCCAGACTATTATTACCCACAGGGGTGCTTTCAAATGCCACTGCTTGCAGTTTGGAATCAAACTGTAGCTCCAGGCATTTTTCAAAGCCTTATGGAACGCCTGCTACATGGCATTCCAGGAGTCATCCCTTACTTCAATGACATCCTGATATCGGCCACTAGTCATGCACAAGTAATTGACCGGCTTAGATGGGTTCTCACTAAGCTACAACAGTCTGGGCTCAAACTAAAAAAGTCAAAGTGCAAGATAGGAGTCCCCAGGGTTGAGTTTTTGGGATTTCTTATTGATGCAAAGGGCATTCATCCCACAGCATCTAAAGTGGAGGCAATAAAAAAGGCACCTTCCCCCACTTGCAAGAGTGAATTGCAGGCTTTCTTGGGCTTGCTTAATTTTTACAGTGTATTCCTTCCCCATAAGGCTTCTGTAGCCGAGCCTCTCCACCGATTGCTTGACAGCAAAGCCCCTTGGGTGTGGGGCAAGGCCCAGTTCTTGGCTTTCACCGCTGTTAAGGACCTCCTTACTTCTGATGCTGTGCTAGTTCAGTACAGCGACAGCATCCCCCTCACCCTTGAACCCTTGACTGATTGATTTATTATCCATTCAGTTATTTATTTTAGAGGAGGATGAAAAAATAACAATTCCCCTAACAAGAATGGCATTCCATTCCTCCCCCTCCCTCAATTATATTTTGAGGAATAAGTTGGAACATACTACTCTCCTAGGACAAGGCAAGCATTTCTGGAGGCTGAATATAACCCTGAAATTGGATCAGGAAGTGTGTCTACACCCCTAGAATGTACATATATTAATATTTTGTCTAGTGTGACATCATAGAGGAATTGCACTTCCCCACTAAAAATTCTACTTTACTGTCACCTTGGATATCCAGATGAATTGCCATGAGTAGCAATGCCCATTTCAGAGCACTACCAGTTGAGCTTGTCCCAGCGATAAAGAGCTCAGCAATGCAATGAGTCAAGTTGTCTTCATCAAAGGTAGAATTTGGATCATTCTTGCTCTATAGTTAACAGTGAGAAAGGTGAAATGTCATTGGTAGACATTTTTCTATTGTTACCACTACTTTCCCTAACCTAGTGCCTCCCTTTTCTAGTTCATGATCCATTTTCTCCATGGAGATTGAAGCTGTAATAGAAACCATCAGGATGGAACAAGGCTAGAGAAAGTGAATATAAAAGCGAGACATATTTGTGAAATATGGACCCTATTTCGATAACTTCAATGGAACTAAATATTTGGAACAATTTAGACATCAAGGTTCAGCTTTCCCCAATCCAAAGAACTGACAAAACTGTACAAGTTGCCCTTGGAGTCATGGGAATTGCAGGAAAAAAGAGATTATACTTGGAAGTGGCTCTGGTAGACACCAGCGGTGGGTTGCTCCCAGTTCGGACCGGTTCTTAGAACCAGTAGCGCTGGTGGCAGGAGGCTCCGCCCACCTGCCCGGGATGCTCCGCCCACCCGCCTGGGTGCGAACCAGTGGCAAAATTATTTACAACCCACCACTGGTAGACACCCCCTGATTCATTGGAGTAGAAGGAACAGGAGGTTCAGCACAATCAGACTTGCAATCACAGACTTTGTTATTATAACTAATCTCAACAAAAGGTGTTCTAACTATCCTGTGCAGTGGCTTTCTGGTTTGCTCTACCTAGTGGGGCTGACACAATCACCATATTTTTGATGAGTGTAGGAACAACTGCTGATCCCTTCTGGTTGTGAACTAACGGTATGCTGATCATTTCTACTACAACTAAACCAACTATGGTAATACTATCTATACAAGCAATTATGGCAGTGGGTGGGATTGCTGGCAATATTACTTCAGGATGAAAAGTACCCACTCCAACAACAGGAAGGATTGTTCAGAAACCCCAATTATAGCTGCTCTAGATGCTCTAGATTCCTCCATCAAGGACTATTGCCACATCATACATACTATGAATTGTGTGCCAGTTACACCCATTCCTCGACCAACATGATGTTCTCACAGTCACCCATGCCCTGGTCACCTCCTGTGTGAACTATTGTCATGTGATTTATATGGGGTTACTCTTAAAGAGTATCCGGAAGCTACAGTTGGTTCAGAATGTAGCAACCGGCACAATTTTGCACAAGCCCAGACTTACGCATGTTTCACCTCTTTTGTGGGAGCAGCCTTGGCTGCCAGTCTGCTAGTGGATACAATTCCAGATTCTGGTTATCACCTTTAAAGCTCTACGGAATTTGGGGTCAGGTTATTTGAAGGCCCTCCTCTCCCCAGTTACATCCACCCAGGGATGTACATCTGATGGGACCACTAGAAAGGACTTTTGTGAGGTGGCTGCTTCTCTGTGCAACATCATTTCCCCAGAGCTACTGTACGATTGGCTCTTACCCTGTTGTTTTTCCAAAAGACCCTGAAGATATCATTTTGCCAGATTTTTAATCTTTAATACACATACACGCACAGATCCGGAGCTCTGTTATCGGCTACAGAGGCCTTCAGGAAAGGCCTTTAGGAAAGGCCTCTGCAGCCGATAAAAGAGCTCTGCATCTGGAGCTCTGTTATCGGCTACAGAGGCCTTCAGGAAAGCTTTGCCGGCTGCAGAAGAAATGGGCTGAGGTGTGCGAGGCCTGGCTGCAACTGTCCGAAGGTAAGTAGTAGGGCAGCTCCACCACCCCCATCCCCACCCTAGCTTAATTTTTACCCATGCACCCTGGAGTGGGCGGGGTCTTAATTAGGGCTTATTTGGGGATAGGGCTTATATAGGGCGCACGTGTAAAAATCAAGCTAGGACTTACTTTTGGAGTAGGTCATATTTTTGGGGAAACACGGTATGTAAATAAAAATAGACACTTACCTTCTCCATTTGAAATAAATAAAAATCAATGAAATCCTGTGGATCATGAAGAATCCCGTTTTCCTTATGCTGTATGATCTCCTTCTTTGCAAAAGTAATGATAAACTCTGTAGCAGAAATGGTTTTCTGGTGAGGCCCTGGGAGATATTTCATGATAAATGGGAAGATTTCATAAATCTATCAGAAAGGGGAAAAAAATCCTATTACAAGACCAGAAGATCACATGAACCATAAGTCGATTCTCATAAATTACCACCTCAGCCTCATAACCAGCTACATATCTGAAATCATTCCTCAATTCTAACCGTATCAAGTTTTGGATAAAGAGAGAAGCATACAATCCATGACAGACATCTATTCTCTTGTTGGCTCTTAACAAAGTTAGCAACTGAGTACATAAGTATATAGAATTTTCAGGGAGACAGCAATGGTGGACTGAACATGGTTCCATTTTTGCAGAAAACCGTGGTGAAAAAAGGAGCCAGTGAATGAATTGGCTCTTCAGAACTGCTTTCCAAATTAAGGAGAGGACAAGGATAACCCACAAGTATAGCCATAATTCAGCACTGTCAAAGAGACATTGGGTTCATCTATTGCAGAGGTGGGTTCCTCCCAGTTCGGACCGGTTCGCCCAAACCGGTAGAGACCCGCTGGTGATGTCATGATGACGTCACGTATCCGGTTCGGTCGGTGCCGGTCCATGGGCGCCGCCATCTTTTTTTTTTTAATTTTTTTATTTTATTTTTCTTCTGCACATGCGCAGAAGCCGGGTTTCCAGCACTGCGCATACGTCGCCATCTTGTTTTTGGTTTTTTTTTTGAATTTTTTTTTTAAAATTTGCACTGCGCATGCGCCCACGCGGCGCGGGAGGAAGTGAACTGGCAGCGAGGTAAGTTAGAACCCACCCCTGATCTATTGCCTGTCTTAACTTTAAGACACTCTTTATTATTAATTTTCTAGATGTTAAGAACCTTCCAAAGAGCAAGTTTTATTTTGACAGGAGAATCTCCTTCTACCATGGTTGAAAGAAGTTCTATGTAAGTTTAAGGATTTTTTTTTTAATTGGAAAACAACAAAAGGGGGACTGGAATGTTGATTTTAAAAAGTTAGATGAACTTGAAAGAATATTTGCTGTGGAGTGTTTTACAATTTTATAAAGAATATTATATATGAAGATTTTGAAATTAATTGTAAAAAATCCTCCCTTGGGAAAATTTAATTGATTAGAAATTAAAAAGATGATAAGAAAAGACTTTGAAGGTTGACTAGAGGGAATGAGAGAAAGCTAAAAATTAGTACAGTGGAACAATACTATTTGATTATAGATGAAATTAAGTGTGTTTAGGTACAATATATTGAGAAATTACATATAAAATTGTTTAAAACTACAATAAAGAATATAGAAGAACAACAGATTTTACTGGATAAAATAGAGACTGAAGCTGTTTTGAATATTATTTTTAATGCAACTTTATTAAATTTTAAAAAAGGTAAAATACAAAATAGCAAAAGAAAGGAGAAGGGAATTAAAAGGAAAAATAAAAAATAAAAACCAAGAAGAAAAAGAAAAAGGGAGGAAGGGATAAACAAAGAAATATATATAAAAAAAGACTTCCAACTTTCCTCAGTACAGATGCAAATATATAAAGTACATTCTTACTCTAAGTTAAACATAACATAACTAATATCTAAGTTTAACAGCATATATAATATTTCTATAATCTTAAATAAATCTAACTATCAAGTCAATTATTAATTAATAAATACCTATCAGTCATTATCAAACAAGATTATTAAAATAATCTCTAATTTAAAAATAAATCTAAACAAAATATTAAAATAATCAAAATAGTCACTTTCAACATCTCCATCAATTCATCTTTTCCAAATCCACTCTTTCATTACTAATTTTTACATTTCTTTTATCTCTGTGCATTAAGTTTAATTATAACAAAAATACAAAATGGATGAAAGATGATCAGTTGGAACTGATTGACTTGACAGCATCTCAGGGGTGGGACCGGGCAGGCTGGAGACTGGCCGGTGCTTCCCTTGGCCCAGGCCATGGGGGCTCATGGCTGCTCAAGCAGGGAAGAGCCCCGCGCGGCTTCCACCGTCTGCTTTTCTCAGGAGGCTTTGAGTCCCAGCTGAGCATTTAGGAAAAGGAGACTTATTTAAGAGGAAGCGCCAGGATGGGCGTCGCGAAGCCCACAGCCGGGTCGGGCAGGGACGCCGGCTTGCAGTGGAGCCCACCACCACGAGGCCCCTGAGAAGCTGGCAGCAGCTGCTGCGGCTGCTCCTCTGGTTCCGAGGGGGGTCTGAGAGTGCATGTGCAGCCCCGGGACATACGCTTGCCTTCCGGAGCCCTGCCGCTGCCACTGCCCCCCTTCTCAGCCCCAGAGCAGCAGTAGCTGCATCTCCACCAAGGGCTGCCTACCTCGGAAGGCAAGTGTCCATTGCATCCGCAATGGACAGCAAACTCCGGCTGCTCCCCGGACCAGATGCTGTTTACCAAGATGGTCTGCGGACCACCGGTTGGTGACCTGTGTCTTAGAGGGTGTAATGGCTCAATAGTTAAAAACGCTGAGCTTGTCACCTGGAAAGCTGTCAGCCCAGGTTAGAGACCCGAGCTCCGCACAATGGGGTGAGCTCCTGTTACCTGCTCTAACTCCTTCCCACCTAGCAGTTCGAAAGCATGCAAATGCGAGTAGATAAATAGGTACCACTTTGGTGGGAAGGTAACAGTGTTCCATGCACCTCAGAGTACAGTTATGCTGGCCACATAACCACAGAAATTCTCTTTGGACAACGCTGGCTCCCTTGGCTAAGAAGCAGAGCGAGCACCATCTACAGTTGGACATGACTGGACAAGGGAAACCTTTATCTTTATGTAATATCTTAAAAATAAAAATAAATAAATAAAAAAGAAACTGACTTGGAAAGTCTTCTTATTTTGAATGTACAAAAGAGACATGTTAAATCAATGAAGCTGTTCCAGAGAGGGGACAAAGAGAAAAAGAAATCATGTTGTGGGGTATTTTTGATGGGATTAAAAATCAGAAAAAGTAAACGAAGGGATTTAAAGTGGACTTGTGGTTTCTGATTACTATTAAAGGAATTTCTTTTTGACCAGGAATGAATGACAAGCCTTTAAAGATCTCTTTATCAATGCAGAGATATTTCTTTTGCTTTATTTCTTAGACAAAGTGATTAGTTGGATTACAAAACAAATTTTGTAAGAGAAGAAGGAGAAGAATTATAATACTCACAAGATGGGGGAAGCTGATTATAAATTTTTCAAAAACTTGCATGGCTTCCAGCAATTTCACAAACTCCTTGTCTTCAGTGGAAAAGTTCCGTCCAAAAATTACAGTACAGATCACACGGCCAAAAAAATGTGTAATGTACAGTGAAGGGTCAAACGGCTGTCCTGATAACATAAAACTCTCATTAACATTCACATTAATTCTGACTCTCTTGTTATTAGTAAAAACAAGATGGTCTAATAGAGCTAAGGTGCGTCTTATACTCCGGTGCGTCTTGTTAGGACTCTGTCCAAACGGTTGGGTTGGTTAATATAAACAAGCCACAAATCACTGTTTAATGTATATATGTAATATTGCTTTAAATGCATTGGTGCATTCTGACTGGCAGTAACGGCCATAAGAGGGAGCTAGAGAACATGGTTAGTTCTCTCTCTTTTGCTGATTCATTGCTGAGTGACTTCGTGTCTGAAAGTAAGCTCTGTGTGTAGCTAGCTATCTGTGATAGTAGAGAATCTTTGTTTGCTGATTAAGACAAAGAAAGGCTGGTAAGAAGACTGCTGTACTTCAGAATACTGACTGATAGAACGTGTATGATTCGGACTGTTATTTGGACTGTGCTATCTCTTTAAGTAAACTACTTTTATACACTTTAACGTATCTGTGTATTGACTGAATCATTACTCATATCTACTGCAACATTACGGTGAACTGTGCAAACCTTCAGGGCCCAGAGGTTACTCTGCACAATTCCTTAACACGTCTTATAGTCCAAAAAATACGGTATGTAACATCAGTGGAGACTGGAAAGTTAGAAAATCTTGGGAGCAACATTCGTCACATTCTTCATCTATCAATTTGCATGTAACAAGATTACATTAAAATTAACTTTGGCGGTTTGTGCTTCAGCACATTGGGGAAACAAACCTGTACATAGATTCCCCCCCCATCACTCAGGAGAGAGAGGGAGAGGGAGAGAGGGAGAGGGAGAGGGAGAGAGAGATAGAGGGGGAGAGAGAGAGGGAGAGAGAGGGTTTGTGCTTCAGCACATTGGGGAAACAAACCTGTACATAGATTTCCCCCCCATCACTCAGGAGAGAGAGGGAGAGGGAGAGGGAGAGGGAGAGGGAGAGGGAGAGGGAGAGGGAGAGGGAGAGGGAGAGGGAGAGGGAGAGAGAGAGAGAGAGAGAGAGAGAGAGAGAGAGAGAGAGAGAGAGAGAGAGAGAGAGAGAGAGAGAGAGAGAGAGAGAGAGAGAGAGAGAGAGAGAGAGAGAGAGAGAGAGAGAGAGAGAGAGAATATGTCACAGCGTGAATAAAGATAGGAAAAAGTAAGCATACACTGGTGAATAAAGTGTAATTCAAAGTGTATTAGAAGCAAAAATGGAAAGATACGTTAATTTCCACAATAGAATAATGGATGGAGCTGGCTGATGGAGCTGGCAAAATGGCCAAATTAACTGTTTTAATTAAAGAAAAGAATGTATCCAGTTTTGTTTCTACTTGGAAATTGCTTCTAGATTTTGTGCTTGAAACAGAAAAAAAAATGAAATTTTTACTTTGGGTTTTGTTGATTAGATTAATTTGCTGTTATAGAAATGGCTAGTACTATACTCGCTAAACATGTAAAAGTAAAAAGCTGAGGTTGTAATTTCATTTTATATTTTACTGTACCAGAAAAATTAGGAAGTCATTAGCTTTTTTTTCCTTTTTCCTTTATCTCCCTCTTCTTTACCTATTCCTCAACTTCCCCCATTCCTCTATTATCTTTATTTTCCTTTGCATTTTATATTACGATAAATATAATTTGCTCTATGAATGAGGGATGAAGTGGAGGACAGCTAGATGATCTTCTGAACACCCTCTAAGGTGCCTAATGAATGAATAACCATAAACCAGTAAACAAAGTAAGCAGACTTAGACTCATGCCAACATCACTTGGGTTTACACATACCTTTTGTATGTCCAAGGTCCTCCAAGCATCTCTCCACTTCTTCTTGTATCTGGGATTCCAGACCTTTTTTCCCCAGGCCTAGCTTCCTCAAGATAACAACACTCAACTGTCTTTGCTGCAACCAGGTGTGACCATTTGAAAACACAATACCTGAACCATCAAGGAAAAAAAAAAGAATGGCTCATAACAATTAATACAAAAGCAATATAAGTTTATGTTAGCTTTACTTTCTGCTCCTGAACTTGAAAATCCAATCCCTGTCTTGCCAATTAGGATACTCAACAATAGCATATCTTTCAGAAAATGGAAATGAGAGTCTATTAACAAAATAGACTATTAGTCTATTACAAAAATGGAAAATCTGGATTGTCAATGACTGTTCTGACCTAGGCGTTCCCAAACCACGAAGCAAACTCCTTGTGCTGATAAAAACCCCTTTTTATTCAGTTACTGTGAATTTCTCAATTTCGCTCATTCACATCCAGCAACCTCTTTCAAGGGTAAATCTACAGTCACAGACCTTATCTGGCTTGGAGCACTGCCAGGCCGATATCTTCAAAAGTTGGCAAGGAGTCTCTGAGAGTCACGAACCAATTAAGCGAACTAATTGTCTCCTGCAAACTCCCCTCCTCTTTCGCTCCTCTTTTATTCCCTATGGGAGGGGCCATTCATTGTCCACCTGTGGCCTTACTCCCAAGTCGACCCTTGTTTCTCAGCTGTTCCCTTCATCTGGCAACTCTGCGCATGCGCACACTGGGAACAGGCTCCAGCTGTTCATCTGCCTCACTGCTGTCTGACTCCAAAGGCAGCTGATAACTGTCAGACTGCCCTGGCCCCATTTCTGCCTCCGACACAGAGCCTTCCTCAGCCTCCAGGACTGGCCCATATTCCTCCCCAACCTCCTCACTGTCTGAATCTGGTGCCAGCTCTGCTGGCCGCTGGCAGGCCACAACAATGACACAGAAAATGTTGATGTACATAGAGAGAACAACACTACAGAATTCCCCCTAATTATGTGAAAAAATTCCATACCCTTTGACTTAATAGATAGGCTAGTACAGTCCCTCATCCTAGTACTCCCCCCCCCCCCAAGTTTGAGGGTTTAACACTTTCAACTTTGAGGTTTCAATGTTTTTAATCTACTTGTAAGAGGTAGATTAAAACCTACTTGTTATACTACATTTTATAACCTACTTCTTATGGCAGAAACCCCTGAAATAAAAATCCTAACATAAATAGAGCCAGAAGGTTGGCCATATATTTTTACATTCTTTATCAATTTCATATAAATTCTGTTTTTCCTTGATTTGGTCTATTGAAAACCTCCTATTTCATGGTCCTGCTCCTCATGTGAGCTACCAAATAATCTTTCTTTTAAAAACAAATCCTATCTGAATTTATGAAAAAACTAACATGATAGACATGCAGCAGTTACCTTGCTTTATGACACTTCATGACATTTCTAATATCCAGTGTTTGTAGTGACTGTTGACCATGGATGTGTGGCTGCTAAACTTTAACAGAGAGCCGAGGTGGCACAGTGGCGCAGTGGTTAGAGTGCAGTACTGCAGGCTACTTCAGCTGACTGCTAGCTACAGTTCAGTGGTTCAAATCTCACCGGCTCAAGGTTGACTCAGCCTTCCATCCTTCCGAGGTGGGTAAAATGAGGACCCAGATTGTTGGGGGCAATATGCTGACTCTGTGAACCGCTTAGAGAGGGCTGTAAAGCACTATAAAGCGGTATATAAGTCTAAGTGCTATTGCTATTAACGAGTATAGTAAATGCACACGGTTTGGACAAAACTTACCCCTTTTTTTGCTGACAGCCAATATGAAAGGTGAGACTGGGCGATCAGCAAAGGCTTCTGAATGGTCAATCAAAGCTTCTTTCACAGTTTGATATCCAGAGAAGACTATAGCATAATAATTTCCTCCCCACAAAGAATAAATGCTCCCATATTGCTTTGCCAGCTGCAATATGAACAAAGTAGAGAAGAAAAATATTCTATGCTATTATGTGTAATTGCAGGTTAATATGCAAACTTTTGCTCCAGTTTCCTGCCTTCTCATCTGCCTGCCTTTTTATTTCTCCGTAACCTTAGTCATTTCAGTTAGAGCCACCATGGTGCAGTGGTTAAAATGCAGTACTGCAGGCTACTTCTGCTGATCACTGGCTGCCAGCAGTTTGGCAGTTCAGGTCTCACTGGCTCAAGTTGACTCAGCCTTCCATCCTTCTGAGGTCAATAAAATGAGGACCCAAATTGTTGGGGGCAATAGGCTAACTCTGTAAACCACTTAGACAGGGCTGTAAAACACTGTGAAGCGGTATAGAAGTCTAAGTGCTATTGCTATTGCTTAGGTAGCTTCCAGTATGACATTTGTGGCTCTTCAAGATCTTTTTTTAAAAAAATTAATGATTGAATGACATTAACAGTATAACTGTAAAAGGAATAATAACAATTCTACAATTCTTTTCTCCTTAGATTCTTTTGGTGGTGAAAACGTTGCCAGAAAATGTGTAACTGCTCTTTGTAGGACTTCAAGACCCTCATCATCTTTGCTGCTCTTCTCTGCTCTCTTTCTAAGTCTTTCTGTATTGTGGCAATCACAACTGGACACCGCATTCCAGGTGCAGTCTGACCAATGCAGCACAGAGCAGTATTATCACTTCCTGTGATTTTGACACCAGAACTCTGGATGCAACCCAAAACTGCATTAGCTCTTTTAGCAACTGCAGTTGGGTCATGCTTAATCTGTGATCTACCATAGCAGTCCCTGACCTTTGCGGCTTGGTGGCCCGGCTGTTGGGGGGAAAGGGGAATTGGGCTGCATGAGCAGCGGGTTGGCGTAAAATTTTCAGAGGTGGGATTCAGCAGGTTCTGACCAGTTCTGGAGAACCGGTAGCAGAAATTTTGAGTAGTTCGGAGAACTGGTAAATACCACCTCTGACTGGCCCCACCCCCATCTATTCTCTGCCTCCTGAGTCCCAGCTGATTGGGAAGAAATGGGGATTTTGCAGTAACCTTCCCCTGGATTGGGGAGGGAATGGAGATTTTACAGTATCCTTCCCCTGGAGTGGGGAGGGAATGGAGATTTTACAGTATCCTTCCCCTGCCACACCCACCAAGCTACGCCCACCAAGCCACACCAAGCCCACCAAGCCACACCCACAGAACTGGTAGTAAACATTTTTGAATCCCACCACTGGCGTAAATGTGCATGCATGCAGCTCTACTTGCACGAGTGGCAGGCTGGCATGCACATGCATGCATATGCAGCTCAACTGTGTGCACATGTATGCTGGCCCACGACCTGGTTGTAAATAGGTCATGGCCCGGTAGTGGATCGTGGCCCGGGGGTTGGGGGGCCCTGATCTACCAGGACACCCATGTCCCTCTCACTACTGCTGAACCAGGTACTGCTGATCTTATTACTGTGTAGCAATACCAATAGCACTTAGACTTATATACCGCTTCACAGTGCTTTACAGACCTCTCTAAGTGGTTTACAGAGTCAGCATATTTGCCCCCAACAATCTGGGTCCTCATGTTACCGACCTCGGAAGGATGGAAAGCTGAGTCAACCTTGAGCCTGGTGAGATTTGAACTACCAAATTGCAGGCAGCCGGCAGTCAGCAGAAGTAGCCTGCAGTACTGCATTCTAACCATTGCGCCACTGCGGCTCACTATTTATGTGTATTTGTCTACATAAAAATACCTTGTTTGTCAAAATATTCTCCTCTCAATTCTTATTACATTAAAGATTTTAAAAAGACATACCTCTGTTAATGTCTTCTCTGAGAAAATCCCTTTTAATAGTCCTCTTGCTATGAAATAAATTGAAGAAGGTCCTGGGGGATGGTCTTTGTGTTTACTGACCTGTTTCAGGAAGAAAAGAATCAAGCATAGTATCACAATTATAAAAAATAATAGCATCAACATTATCCTTCCCTTTTTCCAACTTTGAACGTCTGCTGTAAAGACTTGGAGTACTGAGCTTTTCTCTCTTGGTTTCCAACTATTTTCACAGATGTCCTTCCTTTCTTCTCACCTTTTCTGCTACTGCTTCCCTTTTATCCTCTGCTAATTAAAACCCCTTCAAATTATCCCAACCAATGATCTATGGAATGTGCCCTTCCCCAATTTATGACACAAATATAATTGTTAATGTGAAGTTGAAATAGATTGTGTGTTATGTAACATCCCTATAACGAAATGCTAGTATTGCAGAAGACCGATTATGTGTCATGGGTATTGTGGACAACCATGGCCTTATGGATAAAAATGGTGGCATATCCTTTCCAGGTTTTTTTCCCCTAGGGCTATCAAAATTACAGTATAGATACAGAAGAATAGTAGGGATAGATGAAAATACATTCTCAGAACTGGGTTGTTATTTATGGTTCTGAGATTAGGTAGAGGAGCTGGTATCCAGAAGTGTCTGAATCGCTTGAAAAAACCTGGATCTTAGGTGGAGCTGATGTTTGGGATCTAAATGGTTTGGGTGGAGATACAAACAGAGCCAATTATATGATAAACAGATAACCTACCATTTTGAAAATTATAGCTAATGGACTCTGTAGATGTTTATCTTATAGAAATGCAAGGAGATTATAAACTTAAAAGGAGCTATTATTAGACTAAGTATGATAGAGGTATGGATTCCAGAAAGAGAATAATAAGCCCAACAAAGACTATTACAGCAAGAAAAATAGAATTACCTATGTAGGTTCACTCAGATTCCATGATCAGACTGAAAACACAGCAAGAACTACTTAGAAAGAGCGGTATCTCTAATTCTGTGTCTTTATGTTATAAGGTCAGGAAATAGCTTTAAAGAAAATCTATTTATTTATTTATTTATTTATTTATTTATTTATTTATTTATTTATTTATTTATTTATTTATTTATTTATTTATTCCATTTGTATAGTCACTCACTGCAAACCAGTTATTCATAAAAACAATTAAAACAGTTAAAATGCCATACGAAAAACAAGCTAAATACAAATAGCAGCCAAGAGATATTATAATCGGTCGATATCAACATAACCAAGACATGGGGCCTTTCAGATACATGGGATTATTTCACATTAAAAGTTAAGTAAAAAATTAAAATAAAAAATAAAACTTCACTTTTTGACCCTTTAAATCAGTGGTTCCCAACATGGGGCCCACGCCCCACAGGGGGGCAATTTGATTTTTAATGGGGGCAATTGGAACCAGAGGTGGGTTCTTCCCGGTTTGGACTGGTTCGCCCAAATGTTCTAAGCATGAATTGAAAAAGGTTAAATTTATTCAATAATGAGAAAAATGACAGGTAATGATATTTATGGATATATTGCTCTTTCTTTTTCAGTAAGTTGCCAGTAATATTGCATTAGTGTTGAGTACATGCAACTATTTCCTTATTGTTCAGGAAAAATCCATTAATTATTTTTAGCAGAAAATAAAGCCTAAACTTGTAGTTCCATAATGATAATAAATTACATTTTTAGCATTCCTTTCCTGCAAATCTTCAGACTTAATAAGGATCTAAACCTCAAGAATCTTCCTTAGAACTACCAGATGTTTTTTGAGAAAACCAATTTCCACTAATCAAATTATTATTTAAAACATACTTGTCATTATTTCCAATGATGGGATTAATATAATTTCTGACTTCGCATTAGTGCTTTAAAGAAACTAGCACAAAATATTTCATCTTTAGGTGTGCTGGCAATATAACAGGACATCCCTTATTTATTAAAATAATTTATATTCCACTTTTCCACAATCAGAAGGACTTGCAATAAAATATGAAAATTCCAAGTGGAAATGGGGAGTAGTGCTTTAAAGAAACTAGCACAAAATATTTCATCTTTAGGTGTGCTGGCAATATAACAGGACATCCATTATTTATTAAAATAATTTATATTCCGCTTTTCCACAATCAGAAGGACTTGCAATAAAATATGAAACTTCCATTTAGAAAAGGGTAGAACATACTGTACAAGTTCAATTTGGCAGTTCAAATCTCACCAGGCTCAAGGTTGACACAATCTTCCATCCTTCTGAGGTGGGTAAAATGAGAACCCAAATTGTTGGGGGCAATATGCTGACTCTGTTAGA
>QLTV01002289.1:266773-279138 GCA_003457575.1 Thermophis baileyi | reverse complement strand
TGTGGGGGAGGACTCAACCCGCCAACTGCTCCCTGGCAGGTCCACTCCATCTGAGAGAGAGGCTCAGGGGCCGGCAGTCTGCACCGAGCCCTCGACTGGCGTTCCCTCTCTGTGGCCTCCATGGCAGCTGCGACCTCCGGGGAGGGAAAGTAGTGGATTCTGATCCTTTTTATGGGATTGTCTTCTCCTTGCTCCCCGGTGGCTCGATCTTTCTCCTCCATCTTCCCTGAGTCTTCGCACCGCCTGTTGCCGGGACGGTGCTGGGGCTCAGGACCCCGAACAGCGCCCCAAGGTTGGGGCAGCTGAGAGAGTTTTATGAGAGATTCGGGATAGTGTCAGGGTTCCGAATAGCATCTGGAATTAAATCAGAGTCCGAGGCAAGGCATTCCTCAAAGTTCCAATTTATTAACAGAGCCATGTCAGCACAGCTGAGAGAAATCCCGAATCTGAGGCCTTCGGGGTTTCTCCACCTAGTTGAAAGTTCAAGCCTTTGTCCCCACACCCCCAAGTTCATCACATGAACCAATCTTCATTGCTTCATCCTCTGGTAGCTTGGTTGGAACTCCACCTTCTTCCGTGCAGGTGCAGGAGAAAGGATGACCTTGACAATCCAGAAGGAATTTGTTGTGGCTACATGCAGACATCCCTCATGCAACTGCCCCTCCCAAATTCCCATAGCAAAGAATACATTTTAAACTAGCATAAAGTGTGGCAGGCCAAAGATCATGGCTTCGGCCTGACAGGTGGCATCACATTGACCAGCTTAGAGGGCAACCTTTTGCTTCCACACCAGCCACCACCGAAACCAATCCAAATGCAGAGACTGCGGACCACTCACTGACCGCTCCTGATGATGACCACCCTGGTGTTTCTGCAGACTACTCGACCCCGGTGCCTGACTTACCTGTTTCCTAAGAGCTGCAGCCAAACTCCAGGGCCCCCATCGAAGCAGTTCCATTGCCTGCAGCCAATCCTGAAATCCCGGACCATCCTGCACCAACAGAGCCGCGGCGTTTGTTGAGACAGCGCAGGCGCCCAGCGTATTTGCAGGACTACGCATGCGCCATTCGGGAGGGGAGGGGTTCTGAGTCCCCACGCTCAAAGTCTACCTAGCAACTAGGAACTGTTTTCTATTGGCTGCCCACTGACAGCTCAGCCCGCCATTGGCTGGCTGTTTTGACAGCCACTATATAAATAGCGGCTTGACAGAAAATTGCCTGTTGCCGGTTACTGCTTGTCCTGTTGACAGCTGTTGTAATAAAAGGGTTCCGTTCTAATAACCATCTCGCCTCAGTTCCTGACCCTGTCATTCTACCCAAGCTAGAACACTCATCCCAAGAGTTTAGCAAGGAGACCCTCAGGCAATGAAGGGGAGCTCTGACAAGTGATAACAGAAAGTGCATTCTAGTAATCCGATAGTTCTTCATTTAGATTCAGAGTCAGACTTTGCTTAGACTGGGAGATACAACTCTCAAGCCTTATAAACTCTGGGGCTACAGCCAATTTCACAGATGAGACCACAGTGCAAAGCTTTAATTTACCACTCATAAAGTTTACATAAAGAAACAATTAATGGGCAGATCGTACAATCTGGTCCTGTGTTATAATGCACCACACCTTTGCCCTTGACAATAAAAGACCACTGTTAGGGAATTGTGCAGAGTAACCTCTGGGCCCTGAAGGTTTGCACAGTTCACCGTAATGTTGCAGTAGATATGAGTAATGATTCAGTCAATAAACAGATACGTTAAAGTGTATAAAAGTAGTTTACTTAAAGAGATAGCACAGTCCAAATAACAGTCTGAATCATACACGTTCTATCAGTCAGTATTCAGAAGTACAGCAGTCTTCTTACCAGCCTTTCTTTGTCTTAATCAGCAAACAAAGAGTTCTTTACTATCACAGATAGTTAGCTACACACAGAGCTTAATTTTAGACACGAAGTCACTCAGCAATGAATCAGCAAAAGAGAGAGAGCACTAACCATGTTCTCTAGCTCCCTCTTATGGCCGTTACTGCCAGTCAGAATGCACCAATGCATTTAAAGCAATATTACATATATATACATTAAACAGTGATTTGTGGCTTGTTTGTATTAACCAACCCAACCGTTTGGACAGAGTCCTAACAACCACACTGAATTCTTGCCACTCTGTGTGGCTGCTTTTTCATATGTTTCTATTATGCTGGGGATTGATTGGCTATAATCAAAGGATGTCCTCTGAAAACAAGGGGAAAAAATATTTTGTGCCCTTCAACTGAAAGCTTTCCATTCTCATTCTTCATCCATGCCTGCCCAGCTTACTTATTCTTCTGCTCCACCAAACACTCCAATCTTACAAATATGTTTGTGGAGTAGGAGTAGGAGACAACTGTACACACACATACACAGACATACACCTTAGACCAGGGGTGGGTTCCTCCCGGTTCAGACCGGTTCACCCGATCCGGTAGCAACCAGCTGGTGATGTCACGGTGATGTCACCGAACCGGATTGGTTGGTGCCGGTCCGTGGATGCTGCCATCTTTTTTTTTTAATTTTTTAATTTTATTTTTTTTGAATTTTTCTGGTTTTTTCTTCTTCTGTGCATGCGCAGAAGCCGCGTTTCTGGCACTGCTGCGTGCCGCCTTCTTTTTTTTCAATCTTTTTTGAATTTATTTTTATTTTTCTTCTGCGCATGCGCATGCGCAGAAGCCGAGTTTCCGGCACTGCGCATGTGTCGTCATCTTGTTTTCAGCTTTTTTTCTTTTTTTTTTCCGGATTTTTCTCCACTGCGCATGCCCCACCCACCCGATGCTAGCTCACCCCACCTGCCCGATGCTCGCTCGCCCCGCCCAGCCACAACTTGCAGAATCTAGCCGCGTACTTCTTCTGCTCACTGCTGCTGGCAAAGGTAAGGCAGAAGGGCACGGGCCAGCAGGTGGGCGGGGGAGGGAGAGCTGGCAGAGGGGTGATACCAGCAGTGGGTAGACCGATGCATGAGGAGAGGGAGGGGGAGGGAGGTGAGCGCATGGGAGATCGACGTGAGTAAACTGCAGCTAAGATCTCCTGCGTGCTTCCCTCGCAGGCCAGGCCAGCTGGGGGAAACTCATGGGAAGGGCTCTGGGGCTCCAGGAGGGAGAACTGGTGGAGGGGTGATGCAGACATCCACCTGCCCTCCCAAAGCAGCCCTGACGCCGTTCGCTTTTGTTTCACGGCGGGAGAAGGAAGAAAGTGGGCAGCGAGAGTGGCAGGAGATTGAGGGAGGGAGAGCTGGCGGAGAGGTGATGCCAGCAGCAGGTGGACCAAGGAAGGCGGGGAGGGAGGGGTGGAGGGAGGGGAGCACGTGGGAGATCATCACAAGTAAACTGCAGCTAGGATCTCCAGCACGCTTCCCTCCCTCCCCGCACACATCGGTCCACCTGCTGCTGGCATCACCTCTCCGCCAGCTCTCCCTCCCTCAATCTCCTGCCACTCTCGCTGCCCACTTTCTTCCTTCTCCCGCCGTGAAACAAAAACGAACGGCGGCAGGGCTGCTTTGGGAGGGCAGGTGGATGTCTGCAGCCAGGCGGGGAGGGAGGGCAGCGAGAGCAGTGGCCCCTTCCAAGCACAGGCCTGGCCCTCTCCCTGCATGGGGAGGGGCTGCTGCCTGCCCGGCCACCAGCGGCTTCTGCGCCGCAGTTGGCTGGCCGGATTAACAGGCGTGCTGGGGACGCCTTGCCCGCTGCCTCCGTGCGCTGCGCTTGGCAGGGGCTGCCGCCGCCCCTTTCGCTGCCTGGCAGGAGGAGGAGACAGGCAAAGTGGGTTGGTGGGAGGCAGAGGGGTGCGTGGGCTTGGCTCAGCCACTGAGCATGTGGGGCACCCGCCCTGGCTCTTGGGCTGCTTCCTGCTGCCACGCAAATTTGGCATTCCAGGCCGGCAGAGGAAGAGGCTCTTGATAGGCGAGGAGGCAGCGGCTTAACTGTTGAGGCTCAGAGAAGGAAGTTGGTCGCTCACCCGAGGAAGCCTCCTTCACGCCCGGCCCTTCTCTGAGTGACCAACGTCCCTTCGCAGCGAGCCATGTTCCGGTCAGCCTCGCTCCGAGTCAGCATCTCCCAGCGACCTCCAGGCTGCGGCTGCCAGGCTGCAGCCGCCCATGGGCTCAGCAAGTGGAAGATGCAGGATCGTGCGGCTCTTCCTCAGCCAAGCAAGTGGAAAAAGGGACTCCCGAGCTGGTCTGGGGTCCTTGTCCCTGCCAAAAATCAACAGGCTGGCTTGCTTCTTGCCAGCCCGGCACTGTTGTGGCTTGCCCAAGTCCCGCGCAGCTGCTCATGGATCCGGAAGACCAAGAACCGACCATGGGGTGGCAAGATCAGTCTGTATCTCCGGCACCTGAGTCCGAGACCGAGGAGGATGCAGGGCCAGAGGACGATACTCAATCAGGGCCTTCTGCACCTCCCCAGCAGGAATTAAGTGACTCCAGTGAAGAGGAGGAGCCTCTGATTGATGCTAGGGCATGCAGGGCAGATAGCCGGCAAGAGTGGCTCTGTAGGAGGAGGTCTTCTCACATGTAAACCTGCAGGCAGATGGGCCACGCCCTAAGACTATTTAAGTTTTCATCAAAGCTGAAATCTTTGCTGGAGACAACGCAATTATTTTCCTGGCTGCTGACAGACCTTTGGTTATCTCAGTTGGAATAACTCCAGTCTGGGTTCTTGGCCAACTCCAGTAAGTGAGGATAATTCTGGACTTAATGACCTGTTTACCTTTTTGTATTTGGAATCCTGGCCAAAGTGTTCTGTGATTTTCAACAAGAACTATGTTGAAAAACCTGTAACAAACTTACTACTAAGCTGCATTATTAGTGGTAAAGTCTTCTTTGTTTTTGCAAATAGTGTGTGTGTGTCATTTCCTGGGGGCTTGCTGTACTGGGTCACAACACAGAGATGGTATTCAGCCGGTTTGGACCGGATTGCCTGAACCGGTAGCGGAAATCGCGGGTGGCCGGGCGCATACGCGGATGGCGCGTGCGTGAGTAAAGCACATGCGCGGGCAGCCATGCGCATGTGCGCATGCTCACATTTGCAAACCGGTAGGGAAGGTAAGTGAAAACCATCCCTGCACAGCTTCTTTTGGGATCTTCAGATGGAATAATAGAGGCCACCACTCAGGCAGGAAAAATCAAAAGTTGGTACTCCTGCAACGAGAAAAATCACAAACAAAACCCATTCATACCACAATGACCATATCAGTTTTTGGTAATGTTTATAGTCAGCGGGTCTTCTCCAGGAACCACTTTCTACTCTTTAAGTTCATCAACTGGTCCTTTTACATGTGTGTAGTGGGGCCACCCTTTGTTGTTTGTCCAGACTGCTGTTTCAGTGGTCAACAGGACTGTCCTGGGCTTGGCTAAGTTTTTCATTACGTCAGGTTGTTTATCAGGATCCAATCACCATGGACTAACTCTTTTACATACTATACAATGGTCACATATTTGTTTAGTTGCTGTATTCATTCCACAGCACCCAGAAACTTCTAAAAACAAATCATTAAGATAAAGAAGAAGAGAGGCCAAGTATATAGTTCTTTACAGACATATCTTTAGTTTCATATTGTGGAATTTCCAAGTGTGGTAATCAAAACATAAAATATCCCTTTTGGGCAGATTCAAAGTATGACCAAGGCCAAGCATAAACATTCAGTCCATGGCATAGATGAATTTGCATTCCACGCAACATGACAAACTTTTGCAGTAAAATGAGTCCCTTGGTTGGTGTCTATAGCTTCTACTATCCCATATCTAGGTATTGTCTGTTTCAATATAAGTTTTTGTGACTACTGCTGCAATGGCTTTCATGGCTGGATAAGCCTCAACCCATCCAGTCAAGTGATCCACTGTCACCAATAAATATTTAAGTCTCCCCACTTGAGGTAGTTTAATAAAATCAATTTCAATGCATTGAAACGGTAAACAAACCCCATTCATACCACAATGACCATATCAGGTTTTGGTAATGTTTATAGTCAGCGGGTCTTCTCCAGGAACCACTTTCTACTCTTTAAGTTCATCAACTGGTCCTTTTACATGTGTGTAGTGGGGCCACCCTTTGTTGTTTGTCCAGACTGCTGTTTCAGTGGTCAACAGGACTGTCCCGGGCTTGGCTAAGTTTTTCATTACATCAGGTTTTTTATCAGGACCCAATCACCAGGTTGGAACTTATGGACAGCAAATTCATGAGTTAGGGTTTGAGCTAGTAGTCCTTTGTTTCTGAGGTAAGATAAAGAAGAAGAGAGGCCAAGTATATAGTTCTTTACAGACATATCTTTAGTTTCATATTGTGGAATTTCCAAGTGTGGTAATCCAAACATAAAATATCCCTTTTGGGCAGATTCAAAGTATGACCAAGGCCAAGCATAAACATTCAGTCCATGGCATAGATGAATTTGCATTCCACGCAACATGACAAACTTTTGCAGTAAAATGAGTCCCTTGGTTGGTGTCTATAGCTTCTACTATCCCATATCTAGGTATTGTCTGTTTCAATATAAGTTTTTGTGACTACTGCTGCAATGGCTTTCATGGCTGGATAAGCTTTCTTTCTTCTACTACTTTCTCTTCCCATCGATAAACAAATGAACATCAATTAAATCAAGTCTCTCCTGTCCTCAACCCATCCAGTCAAGTGATCCACTGTCACCAATAAATATTTAAGTCTCCCCACTTGAGGTAGTTTAATAAAATCAATTTCAATGCATTGAAACGGTCTCACACTAAATGTTGCCCTTCGTTTTCTTTAGGTGTAGAACTTGTTTACTAACTCTTTTACATACTATACAATGGTCACATATTTGTTTAGTTGCTGTATTCATTCCACAGCACCCAGAAACTTCTAAAAACAAATCATATCATACTCTATCCCCCCAATGAGTACCCTGAAGTAGTACTTTCAAAATAACATTTGCCTTCCATCAGGCAATACCCATTTCCGCTTGCTTCCACTTTCTCTAACTTCTGATGAAGCACCTTGATTCAGAAGCATTCAAAATGCATGCAGACATAAAGACATAAAAGAGGGAGGTAAGAAGAACAGCTTCAAAAATAAAACAAACAATCTAAATGAGGTATTTTGAGTCAATACTCTGAAATATTTTTGGGTCAAACTTTAGTGTTAATTCTCTGCTTTTAGTAAAATAAAATGAGTCAGATTCAGATTCCATTCAGATGGAAGCAAATTCTCATTAAGTTAAAAACATTTACAGATGTAAGCAAAATATTTCAAAATCATTTCTTTTATATAAGTTTAATTAAGCATTTGAAATCTCAAAAATTTCCAACAACAGACACCTTCTAGCTAGCCTCGGTGCTGCATTTTTTTTAAAGAAAATCTGGCCTCACGGCACGAGCCCTGCAGCAGGTTGCGGATGAACAACAGAGGAAGGGTGGAGCAAAGTTCGGGGGCTCTTGGTGGTGTCCCTTCTTCCTCCTCTTCCCACCCCTCCCCCCAGCCTGCTTCCTCCAGGTGCCTCTCCACTAACCGGCCTGCAAAGGAGCAAGTTGCCATAATGGCGGGGGGAAGCTGGTGGAAGAGAGCGAGTGCTTCCAGCTCCTCCCTTTCCACACACAGGTTAGCTCCCTGGAGCTTCAGCTGAGGGAGAAAGAGATGGTGAAAGGAGAGAAGGGGATTCTGTCAGTTTTTGGCAGGAAGACTTTGGAGGAAGGAGTTGGCTGGAATCCTGAAAGGGGAGGGGAGATGGCGGAGGGTCAGGTGGGTGAATAGCCTGTGACCAGAGGGGGTGCCAGATACAACAGAAGTGAACTGATCCAGACGAGTGACCAAGCCAGTGACCAGAGGGGCACCAGACACCCCAGTGGACAGTGGAGGTGTGACCTGAGTTGGGCGAGAGATCAGAGCAGGCTGATGTCCAGAACAATGGACATTGAGACACCCGGCCAGTTGACTGTGTAGCGGGGAAGAACCTGGGTACCTGTAGAATGGGAGTAGAGGAATTGGGACTATAGTGGCCCTTTCGGGGGTGGCGCTACCAGTACATATGTATAAAATAACACAACATGCAAATTTATATACAGGGTGTTAAACTGAATAGCAACCCAATACACAGTTTCAACTGCTTTTTTATTTTTTTTCTAGCAATTTATCGGGGTAAGAGTTTATTTCCAGTGCCAATTCAAAAATTAACCTTTTCATTACTGGAGTGACAGATCCTTGACTTTTCAATACTGGTATGACAGATACTTGAAATTGAAAAAGACAGTAAGATCTGTAGAACGAAATAAACATTTAGTCATTTTTCCCTTCTATGGTGATCCAGAGCGAGGAACAGCACAGATCTTAAAAGGAGAGGGATGCAGAATCACTCTTATTACTGGTTCTTCACTGAGTTTCTCCACTCCTTCTGGGGGTTGCAATCTAAATGCCCTCAGTAGGCTGGTGAACATAATGAAGAACTGAATCCTTGCAAAGAGTTCCCCCAAGCAGATCCGAGCACCTACAGTGAAAATAAAATAAAAGCACAAAATGAGTAGTAGCAACCTTTACTGCCTGTTCATTGATCATTTACCACATTTAGCAACAATCCAAAAAAGGTATCTCAAACTGGTGGAGTAAGTCTTACTTCACTCACTAATCCCATATCAATTAACAGGAATGGACTCTGCCTGATTGGATAGTTATAATAAATTTCATCAAACAAAGATGTATCCGTTCAAACCAAAGGCTTGCCTAGTCCAAGCTTCTGTTTCTATTGTGGAAATTAGATGTTGGTGGGAAGACACCAGCAGGAATTGATTAGTGCAATTCCATATTAGTAATCATTTTTGTAGCCACTGTTTTCTTTTTTACTCATTTACTCATTAACATTCATTAGAATAGTCGAGACCAGGGATGGGTTCCACTTATCTTCCGTACTGGTTCGCATCACGATGGAAGTGTGCGTTTGGCATGCGCACGCGTGCTTCGCTCACGCACGTGCCCCATTACATCACACAAAAGACCTGGAAATGACCCTCTGTGCATGTGCAGAAGCCTTTGCGCATGTGCAGAGGTTTTTTTTTTCAAGCTGCGGCGACCGGAGGACCAGTTCAGGAATGTGGACTGCCGGTCATTGCTGCCGGTTCTGCAAATGTCGGTAAATTTCTGCTACCGGTTCTAAAGAACCGGTCCGAACCAGCAGCAACCCACCACTGGTCGAGACAACAGAATTATCTTAGGCTGAGACTTTTCCAAGATCTGGCTCCTCTTCCATTAGGAGAAATCCTTAACTGAGACTAGTACTTTTGCCTCAAGAAAGAGGAAGGGGGCTTTATCCACATTTTAACATGCTTCAGCAGATGCATTGCTTTATATTTTTCTCAAATCTCTTTTCCAACAAGTTTTAGCAATCCAATATATGGTTTTAGCAATAGCAATAGCACTTATATACCGCTTCATAGTGCTTTACAGCCCTCTCTAAGCGGTTTACAGAGTTAGCATATTGCCCCCCAAAATCTGGGTCCTCATTTTACCCACCTCAGAAGGATGGAAGGCTGAGTCAACCTTGAGCCGGTGAGATTTGAACCGCCGAACTGCAGCTAGCAGTCAGCTGAAGTAGCCTGCAGTGCTGCACTCTAACCACTGTGCCACCTCGGCTCTAGGGTTTTGTATCCCTACATTTTCTAACAATGAAAAGAAGTGGCTACATTTAAGGAAGCAGTTGTAGGGGAAATCCCCTTGTAGGATAGAGTCACCTTACAGGGGAAATGGCATAAAAATTAAATAAAAAACAAATAAAAAAAACAAATATCTAATAATTAAGAGCAGATGGTTGGATTAGCTTCCCTAAAAAAAACAATAATTCATACATTTTATTGCTTTGCTTTGCAGAACTCTTTTTATCCCCAATGGCTTGCCATTCTGCCCCACACCTCAGCATACAAGCTTTAGGGATAGAAGGATCTCATCTTATATGTGCGATTTGAGCAGCTTACTCTAATTCTTTCTTGAACCTTTCCTCTGACTCAACCCAGCTGTCCTCTTCCAAGTCACTGTCCTTGGATATCAGACACTGTCAGCCCTTGACTCAGGATGGTGAGGTCTGATAGTGGTGACTGCAGTATCTCAGATGCTCCTTCCCTAGCTGTATTAAATATACAAGGAAGCCCTCATTTCCTGATCAACTTATCTTTTCCTCCCCTTTCTTCAAGCTGGGATCATTTTTTAAAACAAGAATAGAGAGGAAGCATACAGTTCAGGGCCACTGCAGAATCATCATTTCGACCCACCATGGATGTATTGTATTTCTGCTCTTTTTTGCTCTGGGGATGAGGGTGGAGGATCCATAAGATACAGAGTAAAGGTAAAGGTTCCCCTCGTGCATATGTGCTAGTCGTTCCTGACTCTAGGGGGCGGTGCTCATCTCTGTTTCAAAGCCGAAGAGCCAGCGCTGTCCAAAGACGTCTCCGTGGTCATGTGGCTGGCATGACTAAACGCCAAAGGCACACGGAACGCTGTTACCTTCCCATCAAAGGTGGTCCCTATTTTTCTACTTGCATTTTTTACGTGCTTTCGAACTGCTAGGTTGGCAGAAGCTGGGACAAGTAACGGGAGCTCACCCTGTTACGCGGCACTAGGGATTCAAACCGCTGAACTGCCAACCTTTCGATCAACAAGCTCAGCATCTGACCCACCGCGTCCCTAACAAGATACAGAGAACTGGGGCCTCATTTTTCGAAGAGCCTCTCTGGGACTTTTGTCTCATCTTAGGAGAAATAAAGATTACTAAGCTCAAGGACTGACCACACACTCACTGGCTGGAGCTAAGATAGCTATGTGCATTCCTGAGTTTTACTTTGGTTAATCTAACGTCAGGGGAATTTGCATCACTAATTGTTTCTTTCAGTTTTCTTGCTATACTGTCCCACTCTCCATTGATCCAGTTATGTATAGTGGAAAAAAAGCTTGTTAATGTACCTTTCCCCAAATCCCCAGTAGATGAATGTTATTTTGCCCTTTAACACTTTCAAATGCAGTCTCTTTCCTTACAAGCAAAAGAAACCTACCCATTTTTTCTTTTTACAAAAGAAAAAGAAACCTACATATTACCTGCTCCAAAGGGCATAAATGCTTCTTTTGTGACAAAATGTCCTTCTTTGTCCAGAAAATGGTTGGGGTTGAATTTTTCAGGTGTCTCCCATTGTTCAGGATCAAGAAGAACAGAGCGCAGGTCTGGTAAAATCATAGCTCCCTAAAATGAAGAAAGAAACAAATGGAAAAATCTAGACAATCTCATTTGTTTCTGTATATTCTATTTCTGTTCCTTGCATGTTTCAGGTATATATTTAGGTATATTCAGGTAGTCAGTTTTTTGTAGTGGTTAAGGTGCTAGCCTGGAAAACCAGGAGACTATGAGTTCTAGTCCCAGTTTAGGCAAGAAAGCTGGCTGGATGACCTTGGGCCAAACCATCTCACAGGGTTGTTATTGTGGGAAAAATAGGAAGGAATATTAGGTATGTTTGTTGCCTTGAGTTACTTATAATAATGGCAATAAAATAATAAAAGTAATAATAAATAATAAAAATCTAATCTAATCTAATGTTAATAAAATAAATTCTTCAAGCACTCCCTGTGCTTAATCTGCAGGCTATTTCTGCAACCTCCCTTTTTATTTATTAATTTGTACCCTGCATTTATTATTTTTAGAAATAACTAATCTGCCTTTTCGCTTTGACTCCCATCTCTTCATGGAAACCGCTGAGAGGCAAATGGGGACTATAAACAGGTCAGGTTTATCCTCCATTGAGATAATATGTCTCCTCAAAGTCTTGGGTGGTAGTGCTAATTTTCCCAATGAAAGTCCTAACATAAGGTCTACTTTGAGTTACAGTCTGGAAACTAGCCCAGCCTACAGCAAATACAAGTGGTCATTTCTGAAGTTTATGCATATGTGTCAAAACAAAAGAGAACCAACCTCAGTTGTAGAAGAAAGAAGCCTTGATGGTTTGATACAATAGTGAAAGAAGTGAACAGCAAGCAGACAATGTAAGTTTAAAAAGTAATCCTCATTCACACCTAGACATCAGATAGAAATAATAACCAGAAGAGTAAACCGAGGCCCAGACAATGGTTTCCACCATGAATGCTGTTTTATATTACCAAGAGGGAGCAACCTTGGATGTGAATGGATGAATGTCAGTCACTGAATCATGTAAATGAAGAAAAAAAACTGCAAAGGAGAAGACTTAAGCATTTAACAAAAATAAGTATGAGAGGACCGGCTGCTTACAAAATGGCCAGCACCTAGATATTTTTCTCAAAACAGTTAATTCACTTAATGCACCTTAATGTTAATTACTGATATTTGTCTTCATCTGTTCAGTCTCTGTGCCACAAATTCTCAGTGCATTATATAT
>QLTV01002289.1:231169-254355 GCA_003457575.1 Thermophis baileyi | reverse complement strand
ACCTTTTAATGACTACTTCAGCCTCACCCGCAACAATACACAAGCTCACAATAGATACAAACTTAATGTAAACCGATCCAAACTTGATTGCAAAAAATTCGACTTCAACAACAGGGTGGTCAATGCCTGGAATACATTACCTGACCCAGTTGTTTCTTCCCCAAACCCCAAAAACTTTAACCTTAGATTATCTACCATCGACCTCACCCCATTCCTAAGAGGTCTGTAAGGGGCGTGCATAAGCGCACAATCGTGCCTACCGTCCCTGTCCTAATGTACCCATATATTCATACTTCTTGTACTCATAATCATGCTTGTACTATTATATATATATATATATATATAAAATCGTGTTTATACTTTGTCTATACTTTGCTTGTAATCATATATGCTTGACAAATAAATAAATTAAATTAAATTAATGACCACAATACTCACGATGTGGGAGAAGCTTATTAAAAATTTTGAAATAATATCCATGGATTCAAGCAATTCCAGAAACTCCTTATCTTCAGTGGAAAAACAACGTCCAAAAACTACAGCACAGATCACATTGCCAACAAAATGTGTAATGTACATTGATGGGTCAAATGGTTGTCCTGATAACAGAAAACTTTTATTAATATTCACATTAATTCTGGCTTTCCTGTTAGTAATAAAAGCAATTTGGTCTAATAGAGCTTATTAAAAATAAATAAATGATGCTGGGAGTAAAAAGTTAGTGAGCTCTAGTAAAGGCCAGTAGAAGATCAAACAGATTGCACCAAATAGAAGATCAAACAGATTCCTGAAAACCCTGTAGACAACTTTGTCTCAGAGGTGGGTTCCTCCCGGTTCGGACCGGTTCTTTAGAACCGGTAGTAATTTGGCGGCCTGGGTCACTAGAACTGGCAGCGACCCAGGCCTGCCACACCCCCAAACCAGTTCTTTCGGCGGTGCCGTAGGTGCTGCCATTTTGTTTTTTTGCTTCTGCACATGCGCAGAAGCTTTTTTAAGCACTGTGCATGCCCGAAGCATGCGCGCGTCTGCGCGGCGCACCACTGAGCAAACCGGCAGTGAAGAAAAGAAGAACCCACCCCTGCTTTGTCTCACAAAAGGTAGAGAAGGAAACTGGAGAGTCAGCCATATTGGACTTAATTCTCACTAACAGAGATGAAATGATAGAAGGAGTTGAAATTATAGGAACCTTGTGGGGGGAGTGATCATGCATTATTGGCATTCTACATTATGCAAGCTCAAGCAATAGAGAAAAGTCAAACTAAAGTCTTGGATTTTAAAAGAGCTGATTTCAATAAACTTAGATAAAGCTTGAGAAGGATTCTATGGATGAGAATCCTCAGGGGGAAAACAACCCATGAAGCTTTGAAAAGTGAGATTATAAAAGCCCAGTCTAGCACAATTCCAATGAAGCAAAAAATAAGAGATTTCAAAAGAAATTGGCATGGCTGCAGAAAGAACTCTCTGTCTGATAAACTGAAAGACAAAAATGAAAAGTATAAAAAGTGGAAAGAGGGTGTCAGGGTTCCAAGTAACAGCCCCAATGAAAGAAAACTCTGAGGCTTGAGTTTCCTCAAAGTTCCATTTTATTAGAGATGTCATATTGGCACATCTGGGAAAACCTGAATCTGAGAGCTTCCAGTTTTCCACACCCAAAAGAAAGTTCATGTCCCTGCCCCAGCACCCACATGTCCATCACATTGTCCAATCAATGCACCGTCACAACTGGAGATGCCTCTCAGGCACACCCATCCAGGTGCAGGGCAGAGTGACCTTGACTCTCGGAGAAAGGAATGTTATTTTGACTATATGTTCCCACTCATACAATCCCCCCTCCCAGTTTCCCACAGCACTAAATGTGGCAGGCCTGATGATCCAATGTTCAAGATGGTTTCCAGGCCTGACAGAGGGGCTTATAACTAAGACAGAATATCAGCAAATAGCCCAAACCTGCAAAGATGAAGTCAGGAAAGCTAAGGCCCAAAATGAACTAAGGCTTGCTACAAAAGTAAAAAAAAAATGCCCCCCCCCCACCAAAAGATTATTTCAACATGTTAAAAAGCAAGAAAATGTTAGGGGAGAAGGCAGCCAACATCGATGCAAAGTGGTGCGGATGAGCGGTAGCTCCACAAAGTCCTGCCGAATTCTTCTAGCCAGGAGGCTCTGCGGGGCTGAAAGTCACCCTGTAGGGGTGACGAAGACAGAGGGGATGCTTCGGTGGCCGCGAGGAGAGTGCAGTCTCCTTGTTTGACCCGAAGAAAGCCCCTTTAACTGGCGGAAGAGAAGATGGCCATTATGGCTGAACCGAAGCCGTGACAGCTGAAACGGAAGAGAAGAAAAAAAGATCCTGTAACAGTGTGCTCAGTCTGGGTAAGAACTTTCTAACTTTTGCCGTGGAATTTTCCCTAAAAGCATCCCCTTGAGAAAGTGGGACTCAACTGAGGTGAATAGCAGTGACTAAGACCTGAAGCTACTGTCAGATTTGAAAAAGAAAGAAAAGAAATTGTAGACAGAAGTAACCTTAAAGATAAAGGATAGACTGGATTGGCTAGTTTTTAGCAATTTAAATATTTATTTATTTATTTATTTATTTGTCAAGCGTATATATGATTACGAACAAAGTATAAACAGAGTATAAACATGTTTGTGAATATATAAGTACAAGCATGGTTATGACTACAAGAAATTTAACGAGTATATGGGTACATTAGGACAGGGACGGTAGGCACGCTGGTGCGCTTATGCACGCCCCTTACAGACCTCTTAGGAATGGGGTGAGGTCGACGGTGGACAGTCTAAGGTTAAAGTTGTGGGGAAGAAACTACAGAGTCGGGTAATGTATTCCAGGCATTGACCACTCTGTTGCTGAAGTCGAATTTTTTGCAATCTAGTTTGGATCGGTTTACGTTAAGTTTGTATCTATTGTGTGCTCGTGTGTTGTTGCGGTTGAAGCTGAAGTAGTCATTGACAGGTAGGACATTGTAGCAGATAATGTTGTGGGCTACACTTAGGTCAGATCGAAGGCGGCGAGTTCTAAGTTTTTCTAGTCCCAACATTTCAAGTCTGGTTGCATAATTGTAGGACTCTTCTCGTGAAATATCTTTGGACACATTCAATTGTATTAATGTCCGATATGCAGTGCGGGTTCCAGACAGATGAGCTGTATTCGAGAATTGGTATAGCAAATGTTTTGAATGATCTGGTTAAAAGTACAATATTTCCGGAGAAGAAGCTATGCAAGATTAGGTTTACCACTCTTAATGCCTTCTTGGCAATGCTGTTGCAGTGGGCTCTGGCACTTAGATCCTTAGAGATGAGTACTCCAAGGTCCTTTGCTGAGTGAGGATCATCAACAAGTAATTTCAAAATACTGGATTATACTTTTATTGTCACCTTGATTTGAAGGACTTTGGAAAATTATTGGAAAATATTTTTGGAGACATTTTATTCGCAGCAAAAGCAGAGAAAAAAAGTAACAGTGACACCTACTGGCCGGGGAAGACATCATAGAGCTGAAAAAAGTGGAAGAAGGAGTGAAAATTGTTTAGTCTACAGATTAGCTGGAATACACTAAACAACACCTGCAAATTGATTATACTTGGTGTTTGGAGACAGACTGTGAAAACATTCAACTCTTAGAACCTTGAGGATTACAAATATGCTGGACAGTGTGAGAGTGGGAAACAGCTTGGATTTGTTTTGAAACTAAGTGGAGGTTGCTAATGGATTATTTAATGGAGTGATTTTGTGAACTGCTCTAATATTGGCTTTCTTGGTGTGATGAATAATTGGGACATTGGGATCTTGATAGATTACTGAGTAATTTTTTAATTCATTAAAATAAGGCAAAATGGTACAACAGGGGGGGAATAAGGGTATTATTAAAAGAAATATTATTGATGCTCCAAGGTACGCAGGAAATTATGACAGGGAATCATAAGGAGATAAAGGAATTGATATATGATGTAGTTGTGAGACAGAAAATTATGAGCAAATGACACTGAATAATGAATATGAAATCCAGGAAGTAGAGGAGAAAATAGAAAGAACAGAGGAAAGGATAGGGGAGGAAAAACGACAAATAATACAAAAAGATAAAAAAGAAGAGATAGTAAAAGCTGATGAAATAGAAAAGGTAAATTACACTTTAAGAGATCAAAAAACAGAAGAACATACATGGAAAGACACCCCTGAAGTGAGGAAAGGATCCCTGAAAGGTCTACTGAAGGCTCAACAGAGTTAAGAAGTGATAGAGAAGATGAAATACTTAGATTAAACATGAATGATATAAGAAGATATAAGACCCCAAGGGAGGAGTATGGGAGATGTGCCAAGAAGTCAGTAACAGATGAGATATGAAAACAGGCAAGAGATGAGGGATAGATGCAGAATACTGTTTAATATAGGAGTTGTTCTATTAAGAATTAGTACAGAGGTAGAAACTAGAAATGGGAAAAATATTACTTTTTTAACTTTAAATATTTTAAATATTACATTAACTATTTTATTAATGGTTAGAAAATAGAAACAGAAGTTAGAAATTTAGAATTAAGGAGGATATGTAAACAAAGATGAAGTAATTGTAATTAAATAATGAATATTGAATAATTAGGATTAAACATTATGATTAATAGACTTGGAGGATAATGGTTATAAATGTGATATTTACATGATGTTTATAATGTTTGATATTATTAATTGATTATAGACAAAACTGAACAGAGCGTTTAATTAAACAATGGAAAATGTTTAATAAGGATAAGCGAAGACCATGGCAAATAGATTTTGAGAATAATAGTTATAATTATTGTGTGTATAAATTTTATTATGTTCTTGTTGGGTATCCTACCAGAGAAATATAATAAAAGAAATACATATTTAATTTTACATGTGGTAACAGCAGCGAGAATTGTGTATGCACAAAACTGGAAAAATGAAAATATACCCATAGAGGAAAATGTAATAAAGAAAATATTAGAATGTGCTGAAATGGATAGATTAACATTGAAAATTAAGGATAAGGAGGAAACAGAATACTTTTTAACTTAGGAATTATTTTACCAATGGTTAGAAAATAGAAGCAGAAGTTAGAAATTTAGAATTAAGGAGGATTTGTAAATAAAAATGAAGTAAATGTGTAATTAAATAATGAACATTGAATAACGATGATAATGTAAACATTATGATTAATAGATTTGGATGATAATGATTACAAATGTGATGGTTGTATGATGTTTATAATGTTTGACATTATTAACTACTGGTAATTATAGATAAAACCAAACAGAGCGTTTAATTAAATAACAGAAAATGCTTAATAAGGATATGTGAAGAATATGGTGAATAGATTTTGTGAATAATAGTTATAGCTATTGTGTGTATAAGATTTATTATTTGTATTTAAAAGAGATTATACCCAGTCAGTATATTGCCATTGTGGATATGGAATTTTTATATATAACAAAAAAAAATTGTATAATAAAAAATAATATTAAAAAAAGCAAGGAAATGTCAAGGAAATGATTGGTCCATTAATGGGAGAAAATGGCAAGAAGTTGATGAGCAGCAGGGAGAAAGCTGCTTAACTCATTTTTTGCATTTGTCTTTATACAAAAGGGAAAAAAAAACATTCTATAAAAATACTGTAATATGTAGATTAGGAATACAAGTCAAAATAAGCAAGAAAATAGTAAGAGAACACCTATCTACACTAGACGACTTCAAATCACCAGGACCAGAGGGATTACACCCCAAGGTTCTGAAGGAACTGGCAGACATGATCTCAAAACCACTGAACCATATCTTTCAAAGCAGGGGTGGGTTCCAATTTACCTCGCTGCCAGTTCGCTCCCTCCTGCGCCACATGGGCGCGCTGCGTGGGTGCATGCACACTTTGCGTGCACATGCATGCGCAGTAACAAAAAATCCCCCCAAAAATAAATAATTTTAAAAAGCCGAAAAAAAATATGGCGACCGCATGCACAGTGCCGGAAGTCGGCTTCTGCGCATACTCAGAAGGAAAAAAAAAATTCAAAAAAAAAATTCAAAAAAAAGATGGCGGCCCCCACAGACCGGCACCGACTGATCCAGTTTGGTAATGTCATCATGACGTCACAGCGGGCTGCTACCGGTTCGGGAGAACCGGTCCGAACCGGGAGGAACCCACCCCTGTTTCAAAGATACTGGAGCACCGGGGAACTAGTAAATGACTGAAAAAGAGCTGATGTAGTTCCCATATTCAAAAAAAGGGGGAAAAAATGGATCCAGGAAACTACAGACCTATCAGCCTGACCTCAATACCAGGGAAGATTCTGGAAAAGATAATCAAGCAACAAATCTGCTTGATAAGCTAGTAAAATGTGGGTTAGACAGCATTACCATCAGATGGATTGGTAACTGGCTGAGAACCGCACTCAACATGTAGTCCTCAATGGAACTGCATCTATATGGAGGGAAGTATGTAGTAGGGTACCCCAAGGCTCTGTTTTAGGCCCAGTACTCTTCAACATCTTCATCAATGATTTGGATGAGGGGATAGATGGGGAACTCATCAAATTTGCAGACGACACCAAGCTGTCAGGAATAACCAATACACCAGAAGATAGGCTCAAGATACAGAAGGATCTTGACAGACTTGAGCACTGGGCCCTATCTAACAAAATGAAATTCAATGTAGAGAAAAGTAAGGTTTTACATTTAAGCAAGAAAAACCAAATGCACAAGTATAGAATAGGTGGTACCTGGCTCTACTACTACTACTACTACTACTACTACTAAAAGCTACTAAATTTTTTTTGCAGATTTAGACTTGAGCCAATATCACCTGAGATTATCAGATACCTTTTTTACTTCCAAGGTCCTCCAAAAATCTCTCGACCTGTGCTTGTATTTGGGATTCCACGCTTTTTTTCCCCAGGCCTAACTTCCTCATGGTAACAACACTCAACCGCCTTTGCTGCAACCAGGTGTGACCATTTGAAAATGCAATACCTGAATAATCAAAGATTAAAAGGAAAGAATAGCTCACACCAATACAAAAAAAAATCATTTGTGGCTTAGAAAGTAGCTCTAATTTCTGCTCCTGTACTTAAGAATGCATAAGTGAGATTGGCAACATATAACTTTAATAAGTAAATAAATAAGAATCCAATCCCTGCCTCTGCAGTTTTGACACTCAACTGCAGCATATACTTCAGAAAATGGAAATGGGGGAAAATAAGATCTCACTGTTAAAAAATGGAAAATTTGGATTCTTAATAACATAGAAAACCTTGATTTATATAGATAGGACAACACTAAAGAATTCCTTCTGATTATGCAAAAAATTTCCATGCCCTTTTTTCTTCATAGATGGGTAGTGCAATCCCCTATGCTAATGTTTTTCAAGTTCGAGGATTCAAGTCTTTCAGATTCCATAGAGCCAGTATTCTTATAATACCTCTTATAACCTAAAAAAACACCTGAAATAATGATCCTAACCTAAATAGAGCCAAATGTTGGCCATATGTTCTTTATCAATTTCCTAAAATTCTGCTTTTTCTTGATTTGGTCTATTAAACACTGCCTATTTCATGATCCTGCTCCTCATGTGACTACCAAATAATCTCCTTTTTAAGAATAAATTCTATCTATGTGAAGTTACAAAAACAACTGTCAAAACAAATATGGAGCAATCACCTTGCTTTATGACATTTTTGACAAATACAATGTAATAACTCATTTCAAATTGATCACTGAAGACCTATGTTTCCTTTCATTTCATGTTTCTCTTCAACAGACTTCTCTAATATTCAATATCTTTATCTAAAACCTGAGTGTTGGCCATCAGAAGTGGTATTCAGCCGGTTCAGACCGGTTCGGGCAAATCAGTAGTGGCCATTTTGAGCAGTTCGGAGAAGCTGCAAATACCACCTCTGGTTGGCCCTGCCCTCCCGCCCCCACTGTTCCCTGTCCTATATTCCCCTTTTTTTAGCTCAGCTGATTCGTGTGGCACATCGGATTGCCGCTCCTCAGCTGAGCTAAACTAACAGCTCAGCTCACCAGCGCTGACACCGAGGGCGGTCTTTGAGTACTGCCACATTTTCAAGCCGCGTGTGCGAGCCAAGTGCATGCGCATAAGGTTGTGCACATGCGTGGATGAGGCACGCACTCACATTTTTGGTGCTGCTGGGCGAACCAGTAGGTAAATTATGTGAATCCCACTCCTGTTGGCCATGGATGTGTAGATGCTAATTCTAGAGAGCATAGTAAATCCACAAAGTTGGACAAAACCTACCCCTTTTTTTGCTGACAGTCAATAAGAATGGTGTAACCGGACGATCATCAAAGGCTTCTGGATGTTTAGTTAATGCTTCTTTCACAGTTTTGTATCCAGAGAAGACTATAATATAATAATTTCCTCCCCACAGAGAATAAATGTTCCCATATTGCTTTGCCAGCTGCAGTTTGAACAAAGTGGAAAAGATACATCTTCTGTGTTATTATGCATAATGCAGGTTAATATGTGACCTTCTGTTCCAGTTTCCTGCCTCTTGCCTTTTCATCTTCCTGTCTTTTTCTTACTCCAGAACTCAGTAAATTCAGTTACAGCCTTATGTGACTCCCAGTACTGTATCTGTGACTTTTCAAGAATGTTTTTTAATCAGTTAATGACATTGAGAGTATAATTGTAACAGCAGGAGTAGCAGCAATTGTACAGCTTTTTTTTTTTGGCAACTGTCTCATATTTATGACGGTTGTAGTATCCGGGAGTAAACAGGTGAAGCTTGGGAAAATCACATCAAATACCCAAACAACTATCACAGGTACACCCCCACCCGCCAAGGTGGTATACTCTCTCCATTACTCTTTTCTCTATATACCAATGACTCTAAGGATCTTCCTGCATCAACTCAAAAAGTTCAGGCTGCCTCAAGAGCTGTTGATACAGTTCTACAGAGGAATTATTGAGTCTGTCGTTCGTACTTCGATAACTGCCTGGTTTGGTACAGCAACCAAACAGGACAGGTACAGACTTCAACGGATAGTTAGGACTGCAGGAAAAACAACTGGCACCAGCCTGCCTTCCATTGAGGACTTGTATATTGCCCAAGTCAGAATGAGGGCTGAGAAAATATCTACAGACTCTCATATCCTGGACATAACCTGTTTTAACTCCTTTAATTTAATTAATTTTCTTTGATTCTCTATTTACGTATTTTTGTTAACATCTTTGTCTTCTGATTATTAATCTAACACCTGTTAACACATCAAATTCTTTTAATTTCCCCATTAATATTTCTGTTCCTTTGAATGGATCTTCCAAAAATAACATCAAATCATCAACAAATGCATTTAATCTATACAATTCTTTTTTGACCTTTATTCCCATCTGTTCAATATTTCAACAGCCAATGCTCCAACAACTAAAATAAACAAACTATTACTGATGAACATCAAACACACATTTATGTTGACAGGATAGTACAGCAGAATACAGTTAGTTCTCAACTTATGACCATTTATTCATTGTTCAAAATTGTGATGGCACTGAAGAAAGGGACTGATGGCTCATGCCCAAAGTTTGCAGTCCCACTGAGGGAACATGATCAAAATGTGGGTGTTTGGCAGCATGCCCACACTCACAATCATGGGATGAGGCAAAAACATCTGTGAACACCAACTAGCAGTCAGAAGAGATGATGAAAATTCCTTAATTTTACAACACATGGACAGATTTAACCATAATTTCAATTGGGGAAATTGTGAGCCTCCTAGACCAAGCCAAGTCCAAGAATGCTAGAGAATTTCCGAAAGCCTGGCACTGAGACAAATCAGGTGCCAAGGAGAATGAATCCAGCCCTCCACTCTGTGATATCCCTGCACAAGTGCTCTTAGCCTTCTCTTCTTCACGCTAAACATACCAATCTTCTCTGCATACTTTCCCATTCATTCCAGATGCAGTCTGACCAATGCATAGCATAGAGCAGTATTATGCTGCATTGGTGGCACAGGAGCTATGGTGGTGCAGTGGTTAGAAGGCAGTATGGCAGGCTACCTCTCCCCACTGCCAAGAGTTCAATCCTGACCAGCTCAAGGTTGACTCACCTTTCCATCCTTCTGAGGTCGGTAAAATGAGGACCCAGATGTCTGAGAGCAATATGCTGACTCTGTAAACCACTCAGAGAGTGCTCTAAAACTCTATGAAATGATATATAAGTCCATAAGTGCTATTGCTACCACTTTCTGTGATTTTGATATTATAGCTGTGCTGAGGCAGCCCAAAACTGCATTGGCTCTTTTGGCAGTTGCTGCATACTGCTGGCTCATGCTTATTGCATGGTCAACTGGGACACCTTTGTCCATCTCACAGGTATCACTGCTTAACCAGGTGCTACCTATATTATTCCTGTGTATGCCTAAATAAACATATTTTATGTTTCTCACTATTGAGCAACATTTTGTTGGATAGTGTTCAAGTCTGTCAAGCTCCAATTCTTTCAATTGTTATTTGATTAAGCATTTTAAAAGACATACCTGCATTAATGTCTTCTCAGTCAAGACAGTCCCTTCCAACAGCATTCTTTTTAGCAAAGAAATTGAAGAAGGTCCTGGGGGATGGTCTTTGTGTTTACTGAACTGTTTCAGAAAGGAAAGTATCAAGCACAGAATCACAGTGATAAAGAATAATAGTAGCATCAACATTCTTCTGCCTTCCCCTTTTCCAACTTTGAGCGGCTGCTGCAAAAATGTGGGATAGAAGCCTTTTCCTTGTTGGCTTTCAATTTTCTTCATAGATATTCTTCCTTTCTTACCTTAGTTTTTCTGCCACCGCTGCCTTTTATATTCTCTGCTAATTAAAACACCTTGTGATTATCTCAACCAATAAGCTGTGGATTATATCCTTTTGGAGATGTATAATTGCATGAAGTTGAAACATCAGAGATTATTATTACACAACCCTAGTTTGCAAAAGATCAATTATATATCATAGATAGCACAGCCATATCATTATAGGGAAAAATGGTGCAATGCCTTTTTAATTTTAGAGTTTTTAACTATTACGCATGACAATCTCAGATATCTGAGATCTATATAAAAGAAAGATACTGATATCGTCCTTTAAGCTGTTGCTTTATTCCTGGCTTCCTAGCAACTTCTCATAAACATGTTTTTGTATTCCCTAATTGACACTGGGGACAGTGCTTGCTTTTCTGTCGTTCCAGAAAAATAGGTTTAACTTCCAAAAATTATCACAGCTACAGAAAATAATGCTTATTCTTAAAAGACTTTTAAAAAATTATTATTCTTAAAGACTTAATGGTATTGAGATAGTCTTCTTCCATCAGATTTTAATTTGAAATAGCTTTTTGCAAGTGGGAGATCTGGCTTAATTAAATGATGGTGTCAGGCCATCTTGGGCATTGGATCTTCAGGCCTGCACCAGGTGTCTAATCAGCCTCCCCATAGTCGAGCAGCTGGGCATAAAAACAAGGCTCCTAACATGCCCCATCCGCTTTGAACAGGTCGATGGGACCTTGATAGGCGAAGCCCCTGCCACACTAGTGACAGAACTTGTCAGGCTAGAAATGGGCCGACACCACGAACTCATCTGGTTTGTCATCACCCCAAAAATGACTGAATCCATTATATTGGGACTCGCGTGGCTGGACAAATGGGGACCTACCATTACATGGGGGGAAGGTTACAGGAAACTGAAAATAGGCATTGGGCCACTGCCGCCCATCAATAGCAATAGCAATAGCACTTAGACTTATATACCGCTTTACAGTGCTTTACAGCCCTCTCTAAGTGGTTCACAGAGTCAGCATATTGCCCCCAACAATCTGGGTCCTCATTTTACCCACCTCGGAAGGATGGAAGGCTGAGTCAACCTTGAGCTGGTGAGATTTGAACCGCCGAACTGCAGCTAGCAGTCAGCTGAAGTAGCCTGCAGTACTGCACTCTAACCACTGCGCCACCTCGGCTCTCTTTGACAGCTGTCTCAAGCCTGACAGCTGTCAAAAAGCCGCCAGCCCCAGCAGCGCCAACTAACGTGAACTGGCAGCCCTCGTCGCAGATGGGTTACCAGGCAACCCACAGGTGCCGAGGGAATACCGAGACCTATCGAAGGTTTTTAGCGAGGAAGACTGCAACTTCCTGCCTCCTGACTGCCCGCCCAACTGCGCGATCGAATTCGTACCAGGAGCCAAACTACCTAAGTCAAAGATGTACTCCATGATGCCTAAAGAAATGGAAGAGCTGAGGAAATATATTGATGCCAATCTGGAGCGTGGGTTTATCCAACCAGTAAAATCCAGAGTGGCAGCCCCAGTACTATTTAAAGAAAAGAAGGATGGGGTGTGTGTGAGGCTTTGCATTGATTTTCACGGAATTAACGCTGTGTGTGTAGAGAACACCTACTCCGTCCCTCTCATGAAGGACATGCTAAATCACTTAGCCAAGGGCAAGGTGTTCACCAAACTAGACTTAAGAGAAGCCTACTCTGCATAAGGATTACCTAGGTTACCAAATATCCAGCGAAGGGGTGGAAATGGATCCTGGAAAAGTGAAAGCAGTGCTAGACTGGCAACCCCCACATACTCGCAAACAGCTCCAAAGCTTCTTAGGATTTGCAAACTTTTACAGGCAGTTCATCCCTGCGTTTGCAGAAGTTGCTCTCCCCCTGACAGAACTGCTAAAAACTGTGGGGCCGTCTGCAAAACCGCAGCCAAATCAGCCGCTTGCCTGGTCGATGGATTGCCAAAGATCTTTTGAGAAATTAAAGCGACTCTTTGCAGAAGAATCAATCCTCCAACACCCAGACCCAGAAAAGCAATTCATCATCCAGGCAGACACCAGCGACATAGCCATAGCTGCCGTACTTTTACAAGAAAACCCACAAGGACAACTTCTGCCTTGTGCATACGTGTATAAGAAACTCACCAACACAGAGAGGAGGTGGGCAATCTGGGAGAAAGAAGCCTATGCAGTCCACTGTGCCCTGGAGACATTTTCTTGAAGGGGGTAAAGTGCCTTTTGAAGTCTGGACTGATCACAAAAACCTCGAGGCCCTGAAAACCCCTAGAAAATTGTCTCCTAAGCAAATCCATTGAGCACAATACTTCAGATGGTTCAACTGAAGTACATCCCAGTGGGAAAAAACCTACTAGCCAATGCCCTGTCAAGGAAACCGCAGTTTGACAGCCGTCGGGAGGAAGTCGTCCATGCCATTATTCCCCCCGCTCAACAAGACACACAAGTCACCACCAGAGGCCAAGCTAGATGAACCCCTCGCCCTGCACAGGACAAGCTGACAGCAGTGCTCAAAACCGCACTTCCAGGTGACCCCTGGCTCCTGGACAATAAGGACATATTGAGCATGAGGGATGGGCTAGCATGGAAAGGATCCAAACTGTATGTCCCACCTAGCTTGACACTGGAAGTGCTACAGTGCAGCTGTGACTCAAAGCTAGCTGGTCACTTCGGATTCCTAAAAACCTTGCACTTGGCCAGGAGGCAATTCTGATGACCAAAGATGAAAGCAGATGTAGAGGACTACATAAAAAGCTGTGCCACTTGTGCAGCCATGATGATGAGACCAGGGAAACCCCTTGGACTCCTTCAACAAGTAGCAAGCCCCAGCAGATCTTGGGAGGAGATAGCGATGAATTTTATAGTCGAACTCTAAGAGAGCAGAGGGAACACAGTAATCTGGACTGAAATCGATTTATTTTCTAAGCAAGCCCACTTTACTGCTTGCTCCAGATTACCCTTGGCGAAGAAACTGGCAAAAATGTTCATCAAACAGATATACTGATTGCACGGAATACCCCGCTGGGTGATATCAAATGGAGGAGTCCAATTTACTGCTAAGTTCTGGAGAGAGTTCCTCAGATTGGTCGGATCCACACAGGGACTTAGCTCGGCTTTCCATCCTAGCACAAATCGCGTGGCGGAACGAGTGAACACAATGGTGGAACAATACATAAGGTGCTATGTTGATTATCAACAGGAAAACTGGGCGGACCTATTACTGTTTTCAGAAGTAGCTTACAACAACGCAGTACATAGCAGCACCGGATTGACCCCTTTCCAGGTCACAAGCAGCATGGATTTCATCCCCATGCCAGAGCTACCCATAGAACCACCATCCTCCATGACATTGATGGATTGGACGGAGTCGCTGAGGAAAGGGTGGGAGAACACAAAGAAAGCACTAGCAGATGCCACGGAAGCATATAAGAAGCAAGTGGACAAACACCGATCTCTCCAACCTCCTTTCCGTATGGGAGATCGAGTTTTCCTGTCAACTAAATATATAAGACTGAAACTGCCAAGTAAAAAGCTTGGACCTAAGTTTTTGGGTCCTTTCCCTATAGTGAAAGTAATTAACCCAATGACAGTCCAGCTTAGCCTCCCATGTATTCTAGGGAAAATACATCCTGTCTTTCATTGCAGCTTGCTGAAACCAGCATTCGGGTCGAGGTTAAGACCACAGACCCGACCAGCTCCTAAACCTATAGTGGTACAAGGGGAAACCCATTATGAAGTAAAAAGAATCCTAGAATCTAGATTATTTAGAGGCAGATTACAATACTTGGTTCATTGGAAGGGATACCCTTTGTCTGAGGCTACTTGGGTTAAAAGCTGGGATATGAAAGCAGATAGGTTAGTGAAGCAATTCCATGACATGAGGGTGGGGGGGGGAAAGGGGTGGTTAGGTGATATTGTTTAACCCCCTCTGTTGCTCTCTTGATCTCATTTCAGGATTCGATCATTGGATGAGGGTGGGGGGCGGCCTGTCAGGCCTGGAAACCATCTTGGGCATTGGATCTTCAGGCCTGCCACATTTAGTGCTGTGGGAAACTGGGAGGAGGGATTTAGTGAGTGGAGAGATATAGTCAAAATAACATTCCTTTCTCCGAGAGTCAAGGCCACTCTGCCCTGCACCTGGATGGGTGTGCCTGGGAGGCATCTCCAGTTGGGACGGTGCTTTGATTGGACCACGTGATGGACATGTGGGTGCTGGGGCAGGGACTTGGACTTTCTTTTGGGTGGGGAAAACCTAGAAACTTTCAGATTCGGGTTTTCCCAGATGTGCCAATATGACATCTCTAATAAAATGGAACTTCGAGGAAACTCAAGCCTCGGAGTTTTCCTTCGTTGGGGGTGTTACGTGGAACCCTGACAAATGGCCACTTTGATGCCATTTAGTTGGCTAAACCTCTAAACTAGACTTCCCCAATCTCACATCCTCAAAATCTGTTGGAGGAAATCTCATATCTGGCCAGTCTTAAGAACATATTACCAAGACCCCATTTTGCTTCTTTCAGAAGTCAGTCGATAAATTAAAAGCTAGGAGTGTCAGATTAGCCTTTCCCAATGTAGTATCTCCCAATATGTTAGGTTTGCAAACTCAAAGATTTCAGCTGGGAACTGTGATTATTACCAACCTGAAATCATTGTATTGGGGAAAACTAATGCCGATCCTTATGGAAATTTTATTTAGCAATGTGTGGGATATTTTGACAGCTTTCATAAAACAATGGTAGAATGCCGACCCACTGTAAAATAGCTTTGAGAAAATAATTGAATTTTATGATGGGTCCACTATAGTTTGTATTGTGGATTCTTTTCTGCCTTTTTCAAGATCACAAATAGGGATATAAGAATATTTATTTATTTTATTTATTTTATAAAATTTATATGCCGCCCAACTCCCGAAGGACTCTAATAATAGAGAGAGATCGCATTACACTTGTGTCAGAAGCACCAAGGCGTTTCCCGGTTGAAAGGATTAGCTGATGACATCACCATTGCCTGGGGGATGCTCTGTTGGAGGTCGTTTCATGTCCCTGGCTGGAGCTGGAGCAAAGGATGGAAGCTCAGCCCTGCCCTAACACCCAGGTCTCGAACATGAGTTTGCTAACCTCCAACCCAGCATCCTAACTATGTGAGCCACTGTGCTCCATAGGGAGAGGTGAAAAGACATTCTTAGTACTATGCTGTTATTCATGGTTGTGATATTGGGTAGAGAAGCTGGCCCCTGGAACAGTATGAATGGCTTGAGAAACCTGGACCTTAGGTGGAGTTGATGCTTGGGAACAGGTTTGGATGGAGATACAAAAAGATAAGTCTGATAGACGACCTGACACTCTGAAAATCATAGCTAATAGGCTCCATAGATATTTATCATAGAGATTCAAAGGGGATAGAAATTTAAGCTATTATTAGATAAATTATGATTGTGTGTACAGGTTTCATTTGTCTTCTGATAAAGAGAGAAAGTTTGAATACAATACAATGTTTTATACATTTTCAACAGGATAGTTGAGTGGATGTTTTGCCAGCTGGAGAATTTGTATACAACAATGCAGATCAGATATCGATCCAGATTATGAATACAAATCACCGGGACCTGATGGATTACATCCCAGAGTTCTAAAGGAGCTGGCAGATGTCATTTCAGAACCACTGTACTACAACTTCCAAAGCTCCTGGAGTGCTGGGGAACTACCAGAGGACTGGAAAAGAGCTGATGTGGGTTCCCATCTTCAAAAAAGGGGGAAAAAACAGATCCAGGAAGCTACAGATCAATCAGCCTAACATCAATACCCGGGAAGATACTGGAAAAGATAACAAAAAAAAAAAAACAGATCTGCCAAAATCTAGAAACGAGTAAAGTAATAACTAGAAATCAAATGGGTTTGTTAAAAACAGATTATGCCAAACCAATCTTATTTCATTCTTCAACATAGTGACTAAATTGGTAGACCAGCGAAATACTGTGGACATAATATACTTAGACTTCAGCAAGGCATTTGACAAAGTAGACCATAACCTACTTCTTGGTAAACTAGAGAAAAGTGGGATAGACAACCTCACCACCAGATGGATCCACAACTGGCTGGCAAACCGTACTCAACGAGTAGTCCTTAGTGGGTCTAAGTCCACATGGAGAGAGGTAAGCAGTGGGGTACCACAAGGCTCCGTCTTAGGCCCAATACTCTTCCCTATCTTTATAAACGACTTAGATGAGGGAATAGAAGGGGAACTAACCAAATTTGCAGATGACACTAAACTGGCAGGAATAGCTAACACCCTAGAGGACAGGCTCAGGATCCAGACGGATCTTGACAGAGTTGAGTTCTGGGCCCTAACTAACAAAATGAAATTCAATGTAGAAAAAAGTAAAGTCCTACACATAGGTAAAAAAACCCAAAAGTATACATATAAACGGGGTGAAACCAGGCTTAGTGGCAGTGACTGTGAGAGGGATCTTGGAGTCTTAGTGAACAACCAATTAAATATGAGCCAACAGTGTGCAGAGGCAGCCAAAAAAGCCAATGCAATCCTAAGTTGCATTAATAGATGGATACAATCAAGATCAAGGGAGGTACTAATACCACTCTATAAAGCCTTAGAAAGACCACACCTAGAATACTGCATCCAGTTTTGGTCACCACACTATTAAAAAAGATGTTGAGACTCTAGAAAGAATGCAGAGAAGAGCAACCAAGGTGATTAGGGGACTGGAGGCTAAAACATACGATGAACATTTGCAGAAACTGGGCATGGCTAGTCTAGTGAAGAGAAGGACCAGGGGACACATGATAGCAGTGTTCCAATATTTGAGGGGATGCCACAGAGAGGAGGGGGTCAAGCTATTTTCCAAAGCACCTGAAGGCCAGACAAGGAATAATGGATGGAAATTGAAGAAGGAGATATTAAACCTGGAAATAAGGAGAAATTTTCTGACAGTGAGAGCAATCAACCAATGGAACAGAAGTTGCCTTCAGAAGTTGTGGGAGCTTCATCACTGGAAACTTTCAGGAAGAGATTAGACTGCCATCTGACAAAAAATGGTGTAGGGTCTGCTTGGGCAGCAGGTTGGACTAGATGACCTACAAGGTCTCTTCCAACCCTGTTAATCTGTATCTTATGTCCCTCTTCATTGCCAATTATGGTGTCCATCCTTGGTTCCTTCTATTCCCACAAACCTCTTTTTTCTCCCAGTGGCAGAGCAATTTCAGTAGAAATTGGTAGCAATTCATCAAGTTTTCATTAATTCAAGAAGGTTAGAGCTTCGTGGGAAGAGGCAATTATCACATTGATTCCAAAGGATCAATTAGTTAAAAACTATAGGCCCATATTCTGTTAAATTTGGACTACAAAATATTCATGGCAATAATGGCCGAAAGGCTAAAAAGGTTTTTGGATGAGTTGATCCACCCTGATCAAAATGGTTTCCTGCCAAAAAGGCAAATAAGAAATAACATTAGGACCATATTGGACGTGTTGGAATACTACGAAGTCCATAGTGAGAAGCAAATGGCGTTGATATTTGTAGACGTGCAAAAAGCATTTGATAATGTTAATTGGGACTTTATGCTGAGCCAGCTAAAATACATGGAATTCGGTGAAAACTTCATAAATATGTTTAAGGCAATTTATTCTAAACAAGAGGCTAGAGTGGTAGTTAACGGTGAAACAACACAAAGTTTTAAAATCCAAAAAGGCACAAGACAAGGATGCCCACTGTCACCATTATTGTTGGTATTATCACTAGAGGTACTGACTAGAATAACCCAGAAAGTTAAACAAATTAAAGGCTTAGAAATTAAGAAGGAAACTTTTAAAATACAAGCATTTGCAGATGACTTTGTGTTTATTATAGAAGAGCCACCACAGTCTGGTGTGAGGCTAATGGAAGTACTGGGAGAATATGGCAAAGTAGCTGGCTTGAGGGTAAATAAGGAAAAAAACCAAAATGTTAGTTAAAAATATGACCAAAATTCAGGAAAATGATTTGATCGAGAGAATAAATGTTCAGACAGCAAAGAAAGTCAGATACTTAGGAATACAATTAATGGCAAGATGCATAACACTCAAAGAGGAAAATTATAATAAATTAATTGATCAAATCAAAGTGGATCTGGACAGGTGGAAAAATTTGCAACTCTCCTTTATGGGGAGAATTGCAACAGTTAAAATGAACATTTTACCAAAAATACTTTTTTTATTTCAAAATATACCGATAAGATTAGGAAAGGATTATTTCGGAAACCTGAACAAAATTGTATCCAAATTTAGTTGGCAAGGGAAGAAACCCAGAATTAAACTCAAATTACTACAGGAATCTAAGGAAAGAGGAGGATTTGGCCTACCCGACTGGGAAAAATACTACCAAGCGGCAGCACTTACATGGGTAAGAGATTGGATAAGACTAAAAAATAGGAGGCTATTAGCGCTGGAAGGGCATGATATGCAAATAAGATGGCATGCCATCCTTTGGGATGGGAAGCACAAGGCCCACCAGTACTTCCAGAGGCATCACATAAGACAGGCTCTATTGGATGTCTGGGTAAAAGTCAAACAACAAAATTATATGGAAATCCCAAACTGGCTATCGACGCTGGAGATGTTCGCACATCCAAACTTCATCAACTTAGGGAAAGTAGCTACATACAAGGACATACTAAACGAAAGAGGAGAATTAAAATCTAGGAAAGAATTGCATGAGGAAGGAATAGAACTGGAATGGTGGGCATATTTACAAGTTCAGTCTCGATACATGAAAGACAAAAAAGAATGAGGCATAAAGAAAGAATTCATGGAATTAGACAAAATTTTATTAGGAACAGATGAGAAAGTGATAAAAAAATATAACAATACCTACCGGAATATGCTATGGCGGAAGAACAAGTGAAAGAAACCATGCTAGCCTGGGGCAAAAATTTTGGTTATAGTATCGAATTAAATAAATGGCAGGAATTATGGGAGAGGAATAGAAAGTTAACCTTAGCCACTGTGTATAAAGAAAATGTATACAAGATGTTTTATAGGTGGCACCTCCCACCCAGAAGATTAGCTAAAATGAACAAAAAATTATCGCTGTCGTGCTGGAAATGTAAGGCAGCACCAGGAACTTTCTACCACATGTGGTGGGTGTGTCCGAAAACTAGAGATTTTTGGCATCAGATAAGAAGGTGGCTGGAAGAGATGCTAAACCAAAGCGTAGATTTAAAGCCAGAAAACTATTCCTGTTAGGGATTAAAAAGATAAATATAGCAAAGGAACAATACAGTATTTTTAATGTTGCATATACTAACGGCAGCAAGATTGGTATTCACACAAAATTGGAAAAGCAAAGAGATTCCCTCTGAAGAAGAGATAATAAAGAAAATATTGATTTGCGCAGAAATGGACAAGCTGACTTTAGAACTCAAAGACAAGGGTGAGACGGAATATTACGAAATATGGAATAAAATGTATCAGTGGTTAGAAGTGAGGAGGAAATGTCGGACCAGAGAAACATTGACAAATTGAGAGTTGAAAAATATTATTATAGTATTGTGTGTTATGTAGGAATTGTATTTGTATTGAAAGTAACTCTTACATATGAAGGGATATATGTGTTTGAAACTTGATAGATTGTACATATTTAAATATCAGGTATGAATGGTACTTATTGTTAGGTAAAACTTTATGAAAATGTATGAACCAGAAAAGTCGCACTATGTCCAATGTTTTTAATTGTTTATTCAATAAAAAACTATTTTAAAAAAAGGTTAGAGATATTCAAAGGATTTGCAGATAGACATCAATCTGGACCCATTTTAAAAGTGAGAGAGATTTGGATATCCATTCAACCTTTACCCATGCCACATCCCTGCAAGAAATAGGATCACAAATGTATTAGTTGTTTCCCCATCAAAGCTATAATCAACTATTTGTTCTATAATTCTGGTTCCTGATGATCCTGCCAATTATCTTTGTTCTTCATTAAAGGTGAGCCAGATTATAAAGTTGCTCATATCATGGATTCCTGGTTCCGTTGTGGTTACTAACTAGAAATGCTATGGTTCTAAGAAACAGTCTTGGGAAGATGCATTCCAAGTGAATGCTCCACGTATAATATGAAGGTTCCATCAACATTATTCTCTGAAACTTTGCCTTGCTGAATGAGCAGGGGTTGGTGGATAGTGTCATGGGCAATGATTCCAATTTGGAATCTGATTCTGAAAACATGGCTCCCGCTGAGCCTGTGGATTGTCAGCCTCAGGAATCTTCAAGCCATGATTCATTTGAAAAGGTTGATCAATCATAGGCATCTCCTAATCACTAAAGCAGTTGGATGATGAGACATGACCCTTAAACCCTAGCTTTATCTACTGAGTCCTGAGATAAGCAGATGTTTAATAATTTTAAGTGTATCATTGCAGGATGTATTTTGTTCCAAGTAGAACTGCCATCTGCAGTTGACTGATTGCAATCAGTGAGGCTGATTTTGTCAGTGCCTATGATGCTCCATTTGTTTTGGAATAGCACTCAAGGTGCTTATTACTACTGATACTATGTTTGTTTATTATCATTACTATATACACAACAATGTGAAATCACAGCTGCAAGTGTTGGATTTCATATGCCTAGAATTCTTCTCAAGAACCTAGGATGATATAATGCAGGGGTGTCAAACTCAAGGCCAAGGGGCCGGATCCGGCCCGCGAGGTGCTTAGATCTGGCTGAAGGACCGGCCTGCGGTGCCTCTGCTAGGGAAAATGGAGCTCGGAAGGGCCGCGTGCAGCCCTCCTGAGCTCCGTTTTCCCTGGCAGAGGGTTGCAGGAGGCCATTGCAGCCGAAAACGGAGCTCGGGAACCCCTTTTTTGCTGGCAGAGTGCTTGGGCCACCACAGGCGCCCCCAGCACAAGGGACGTCGATCTGGCCATGCCCACCCCATCCCCCCAAGGTCAAACACAACCCTGATGCAGCCCTAAATGAAATCGAGTTTGGCACGCCTGATGTAATGTATCAGTGTAATATATTTGCAAATCCAAGAAGTGTGGCCCTTTGCAATTGACAGATGGAAATTTGGTCAATGAGCAGATTGGTTGTCCCCAAGGGGTTTTTTTTTTTTTTTTTTGGTATGGTGTGCTGATAATCACTGGGACGACCATGGCCGGTTTATGCCATAAAGTTTCATTTTGATTTTCAGATTTTGACACTTTGTCATCTTCTCCAAATTTTTGTCTTCTACTCTCCCCCGGAATTACATCAAGTATCCATGTTTCTTTTTTTCAACCACAATTATATCTGATGTCTTATAAGTCTAAATTTTATTAGTCTATATTTGGAAATCCCACAGTATGGGGATTTTCCACAATATCTCTGCTCATTTTCCTCTACATGTTCCCATCAATTTTTCATTACTGGCACATGATACTTTTTACAGATTTGACAAATGTGTTATGTCCTTGTTTAAAATCAGTTTGTGCAGTCTTCTTGCAAGAGTTAAATACAAGTAGTCCGTGACTTACAACAATTTGTTTAGTAACCATTCAAAGTTACAACGGCACTGAAAAAATTGTGACTTATGACTGTTTTTCACACTTATGACCATTGTAGCATCCTTATGGTCACGTGATAAAAATTCAGGTGCTTGGCAATTGATTCATATTTATGACAGTTACAGTGTGAGAAGAGGCAGAAATAGTTTTGGTAGCAGATTTTCTGACTAATTTTACTATAAGCTTTCCTGAGTTTCAACTTGCTTCATCAGATGCATAGAGTGGCTACACTGATGTAGCATTATAAATAAGGTAAGGGGGAATTGGAAAGGGAGAGAAAGAGAGGCTGGTTATGTAAATGCAAATTACAACACCTTTACCAATTAACAATTATAATGTGTTAAAAACCCATTGTGTTAGTTAAGAGCTGCTGAGATTCCTTGAAAAATTCCTGTATTGAAAAATTTGGATGAATGTGAATTCAGCAATTTCTCCCTCTATAGTGCTTTTAAAGTCCCATTTTCCCAAAGCGCTGAAGTCTGCCATGTAGTGTCCTCTGAAATCAAAATGCTTTGATAATAGTCAGTCCTTGTTTTGAATCCTAATGTCAAATTTCGGTACTTTCATTCTTTTCTGTAGACGACCTTGTAGACGACCCTCATTCTGTCAAGGATCTTGGAGTACTCATATCTAATGATCTAAGTGCCAAAGCCCACTGTAACAACATTGCCAAAAAGGCACTAAGAGTAGTCAACTTAATCCTGCGTAGCTTCTTCTCTGGCAACATTACACTGCTAACTAGAGCATACAAAACGTTTGCTAGACCAATTCTCGAATACAGCTCACCTGTCTGGAACCCGCACTGCATATCGGATATTAATACAATTGAGAGAGTCCAAAAATATTTCACGAGAAGAGTCC
>QLTV01002289.1:220480-231141 GCA_003457575.1 Thermophis baileyi | reverse complement strand
CTACTTCAGCTGCAACCCCAACAATACACGAGCACACACTAGATACAAACTTAATGTAAAGCGCTCCAAACTCGACTGCAGAAAATATGACTTCAGCAACAGAGTGATCAATGCCTGGAATTCACTACCTGACTCTGTGGTTTCTTCCCCAAACCCAAAAAACTTTAACCTTAGACTGTCTACTGTCGACCTCACCCCATTCCTAAGAGGTCTGTAAGGGGCGTGCATAAGCGCACCAGCGTGCCTACCGTCCCTGTCCTACTGTCCTATTGTCTTCATCTATCTGTATTCACTTTGATTATGTTTATGATTATACCTATACCTGCTATCTTGTACATGTTTGACAAATAAATAAATAAATAAAATAAATAAATAAACTTTGCCCCTACATAGAATTCAGAGAAGCGTTTCTGGAAAAGTATGGCTTATAACATTGAAATGAAAGCATGTGAAGGCACCTCTAAGCTTCTGCATGTGGGAGCTGTAAGGGGGCTGTTGACACAGTAGACATCTGGATTTATTCCAGGGGCTGGTTCCTATGTTAGTATCGTTTTCCTGTTGTTTCATGCTGCTTGTGCGAATCTGCTTGAGCTTGAGTGGATAGTCTGTATTGCCACCTAGTGCCTGAGAAAGTGCAGTGTCAATGGTTCTCCCTGTCAGGTCCACCAGCAAATCGTGCCATTGTGCTGGAGGGGGAGAGGGTTTGGCATACTTGGGATTCTTTTGCTTCTGCTGCACGCTTGGAAATTAGGGAGGGGGATTGTCTTCGGAGACGGGACGGACTCCAATGCTCTCAAAACATCTTCTTGGCATCACACTGGCTGCCAATAGACTGGTCAGGGGGGTTGGGATGGGGAAACTGAAAGAATTGCTTTGGAACTTCAGATTCCGCCTGACTTTACGGCAACCAGTTTCTCTCAGTAAAAGTTCTTTTGATTCAGCTCAATGGATTCAAGAGTCTTGCTTTCCAGAGGGGCCGACTAGGTCAGGTCTCACACTCCCATTTGCAGTTTATTTATTTTTTTATTTTTATTTATTTTATTTATTTAGTTTGTCAAGCATGTATGAGAAAAGAATTATAAGTATGAACATAACATATAAATATATAAGTATAAACAGGTAAAGTATATGCATAAGAAATGAGTACAAATAATGGGAACAGTAGGACAGGGACGGTAGGCACACTGGTGCGCTTATGCACGCCCCCTTACAGACCGCTTAGGAATGGGGTGAGGTCCACGGTAGATAGTTTTAGGTTAAAGTTTTGGGGGTCTGAGGTTGTAACAACAGAGTCAGGTACAGAGGTGGGTTCTTCCCGGTTCGGACCGGTTCGCCTGAACTGGTAGCGACCCGCTGGTGATGTCATGATGAAGTCACAGATCCAGTTTGGTCGGTGCCAGTCAGTTGACGCTGCCATCTTTTTTTTGAATTTTTTTTAAAAAAATTAAAAAACAATTTTTTTTTACATTTTTTCCGGGTTTTTTTTCTTCTGCACATGCGCAGAAGCTGAGTTTCCGGCACTGCGCATGCGTCGCCATCTTGTTTTCAGCTTTTTTTTGGGGGGGGTGTTTAATTTTTTGCACTGCGTGAAGCGCGTACGCGCCCATGAGGTGTGGCCACGCGGCACGGGAGGAAGTGAACCCGCAGTGAGGTAAATTAGAACCCACCCCTGGTCAGGTAGTGTATTCCAGGCATTGACCACTCTGTTGCTGAAGTCGTATTTTCTGCAATTGAGTTTGGAGTGGTTTACTTTGAGTTTGTATCTATTGTTTGCCCGTGTATTATTGCGGTTGAAGCTGAAGTAGTCATTAACAGGTAGGATGTTGTAAAAGACAATTTGGTGTACTAAGCTTAGGTTGGACTGTAGGTGGAGTAGTTCTAGGTTGTCTAGGTCCAAAATTTCAAGCCTTGGTATAAGGTATTCTATTGCGAGCAGAGGAGTGGAGAACTCTTCTTGTGAAATACCTCTGGACTTGCTCAATTGTATTAATGTCCGTTATACAGTATGGATTCCAGGCAGATGAGCTGTATTCGAGAATTGGTCTGACAAAGGTTTTGTATGCCCTGGTTTGTAGTACAATGTCACCAGAGAAGAAGCTTCACAAAATTAGGTTTACAACTCTTAATGCCTTTTTGGCAATGCTGTTACAGTGAGCTCTGGGGCTTAGATCATTTGCGATGAGTACTCCTAGGTCTTTGACAGAGTGAGGATTGTCTACGACAGTGATGGCGAACCTTTTTTTGCTTGAGTGCCAAAACGGCGTGCAATAGCATTTCCTGAAGCCTGGGGAGGGTGAAAAATGGCCCAATGGCCCAACCGGAAGTTTGTTTCTGAACCGGAAGTTGGGCCGTTGGGCCGTTTTTCACCCTCCCCAGGCTCCAGGAAAGCCTCCTGAAGCCTGGGGAGGGTGAAAAATGGCCCAACGGCCCAACCGGAAGTTCGTTTCTGAACTTCCGGTTGGGCCGTTGGGTCCATTTTTCGCCATCCACAGGCTCTGGAGGCTTTCCTGAAGCCTTGGGAAGGCGAAAACGACCTCCACCCACCCTCCGGAAGGCTGAAAATCAGCTGGCCAGCGCACACATGCACACTGGAGCTGACATAGGGCAACGCCTTGCGTGCCCTCAGATATGCCTCCGCGTGCCACCTGTGACATGTGTGCCATAGGTTCGCCATCACTGGTCTACAAGGTCGTATCCACCCAGCTTGTATTTGGTGTTCTGATTTTTGTTGCCAATGTGTAAGACAGAGCATTTGTTGGTTGAGATTTGAAGTTGCCAATTGTTCAACCATTCTGACACATAGTTAAGGTCGCTTTGTAAGGCAGCAGTATTGTCGGTGGTGTTAAATAGTTTTTCGTCATCAGCGAAGAGGATGCAGTTGCTTATAATAGCAATAGCAATAGCACTTAGACTTATATACCGCTTCACAGTGCTTTACAGCACTCTCTAAGCGGTTCACAGAGTCAGCATATTGCCCCCAACAATCTGGGTCCTCATTTTACCCACCTCGGAAGAATGGAAGGCTGAGTCAACCTTGAGCCTGGTGAGATTTGAACCGCTGAACTGCTGAACAGTCAGCTGAAGTAGCCTGCAGTACTGCACTCTAACCACTGCGCCACCTCGGCTCTTCTAATATGATTGCAAAGGTCATTTATGTAAATTAAAAAGAATGTGGGTCCTAGAATGCTGCCTTGTGGTACACCACTGTTAACTGGTGCAAGGTTTGATAGGGCACTCTTTATTTTGACTACTTGTTGCCTGTTTGACAGGAATGCAGTTATCCATTAGTGTAGTGATCCAGAAATGCCATAAGAGTGTAGTTTTAACAGTAGTTTGTTGTGTACCACTGAATCAAAGGCTTTGCAGAAGTCTATGTAAATTACGTCTATTGCTTTACCCTGGTCGAGTTTTGTAGTCCAAATGTTTCTGCAGTGTAGGAGTTGTAGATTACAGGACAAGTTTTTCCTGAAACCAAACTGTTTGTTAGAGAGTAGGTTGTTTGTCTCTAAGTGGAGGATAGTGGATTGGTTGATGATTGATTCCATGACTTTGCAGGTGACACAACATAATGAGATTGGTCTGTAATTTTCAACTAGGCTGGGGTCTCCCTTTCTGAAGATAGGAATGACCGTGGCTAATGACCATAAGTCGGGCAAAGAGCTGGTTCTGAAAGATATCACGTAGATTGTGCTTAGTGGTTCAGCTATGGCAGTGGAAAGCTTTTTCAAGAAGTAGGCACATAATCCATCAGGGCCAATAGACAGAGATGGTTTTAGGTTGTGTAGTGTCTTTTCAACGTTATCTTCTGTGAAACCAATATGTAGCAGATTATTGCAAGTAGTTGTGGTACGACTAGGAAATGTGGGGCATGAGCTATTGCTATTGACAAAGACTGTGTTGAATGTGTTGAAAAGATTGGCCTTAACGGCATCATCATTACAGTCTTTCCCATTAGGCCCTTTTAGGGATGGCATGGTTTTTGAGTCGTTAAGTTTGGTATTTACGAAATTATAGAAGGCGCAGGTGGATTTTGTGTGTAATAGCTGTTCCTCTTAACAGTTACCGGAAAGATTTAAAATGGATAAAAAGACTTACGGATTGGAGCAAAGTCAGAATGTGAAATATAGTTGTGTGCTGAGCATGTTTTTGCTAAAATGTATAAACTGTTATTAAAATCTGAAACAGAAGAAGTAGTGGAAGTATGTATGATAAAATGGGCTAAAATTTTTGGTTATAACAGCAATGGATCAGTATGAAAACATGTAATTGAAAGGATTGGAATTTACACTTTGTTGTACTCTTAAAGATAATTTTTATAAAATGGCATATCATTGGTATAGGAAAAATTATCTAGAATGTATGAAAGTTCTTAATGCTGGAAATGTAATTAAGAAGAAGGGACATTTTATCATGCTTGATGGATGTGTAAAAAAGCTATAAAAGTTTGGACTCAAATATATATAATAATGCAAAGATTTTAAAGATTCATATACAACTGAAACCAGTGACTTTTCTTTTGGGACTGATGGATAAGCTACTGGGTGGGGGGGGAGACATGGAACTTTGTTTTTATATAAGAAAGCTGCAACAAGGTACAATTATGTGACAACTTAAATTGTGGCAATTAAAATTCTCACACAATTGTACCTTTGATCCAGGGGTGAAATGCTCCCGGTTTGGGCGTGCCTGCCTGCCGGTGGTCGGAGAATTGGAAGCGACGGCAGAGTGAGGCTTCACCTGCCCGGATGCCGCCATTTGGGTTTTTTTTTACCCTCTGCGCATGCGCAAAGCGTTCTGTGCACGCACAGAGGGTAAAAAAACCCAAATGGCGGCATCCGGGCGGGTGGGCGAAGCCTCGCGCTGCCGTCGCTTCCAATTCTCCGACCACGTCCGAACCGGGAGCATTTCACCCCTGCTTTGGTCTTGTTGCAGTTGTGTCTTTAATCTTGTTGTGGCAGTTTAAATTAATTTATTAAAATTAAAATTATTCAAATTTATTCAAGGGTTAAAAGTGATATGTGAAATGAATGAAAAGCTGAAGGAAAATACTTTGCCTCCTTACTCTTTCCTCAGGCACTGAATCTTGCATTCTGGAACTAAATCATGGATACATACCCTCGAGCCATGTCTTCATTGGCAGAACAAGTTGGCAGAAGTAAGGTCATTTTGAAGCCCAAGCTGCAGCTAGATACACAGATAAGGAGCTTGCACAATGTTACCTCATTGAAAACATAATATTATTAGATATTATTGTTTAGCTGGGACCTGAGCTCCAGATAGCTAATTGGAAATTGTCTATGTCTGAATTAAGCCATTACCACATAGTCCAAACCAGTGGAGAGTGAATTTCTGAACCTGTGAGAATGTGAAGGCTAGCTTGGATAGTACATTGAACTTCTTATGTTTTTTCCCCAAATTTAGCTGATCAAGACATCCAGGACATTACCCAGGCATAGAACTAGAAATTCTGCTATGTACAGGTGAAAGTGCAATCTTCCTATTCACAATTTACAAATTTCTTGATCAGCAGTCATTCTTCTGACCGAATCACCCAAAGCAAATGTCTGAATAAACTTAATAAATATCCAGGATGGCATCATTATTTGTATTAGAGGAATGGGAGGGAAAAGACAACCTCAGTGGAAATCCTCCTTCTTGGGACTTTCTAGAACAGGGCTCTGTGGCCCACTAGGAATTGGGCTGTGTGCAAAGTCCCATCCACACACACACACACACACATGATCCAGGCAATGCACAAAACCATGAACTCCCCCCGCTACATGGAAAAACCTCCCTCCACGGAACCTGATGCCCAAAAGGTTGGCGACTGCTGTTCTAGAATATTATACCTTCGGTTAGCTACATTTTGGGATTCAAATATGATAGATTTCAAATAGTTCCTCTAAGCAAACAAATTGAAGATTGTGTACATATTTTTTCCCTAGAAAGTGGCATTTTGGTTGGGGATTTTTTCTCATATGTACAGTATATCAATTTAGAGACAGTTCATCTTCTTTTACCAAAACCTCATCAAATATGTTTCTATTTGCAACTTATGCCCTCTTTTTCTAAGAAACATAAAGAGATTATTCTGAGCTCAGTAAATTCTTCTGAGAATCCAACCAACCATTTGTTTACTTTTGAATCTACAGTAGATACCACAGCTACAGACTGGTTATCCATCCATAATGTGTACATATATCCATATACTGTGTTGCCAACTGTAAAGTGAATCAGAGATTGGAAGAGAAATGTGACAATCAAATAAAACAAATCATTGTAAGTTACTATGTCACTGTCAGCCTTTTCCTGTTCTTCAACTCAAAAAACTTTGCTCACCTTCAATTCTCCCACTGTAAGCAGCTTTGTTTACTCTCCAAAGATCTGCCATTTATTAGGGGGGGGGGAAATCACCTAATGAGAAGGAAGGACTCACTGGAGAAGAGCCTAATGCTGGGAAAGATTGAGGGCAAAAGAAGAAGGGGACGACAGAGAACGAGGTGGCTGGATGGAGTCACTGAAGCAGTCGGTGTGAGCTTAAATGGACTCCGGGGGATGGTAGAGGACAGGGAGGCCTGGAGGAACGTTGTCCATGGAGTCGCAATGGGTTGGGCACGACTTCGTGACTAACAACAACAACAAAGAAGGAATAATGAGGGGAACTTAAGGTCACTTTCACAAAATATCTATGTGAAGCCACATGGCCTGTTTGGCTCAGAATTAAGATAACCCACCGTCTACTTCTTGAAGTCAGGAATTCATAACATTGTCCCCAGCTCACCTCCAGCTCTCTGCTCTTTGCAAAAAGAATTAGCAGGAGTAACTCTGCACAGGAGTATCTCAATGTCATAAATTCTTCGTATCTGCAAAGATTTTTGAAGAAGCCAGAAATAGCACCTTGTGCAATCCTTTCTTCATATAAGGAAGAAAGTCATAACTCACCCAATAGGCAAAATCTGTTTCCCTATTTTAATCATTCCTGATGTTTTTTTCATAGTTTCTGTTACTTCTTTATGTAATGTGAGTTGCCTATATTGAATCCCAGAGGATTATTTCATTGTCCTGTATGCAATTAGTCTTAAGTATTCTTTAATAATTTTTGATTGGATATGAATTTTAGTTTTATTTTGGGTTTTCAGTTGCCATTATTAAACAAATCCTGAGATGTTCTTACCATGAAGTCACCATTTGCAAACTCCTGCTGACAAGGAGAGAAGCAACTTAGAACTAAGGAGAAATTTCCTGACAGTTAGAACAATTAATCAGTGGAACAGCTTGCCTCCAGAAGTTGTGAATGCTCCAACACTGGAAGTTTTTAAGAAGAGATTGGACAACCATTTGTCTGAAGTGGTGTAGGGTTTCCTGCCTATGCAAGGGGTTGGACTAGAAGACCTCCAAGGTCCCAACTCTGTTATTCTATTCTATTCTCCATTGATTTTGCTTATTGGAATCCAGCAATGAAGGTCACAAATAGTGATCATGTGACTGCAGGATGCTGTTGATGTTGTAATTGAAGTGAGACAGCGGCCAAGTACTTGAATCACTATCACACGTCCACAGGGACATTGCAAAGGCCACAATTACAAGAACCCTTAATAAGTACCATTAATTCAATGCCTTCATTGGTTTGAATGCTTGTTGAACTGAGGACTACCTGCAGAATCATTAACAATGTAATTTGCATGGCATCTATACGACCCTTTTATTTTTTATTTATTTATTTGTCAAGCGTGTATATGATTACAGACAAAGTATAAACATGATTGTGAATATATAAGAAGTACAAGCATGGTTATGAGTACATGATATTTTACGAATACATGGGAACGTTAGGACAGGGACGGTAGGCACGCTGGTGCACTTACGCACGCCCCTTACAGGCCTCTTTAAATATCAAAGTTGCTGCTTTCTTCAGTGAAGAACTAGCAACTCTTTTTTTTTTTTTTTTTTTATTATTCTTATCTTTGTTATTGTTAATTTTCATTTGTTTAGTTGCTTCTTCTTATTTTTTTTTTTCTATTTTTTCCATTTTTTTTTTTTTTTTTGCAAATATGCTAATCTTGGTCAGTGTTAACTTGCATGAGGTTAGTTGCAGCTCCTTAGTGTGGTATTGCAAACTCTGCCAGTTTGGTTAATGTATGCTTCAGCAAATAGATTACACATATGAGAAATGGGCTGAGCAAGCACACAGTCACACAAAATGCCTAATTAAGCTTGTTATGTTGCCCATTTTCTGAACCATAAGATAATGAATGTGCAGGAGTGTAAGCCCATCCTCAGCCACAGACGCTCCCTGGGGAAATGTGGGACAGTCCCTCCTTTTGAGTACCAGAGCCAAAGTGGGGTGGTGGTGAAGGTGTGGGAGTGGGAGTGGGGAGACCAAGGATCTGGGGCATCACCTGCCAGGAGGACTTTCGGCCACTGCCGCTCTCTCAGCGCAGCCTACCTCAGAGGGTTGTTGCTGTGGTTAAGATGAAGGGAGGATCCTCAGGGAATCTCTTAGAGAAAATCTGACAAAGACGAATGAATGTCTTTAATCAACTCATTGAAATCTACTACAGGTAACAGTACAGGTAGTCCATGACTTACAACAGTTCATTTAGTGACCGTTCAAAGTTACAACGGCACTGGAAAAAGTGAGTTATGACCGGTTTTCACACTTACGACCATTGCAGCATCCCCATGGCCACATGGTCAAAATTCAGAAGCTTGGCAAGTGGTTCATGCTTATGACGATTGCAGTGTCCCAGAGTCATGTGATCCCCTTTTGTGACCTTCTGACGAGCAAAGTCAATGGGGAAGCCAGATTCACTTAACAACGGTGTTACTAACAACTGCAATGATTGACTTAACAACCGTGGCAAGAAAAGTAAATGTAAAATGGGGCAAACTTGCTTAACAAACGTTTCACTTAGCAACATAAATTTTGGGCTCAATTGTGGTTGTAACTCGAGGACTACCTGCAGCTCTTTCCTATATGTTCTTAGTCAATATTTGCATTACAGAATAGAATAGAATAGAATAGAATAGAATAGAATTGAAGAGAATAGAATTGAAGAGAAGAGAAGAGAAGAGAAGAGAAGAGAAGAGAAGAGAAGAGAAGAGAAGAGAAGAGAAGAGAAGAGAAGAGAAGAGAAGAGAAGTTGTTAAGAGACCGAGGCTTCTGCCTGCTGCTGAGACATTTTTATGGGATTATGCTCCCATATTGATCGAAGGGGGAAAAAGGGCTCTTATGCTTGTGGTATTTTTCTTTCAGTGATGACTGTCAATATCACCTGCTTTCTTTGGGTTCCTTTGAGGGGAATGACAATACATTATAATAAAGGACATTAATGCTATGGCTGGCACCTGTGTTTGTGTCTCACTGGGAAATGCAGTTGTGCTGCTCCTGATCCTGCATCTCTGGCTAGAGGCCAAAGTGGGAGCAACATCAGAGCCATGAAAACCTTTCTTGCTGGATTTCTGGTAGAAGGAAGCAAGATGGCCTCCCTCTAGTGTATCAAAAGCTGGAGGAGATCAGAGCCCACAGCTTCTTCCCCCAGGAAAGGGGCCCAGGCTGTGTAAGGAAGACCTTTCCAGCCAGAGGGCTTCTCTTATCCTCCATCTTGCCTTTGCTGCCTCTCACAGGGGCTGAGTGCTCCGTACTTGGAATGGCAGGTGAATGACTGAGGCAAGCCCGGCTTATTTAGAACTAACAGCTCTTTATTGAAGTGACAGCTAACAGGTTGCCAGAACACGGCTGCTAACACTCACGCTCACTCAGCTGATGGCAACACCCGAAACCTGTTTGACAGCTCCTTATATAGTGAGCTGTCAAACAGGCAGCCAATCAGGAGACAGCGTGCGCCCCCTGTTGACTGAGGACCTGAGTGGAAACTTTCATACATAGCACTCCTTCCTACCTAGTTGGCGCATGCGTAATCTGCCAAATAGGCAGGGCGTCGTCGCATGCGTTCAGAGCGCCTCAGTGCGCCTTCTGTGGGTGAGCAGCAAGGCTGGGTACGAGGGCTTTGATCCCCTTCGGTTGTAGACTGCGCCTCCTCCGTTTCTGGACCGGTCACCGGAACTGCAGGTAAGCTTGCCGTTTGCTCTTCCTTGTCTTCGTCAGCCGGCTGGTCCGGAGATAGGGCGGGGTTAGGCACGGGGCTGTCAGGGCCTGTGATCGGGAGGTTGGCAGGGCCAGTCCATCGTGCCCGGAGTTGGTTCAGGTGACGTCTCCAAACCCGACCATCGTCTAATGTAATTATATATGAGCACGGCCCTGTGGTTTTAGTCGCTGCCCCGGGTAACCATAAGGGACTTCCTGCATAATTTCTGGCGTAGACCTTTTCTCCCACGCTAAACCCCTTTAACTCTCCTGTTGAATCTAAGGGTTTTTGGGGGGCGTATTCTGGATGCAGCCTGTCTAAGGGAGTTCTTAGCCAGCGCCCCATTAGTAGTTTGGCCGGGCTCATATTGGTCATGGGGCAGGGTGTCGCGTGCTGGATTAATAAGTATTTGTCTATCTTGGCAGACCAGTCCCCCTTGCCCAACCTACTAAGGGCTTCCTTGGCGGATCTTACGGCTCTCTCTGCCAACCCATTCCCCTGGGGGTGGAACGGGGCCACAAAAGCATGACGAATGCCCAGGCATTGCAGGAACTGGGCTAAGGGTGCGGCAGT
>QLTV01002289.1:205556-218753 GCA_003457575.1 Thermophis baileyi | reverse complement strand
CACAAACCAATCCAATCCCCATAAGCTGGGTCTGGGGCCATCGACTATGACCACGGATAGGCAGCCTCTGAAATGCTTAAAGGACACCCTGAATTTATAGCTGCCCAATACTGGAATGGGGTTCCCCTGGAAATCCTTTAATCTTCATAGGCAAGGTTTCAGCCGATATTTAGACAGCTTAGGCAAAACCCTTTTTACAGTGCTCCAAGATAAAATGGAGACAGATGAACTTGTGTCTATTTCCATAGGACATGATTTCCTTTCAATGCTTACAGTCACAAATATCTTATCCTTGAGGGAATATCCAATTTGATCAATCTCTGTTTCTACAGGATCATTCCAGACTGTAAAACAGTCTTCTCTCTGCCTACCCTTCCCTTGGGGCTGTCTATTCCTAAAACGCCTGTCCATTTGGGGACTGTTGTCTAATGGTGACCCCCTACAGACCCTAGCAATGTGACCATGCTTGCCGCACCTGAGACAGGTTGCAGTTTTAAAACGGCACTCAGCCCTAGGATGGCGACCTCCACACCCAGTACAAGGAGATGGTCCCATATTTTGCTTACCCAGCCGACCTTTGCATCGACCTGGTTTAAGTTGGTGCACCTCGGTCTCATCATCATCGACGTTGTCAGGGCTAGCGTCTTCATAATGAACAGAGGAGGGCTTGCCGGCAGCTGGAGGTACATTTCTGATCCGCATTTCCTCAGTGGATTGGCTGGACAGCTCCATAGCCCTGGCTTCGTCAAGAGCAGATTTGAGTGTCAAATCTGCTTTCGCCAGGAGGCGGCGCTGTATCCTCAAATCCTTGACACCGGAGACAATCTGATCTAGCAAGACTTCATCAAGATCACGAAATTCACAATATAGAGCGGCTGCCCTGAGGGTGGCCACATAGTCGTTGATAGATTCAGTCTCCCTTTGATAGCGACGGTGGAAGGCATGATGGCGGGCTACTCTGGATGGGGCAGGCGCATAGTGACTTTTCAGCTTGGACATTAAAATGTCCCAGGAAACTTCCTGAACTGGCTGAGGGGCGAGGAGCGTGCTGGCTATATTAAACATCTCCGTGCCGCATAGGTTCAGGAAACACGCTGTTTTTCTGCTGCCCGAAAGTCCTGTGTAATCATTGGCCACCAGGAAACTTTCGTAACAATTGATATAGGACTCCCATGTCTCTGTGGCACAATTGAAGCTTGCTAGCGTAGTCATCGAAGCCATTCTGAGGTAATTTCAGCACCTTCGTGAGGGACTTCAGCTCTTAGTGACTTAGTTCTAACCGTGGTGCCTCAGTCGGAGATCGCTCACCCTCGTCGCCAGTGCTCCATACTTGGAACGGCGGGTGAATGACTGAGGCAAGCCCGGCTTATTTAGAACTAACAGCTCTTTATTGAAGTGACAGCTAACAGGTTGCCAGAACACGGCTGCTAACACGCGCGCTCGCTCAGCTGATGGCAACACCCGAAACCTGTTTGACAGCTCCTTATATAGTGAGCTGTCAAACAGGCAGCCAATCAGGAGACAGCGTGCACCCCCTGTTGACTGCGGACCTGAGTGGAAACTTTCATACATAGCACTGAGGAAACGGGAAAAGCTCCTCAGCCAGATACATTGCTGAGGGGAAAATGGCGGGAAAAAGAAAGGCCTCTTAGCACTTCTAGGGCTTAGCACTTCCAGGGAATGGCGGGCGGCATGCAGCATCCCTGCTCTCTGGGAGCCTCACTTGCCACTCTAGTGAGTCTGAAGGAGAGAAAGTCACCTTAGCTTTAGTGACCTCTTAGCTTTCTCCACCCCTCACAAAAGGGGAGGAAAGAAAAAAAAGAAAAAGCATAAAAATCATATATTGTTGTATGAAATAGAGTGACCGGCTAAACTTTTTAGCTTAGCAGCTAAAGTGTAAGTGGAAATATTAGAATTATGGGAATTTATTTGAAGTACATAGCAAGTTGATAAGGAGAACTAATTTTCTCTCGGTGTCATAATTCTACAGTAAAATGTGAAAAGAAGTAGAACGGCTCAAAGGAAATGTTTCCTTACATAGTGCAAACACAAAAATGGCCACCAGCTTGGAAGATTTTTAAAAGAGACCTATATCTTGGAGAATAGAATAGAATAGAATAGAATAGAATAGAATAGAATAGAATAGAATAGAATAGAATAGAATAGAATAGAATAGAATAGAATAGAATAGAATAGAATAGAGGAGTGGAGTGGAGTGGAGTGGAGTGGAATGGAATGGAATGGAATGGAATAGAATAGAATAGAATAGAATAGAATAGAATAGAATAGAATAGAATAGAATAGAATAGAATAGAATAGAATAGAATAGAATAGAATAGAATAGAATAGAATAGAATAGAATAGAATATTCTTTATTGGCCAAGTGTGATTGGACATACAAGGAGTTGGTCTCTGGTGCATAAGCTCTCAGTGTACATACAAGCAACAAACACTAAATTAATATAACCATAAGATACCCTACTACATGGGTAAATACCGTTAGGTATAAGACAGTGCTGTGGGAATTAGGTGTTCAGCAGAGTAATGGCATGAGGGAAAAAACTCTCTGTGTCTAGTTGTTTTGGCATGCAATGCCCTATAGCAGCATCCCAAGGGGAGTTGCTGAAACAGTTTATGTCCAGGGTGTGAGGTGTCTGTAGATATTTTCACAGCCCTCTTTCTGACTCATGCAGTATACAGGTCCTCAGTAGAAGGCAGGCTTGTTGCAATTGTTTTTTTTTTTCTGCAGTCCTAACTATCTGTTGAAGTCTATATCTGTCCTGTTTGGTTGCTGTGCCAAACCAGACAGTTATTATAGAGGTACAAAAGACAGACTCAATAATTCCTCTGTAGAACTGTATCAGCAGTTCCCTGGGCAATCTGAGCTTTCTGAGTTGACACAGGAAGAACATTCTTTGTTGTGCTTTTTAAATAATGGTTCTAATGTTAGGTGTCAATTTCAAATCCTGGGAGATTATACAAGCCAGAAACTTGAAGGTCTCTATTTTTGATACAGTGTTATCTAATATTGTTGCCTGGGGTGGTCTAAGGATCCCTGCCCTTGATTATAAAACCTCACACCCTCAAACCTCATGATTCTATTATCTTTCCCAAGCTGCTGTGATAGACAGTAATTCTAACCTTGCATTGCCACAGTGAAACAGGTGCACCCTCATAAAAAATAAAGTGAAACTAATATTGTAAGAGGTAATAGAATAGGAGAGTTTTTCCTAAAACCTACTACCATCTCTACAATTTTAAGATTGTTCCAGCTATATCACAGGGCCAGTTGATTCCTACACAGTAGAAATATGCCTCATTCCAAGATTCCCCCCCCATCCTGATTTGATGATTTGGAAGACTGCCAAATTCAAGTTTAATTTTGCTTCTGAGATAGAAACTAGTGGCAATAATTTTCCCTATGAAACAAAATCACTTGGTCTTTGATCAGTTAATCTTCAGATCCATGTTGCATTAAATTATCCAGGAACTGACGCAAATCATTCAGGTTTTCAGCCAAAAACTTAAGTTTCCTCTACATAGGAAGCTCACATCACCATAAACGTTCCTGAGTTTTGCCATTTCAGAACCCAATCAAGAGTGGTTGCTGATTGACCTAAATTCTTTGCATTTTCCTACCAATGCAATGCTTGTTTGGTACATGGTGTTCTCTATGTGCGGAGCTTAGCAAAGGCGAAGATCACAAGAACATTTTGGACTGCTTGAGTGGAACCGCCGCATAAGCGATGGGCAGTTAGAAGAATTTCTAGCAACGCTTGTTGAAGTGCTCAGACTCAGCATAGGAGTAAGTCTGGAAGGAAAGAGGGTAACTATTTAAATGGAAGTTGCTACAAAAAGATCTTTGAAATAAACAATGCCCTAGAACAGTGATGGCGAACCTATGGCACGTGTGCCACAGGTGGCACGCGGAGCCATATCAGAGGGCACGCGAGGCGTTGCCCTATGTCAGCTCCAGCGCGCATGTGCACGCTTGCCAGCTGATTTTCGGCCTTGGGGAAAGCCGTTTTGCCCTCCGGAGGCTTCAGGGAAGCGTCCTGAAGCCCCGGAGTGCGAAAAACGGCCCAACGGGCAAACCGGAAGTTCGGAAAAACGCACTTCCGGTTTGCCGTTGGGCCGTTTTTTCCACTCCGGAGGCTTCAGGGAAGCTTACTGAAGCCCTGGAGTGCGAAAAACAGCCCAACGGGCAAACCGGAAGTGCGTTTTTCCAAACTTCCGGTTTGCCGGTTGGGCCGTTTTTCACCATCCCAGGCTTCAGTGAGGCCTTTGCGCATTTGCGGGGGGGGGCACATGCGCAGGGGCAGTGTGGGGGGGGGGTTGTGTGCATGCGTGGGAGGAGGAAATGGGTGTGGGCACGCACGCGCACGCTAGCGTACACGCACACCCCCTTTTGGCATGCGAACCAAAAAAGGTTCGCCATCACTGCCCTAGAAAGAGCATTTGATGATGAGAACCCAAAAAGCAAGAAACTGAAATGAAGGTTACATCTTAAGCTGAAGCTATTTGGGGTAATAAAGAACATTTTTCTATGTTGCTCTGTAGTTGGCAATATAATATGGGTAGTAATTTATACAGGTAGTCCTCGACTTACAACATGGTTTAGTGAACGTTCGAAGTTACAGTGGCACTGAAAAAAAGTGACTTGATCATTTTTCACACTTATGTCCATTGCAGTATCCCCAAGATCAAAATTCACACAGAATAACAGAGTTGGAAAGGACCTTGGGAAGTTTTCTAGCCCAATCTCTTCTTAAAAAACCTCCAGTACCTTCCTATATCTCTGCTTCCCAATATAGGTGTCTGCCTGATTTAGCTGGACAGTTAGGATGACCTTCACACTTTGGGTGAACCTATTGGGAATATACACACTTGGCACACACTCCCAGTGTCCTTTGCTCATCCCTCTCAGGACACACACATGGTTGGCTGGTTGCCATCATCTCCATATAGAGCAAACTGTACAAATTTTACAACGATTCCATCTCAAACCATGACTTGACTTGATTAGACTCCATAAAATCACAGATTGATTGCAACTTAGTCATAAACAGGAAAAAAGGCTCTTCTTCAGATGAATAGCAATAGAATTTAGACTTATATACCACTTTACAGTGCTTTACAGCCCTCTCTAAACAGTTTACAGAGTCAGCATATTGCCCCCAACAATTTGGGTCCTCATTTTACCCACCTCAGAAGGATGGAAGGCTGAGTCAAGAAGCCCCAAAAGGAACCTATATTGTGGTCACAACAGACTTTTCCAGCTGAATATCAAGAATCTCAGCTGCCGAGACACCTTCATTTTGAGATTTCACCACTAGTATTAATTATTCTGTGGATAAGGGAGGGATTTAGAATGTCTTCATCCACCAGAGAAGAAAGATTAGAATTTGTTTTCTGTTAATGAGACACAATTGAATCAGGATTTTTTTTTAAATCAAGATCAAAATGCATGTAATGAGTTTAAAGGAAAACAATAATGGGATAATTTACCCATTATTTGATCCAGTGCAACAAATTTAGCAAATGAGGGATTAAAATAATTAAAATAAAATAATTAAGAAACACCCAATCAGGCCCTATGAGGTGACATTCTCAACTGATTACTTGACTGGGTTTTAGGTATTTGACTATCCTTTGCAGGGGTGAAATCCAGCAGGTTCTGACAGGTTCTGGAGAACTGGTAGCGGAAATTTTGAGTAGTTCAGAGAACCGGCAAATACCACCTCTGGCTGGCCCCAGAATGGGGTGGGAATGGAGATTTCGCAATATCCTTCCCCTGCCACACCCACCAAGCCACACCCGCCAAGCCACACCACGCCCACCAAACCACGCCCACAGAACTGGTAGTAAAAAAAATTGGATTTCACCACTGATCCTTCGACCACAGAATATTTTTTTTCTTAAACATTAGAAAACAGATCTCCCACCAATCCAGTTCTTACAGGCAATTCTTCTTTCGTTATGCAATACATCCTGAGGATATACTGTCAGCAGATTTAGTACTTATTTGTTTTTAGTTCATGGAGTAATATAAAAAGACGTTAGCATTCTAGCAAATGATCACATTGATAAGGTAATTTAGTAGCAGGAGAGAAAAAGTTTCAGCTTCTCTCCTCAATATATTAGGGGGGAAAAAAATCAAAGGATACTAAGACAGGACAATGGACATAGGGGCATTTTTGTTTCTTTTTCTGCTTGCTCTGCTAATTCTTCTCTCCTTGAAACAACTTTGGATAAGAAGACACTTCCCTCCTGGACCACTGTCTCTTCCCCTCATTGGAAACATGTGGGCTCTTGGAATTACACTTCATAAAGACACTTTCTCTAAGGTATTTCTTAATATTGATTAAGAATGGGGGTAATTGTATATTATTTCCCTTGTACCATGTTTATGGGCCAATAGGTTTTGCTACTAAAATAACCTAGAAACGTATTAATATTGAAAATAATTTAATAAATAAATTGAGAGTGATTGCTTAAGCAAATTAACCTGTTCTTCATCATTCCAGAAGGAGCGTAACTTCCATAAATGCAGATTCTATCTAAATTTTAGGAAAAAATCTAAATGATAAAGGCAGTTTAACAGTGGAACCAATTCATCAGAAGCAGTGGGCTCCTTTTTAAAAATATGTTCATGAAGAGATTGAATAAACATCTTTGGAGAATTTCTTTATTTGGAGTCCTGAATTTAGCAGGATGTTCACCTTGATGGCCTCAGTGGTTCTTTCCAGATCAATAAATGTAGGATGGTGGTAGTACAGTGATGGTGTTTATATCCTGGTTTTGGCTGAAATATTTCCCACCAGCAAGCGACCTATGTTGCGACAGTAAGAATAAAGCTAAATGTGAAGCGAATTGTAAGCTTCATTTACAGTCTGTTATACAACAGGATGAACATTACTTACTTAGAGAAAAAGAATGTGTGCTAAGATAATTAAACTGAACTGAAAGAATTGCTTTCTGAAGACTGAAGCTACATGTTTACTACATGGAGCAAGTCCAGGCTACTCCTTAAATCTCTGTCAAGCTCTTGTTGGCCAAGGGCTTGCATATCTAATGATGAGCAAGAATTGATTGGTATTAAAGTCATATGTATGTGTATTGTGTACATATGCTCAGCTATAAAGATGTACAAATGAAACCTACCTCTCCAAACTAGCCTCACCTTCAGGAAAGCTCTGACCTCTGTTAATGGTGGGGAACCCTCTAACATTCTCATATGACAGTATGGAAATGTATTAACTTGATCTTGTAGAACCTACATGTCAAATTTTCATGTCTGGCTTTATTCAGATATTTCTAAATAACCATCAACTTGGTTTTCCACTTATTGCTGTCAGCTCTGGAGGCCATTTTTTTCTTTGGATCTTCAGGGCTGCCACACTTAGTGCTGTGGGAAACTGGGAGGGGGGGATTGCATGGAGTTGTGGGGATATCTAGCCATAATAACATTCCTTTCTCTGAGAGCCAAGGACATTCGGCCTGCACTTGGAGTGGTGTGACTGGGAGGCATCTCCAGTTGGGACGGTGCATTGATTGGACCATGTGATGGACATGTGGGTGCAGGGGAAGGGACTTGGGATTTCTTTTGGGTGGGGAAAACCTGGAAGCTTTCAGATTCAGGTTTTCCCAGATGTGCCAATATGATATCTCTAATAAAATGGAACTTTGAGTAACTTCTGGCCTTGGAGTCTTCTTGCGTTAGGGGTGTTACTTGGAACCCTGACATTTGCATTATTGTATGCTGCATATTGCTGTTTCTGATTTCTTTGAAATTTTGTCCCTTCATAGAAAATAGGCAATATATTTTCTCTTTGTATTGTTTGTATCTGCATTGACAATCTGTATCAACTGAGATGTGGGGGCTTTAGAGAAATAGTCAATAATATTTAAAAAAACCAAACATCCCTCCTTCATATTAAGAGCGTAGTGATGTTGACTCAGAAGATACATCATTCATTTAAGAGGTTTACTTCCAGCAAAGCAAGCAGCTGAATTCAAAATTTTCTTCAACAAAATACAAATCAATGGTAGGAATATCACTCTGATAATAAAACCATTGGGACATTCATGCATTCAACTTAGGCCTCTACACATGAAGAAAATGGCACTCATCATCGGCATCACTGCCTCCATTATTTCATTAGGTTTGTGGGGATATCTGTAAGATGAGATGACTAACATGTCTTCAGTATTTTGTAGCATTTCTTCTAGGACTAGCATCCTTTATAGAAGCCCCAAATTACTATGTAAATTGATATTGAAATTAGTCTTTGAATTTGAAATAACTAGAGCCATTGGCAGATACATTAAGTTTAGAGTGGTGCGGTGGCCTAGAGGTGGAGCTCTCATCTCACAATCAGGAGGCTGTGAGTTCGATCCTAGGTAGAGGCAGATATTTCTCTCTCTGGGCACAATGAGAATGTATCTGCTGAATATTATTCCGCATTGGTGACAGGAAGTGCTGCGTCTCCACGCTCTAGTCTGCCTGGCAACTAGCTGCTAAATTCCTATTGGCTACTAACTGACAGCTCAGCCGGCGGGAAGATACAGCCCTGCCATTGGCTGGCTGTTTTGACAGCCGCTATATAAATAGCGGCTGACAGAAAGCCGGTTGTTCTTCTTGTAGTTACGTGTTCCTAGTTCAGTTGCTGTTACTATTACAGAGGTTATTCGTGACCCATGGCCTCCCTGATGTTATAGTGTCGGATAATGGGCCTCAGTTTACCTCGGCCACATTCCAGATGTTTTTAGCTGGGTTGGGCATCCGCCATGCGCTGGTGGCTCCCTTCCATCCTTCCAGTAATGGGTTGGCTGAGAGGGCAGTGAGATCAGCCAAAGAAGCATTAACCAGACTGGAACCAGGGAACTGGCATGATAGGGTCAACAAATACCTAATGGCTCAGCACACCACCCCAAACCCTAGTTCCAACCGAAGCCCAGCCGAATTGCTGATGGGTCGCCGCCTGAGAACCACTCTAGATAGGTTGCACCCAAATTATGTGCCAGACTCCCCCACAGACTCTACCAGCAAGGTCAGGACCTTTAAGGTGGGGGATGCAGTCTATGCAAGTAACTTTGCAGGAGAGCCCCGTTGGGTCCCAGCGAGGGTCATCACGGTGGCAGGGCCCTACTCATATAGAGTAAGGCTGGAGGACGGGAGGCTATGGCGCCGACATATTGACCAGCTGAGGGGGCGACCTTTTGCTTCCACTCCAGCCACGGCCGACGACGAGCCTTTAGCGGAGGAACACGACATGATCGTCCCTAGAAATGACCGCCCAGGCATTCCCGTAGACCAATCGCACCCGGCGCCTGTCTTACCGATTTCCGAAGAGCTCCAGCCATCCTCCGGGGTCCCTGCCTGTCCTGACCCAGCGCCCAGGGCTGATTCCGACCTCCAGGAACATCTTCTCCCTGCCGAGCCACGACGATCAGTGAGACAGCGCCAGTTTTGACAGCTGCTATATAAATAGCGGCTGCCAGAAAGCCGGTTGTTCTTCTTGTAGTTACGTGTTCCTAGTTCAGTTGCTGTTACTATTAAAGAGGTTCCACGCTAACACCGTCTCGCCTCAGTTCATGAGTGGTTGTTCTACCAAGCTAGAACAGGAAGGACATCTGGCCAGTATATACTCAGCTCTATTCAGCTGCCCGGACTCCACCCCGCACGGGATTATGGGGTCATTAAAAGAAGATGATGATTGGCAGATACATTAAGTTTCATATGAAGATTGTCCCTGTGCCTCTCATCCAAATTAATATAAGTTTAATTAATAAATTTTTGTTGGGCAATTGGTCAACTATATATGACAGCAGACACAAGCTTTTGAAATCCACAAACATCCCAACAACTTCAAAAAGAAAGAATAAAATCTGAAGGATAACCCAGCCCAATAGAAACTGGATGTGAAAGCCTCTACCAATAAAATAAACACCTGTTTTTAATAGTTAGCAGGCCATTTACATGTCAAGCTAAGAATGACATGTTGATAAGCTCACCACAGATAGAAGCCAAATTTGGTTCCTCTAAATACATTACTTTATTTCCTTTTTTAAAAACCAATAATTTTATTAAAGATTAAAAATACAAAGATAAAAGCATATACAAATTAAGAAAAAGACAAAAAAATAAAAAGTGTAAAGAAAAAAAGGAGGAAGGAAGAAAAAGTATGTGAAAAAAAGGAAAAACTAAATAAATAACTTTTCCTTTGATCAAGACAAATATAAATAATTTCAGTAGCTTATTATCTTTTTAAAGATTTTAATCTAAAATCTCTTCATTCCCTATCTCCTCTTTTATCTATGGGCAAATAACGGTGCCTCATCCTTCAATCTTAATCAGCAAAAGTCCATTAAGAGTTACCAGAAATAACAATAACATGAAGGTTCCAAACCATGACTCAAGTTGACCTTCCTGGCTCCCACCGGAGACCATTGTTTTATAGTCTCGTCGCAGGGAGCATCAGTATAAAGCACTATGAGCAATCCCAGGTTCTCCTTAATCTGGATAGAAGTTCAGGGAGCTGATACATTCACTGGCTCTTCCAAAACCATCTTCAAAAAGAGGGCTGTGAAAATATTTACAGACCCCTCACATCCTGGACACAAACTGTTTCAACTCCTACCCTCAAAACGATGCTATAGAGCACTGCACACCAGAACAACTAGACACAAGAACAGTTTTCCCCCGAACGCCATCACTCTGCTAAACAAATAATTTTTATTTGTCAACTATTTACTAAGTCTGCACTACTATTAATCTTCTCATTGTTCCCATCACCCATCTCCTCCCACAAATGACTGTAACTTTGTTGCTTGTATCCTTACAATTTATATTGACTGGTTCCTACTATGATTTGATTGCTTATTTGTACCCGGACTATCATTAAGTGTTGTACCTTATGATTCTTGACGAACTTATCTTTTCTTTTATGTACACTGAGAGCATATGCACCAAGACAAATTCCTTGTGTGTCCAATCACACTTGGCCAATAAAAAAATTCTATTCTATTCTATTCAGTTTGCCATGCTTCCTGGAAGTTTATATTGCTTTATTTCCTAATATAATGGCGGAATCTTAAGGAGAAAACAAAATTGCCAACAATGGAAAGATTGAATGTGAGACTACTTCTCTGAGCTGAAGAACGGAAAAGGCCTGGTAGTGATGTAGTAACTTATAATCGTCTGCTTTATTTGATTGTCATATTTTTCCTCCCAATTCTCTTCGCAGCTAGCCAAGCAGTATGGAAATATGTACACTTTGTGGTACACCAACCCCTAGTGGTGCTCTCTGGATTCAAAACTGTGAAAGGATGTTTTTCTGAGCAGTCAAAATTATCTGATAGAAAACCAAGTGCTTTAATTATGGTTCTTGGAAAAGGAAGAGGTAAGTTGCAAAAAATAATGAATTATACTGCTCTTTCCACCAAAGGAATCATATTTGATGAGGTTTACTAGTATAGATTCTAGCAAAAAGGATGAACTATTTCTAAATTGAGATAGTATCCTTCATCAATCTCTAGAAATAATATTTCTATGAATTTACCAGGCACTGAAACCACTATATCTAGGTCATTCTCTAAATGTATTTGTATTAACTTATTTGTTGGGTACACATTATGGATTTAAAAGTCTTAATTTATTGTCCGCTAGCACACCAAAGAAAGCAAGTAATAGATCCTATGTTTAGATTAATATAGTGTTGTCAGCTGTATAACACAATTAACCAGTGAATAAAAAGATTTGAGACTTAATCTGCCACAAGGGGAAGCAGGGTCCCTCTTTGGCAGTAAATTGAATATTCAGTCAGAGCAAACAGAATATCCACTGTTTTCTGTTCAGTGGGACAGATCAGGGAAAACAGAAAAACCTTGTCAGCCTCAAGGGTTTGGGTCCAAGTATTTGCCTTATTAGTGATGAAAAATTGTTGGCTATACTGCAGGGGTGAGTTCCTCCCGGTTCGGACCGGTTCTCCCGAACCAGTAGCGGCCCGCTGGTGATGTCATGATGATGTCACCGAACCGGATCGGTCGGTGCCGGTCCGTGGGCGCCGCCATCTTTTTTTTTTGAATTTTTTGGGGGGATTTTTTCCCGGGTTTTTCTTCTGCGCATGCGCATTTGAGGTCCGCCCTCCTGGAGCACCACTGCCACCACTCTGGGACTTTCCTTCAGCCACCGCTGCAGCTAGAGCTCCCATCAGGATTGAAGGTAGGCAAGGATGTTGGGGCTGCCCGGCCGCGGGGAAGGGAGCTAGCAGCCCTCGCATTGACGGGAGATGCAGCTGCTATGCTGGGGCCGAGAGGGGCGACGGTGGGGCGTCCTGGAACTCGCGGGGAGTTTCCCTGCATGGGTTTGGGTGGGGGGGGGGTTGAAAAGCGAGCTCCAGGCAGCTCGCTTTCCCACCACCACCACCCAGCCAGCAAAAGCCGTGCAGGAAAAAACTCCGGAGTTTGGGGCGTCCTGGAACTCCCAGGGAGTTTTCCTGCACAGGTTTGGGTGGGGGGGGGTTTGAAAAGCGAGCTCCAGGCAATGGCGGGCGATGGTCCGAGAGGTCGGGCAGCGCCACCTGCCACTGCCTGGAGCTCGCTTTTCACCCCCCCACCGGCAAAAGCGGCAGAAGAAAAAAGTACAGCCCGTGACGGGAGAAGCGCTGCTTCTGGCCAGGCCAGGCCAGGCCCGGCGAGTGGGTGGGTGGGCGGCCCTTGGGGGAGACACAGCTGCTGCGTTGGGGCTAAGAGGGGTGGCGGCAGGAGAAAGAAGAAAGTGAAACGCGGCTGTGGTGCCCCAGGAGGGCGGGCGGTGAGGGCGAGTGGGTGGGTGGGCGGCCCTTGGGGGAGACACAGCTGCTGCGTTGGGGCTAAGAGGGGTGGCGGCAGGAGAAAGAAGAAAGTGAAACGTGGCTGTGGTGCTCCAGGAGGGCGGGCGGTGAGGGTCATTCACAGCAGCAAGCTGCCTCTGTCGGGGAGAGGGCCAGGCCTGCACTTGCAAGCTGCTGCCCCTCTCGCTGCCCTCCCTCCCTGCCTGGCGGGGGGGAGGCAGGCAAGGTGGGAGGCAGAGAGGCATGCAGGGCTCAGCTCAGCCGCAGAGCATGTGGGGCGCCTGCCCTGGCTCTCGGGCTGCTTCCCGCTGCCGCACAAAGTTTGGCGTGCCAGGCTGGTGGAAGAAGAGGCTCCCGGCGT
>QLTV01002289.1:162195-183352 GCA_003457575.1 Thermophis baileyi | reverse complement strand
ATCTATCTATCTATCTATCTATCTATCTATCTATCTATCTATCTATCTAATCTATCTATCTAGTTGATAACTTGATATGATAAACAAAAAATAAACATATATGTAAATAGGCAAAATACCTTTTCCATTTGTAGTAGATAGAAATCAGTGAAATCCTGTGGATCATGCAGAGATTGATATTGCTTGTGCTTTTCTATTTCCTGCCTTGCAAATGAAAGGATAAATTCGGCAGACTCCAGAGCCTTCTGGTGAGGTCCTGGAAGATGTTTCATCAACCATGGGATTGTCTCATAAATCTAAATAAATAAATAAATAAATCCATCACTTCATACTACCCTGTTTCCCCCAAAATAAGACTTATCCCAAAAATAAGACCTAGCATGTTTTTTACACATGCACCTAATATAAGCCCTACCCCCAAAATAAGCCCTACTTAAGTGCCTGCACAGTTGGCTGGCCAGCTGCCCATTCCGTCTGGTTGCTCGCGGTGCCGTTGGCACAAGGTGAGACGAGGGGGGGTGGAGCTGCCCTACGCCCCCCACACCAGCTTACCTCAGGGCCCCTGCAGCCAGGCCATCCATGCCCCAACAACTGCCTCTTGGCCACGGCATCGGCGTTGGAGTCACCGCCGCAAGGCAAGGCAGGTGTTGGGGCATGGGTGGCCTGGCTGTGGGGGCCTTGAGGTAAGCCGGTGAGGGGCATGTGGGGCAGCTCCACCCCCACCTCATGGCAGCAGCACTGGCATACCATGTGGCCTCCTGCCCTGCTGCGAGCAAGCAGAAGAAGTGGGCCTCCCGTACATGAAAAAAAAGACTTCCCCTAAAAATAAGCCCTAGTGCTTATTTTGGTGCCCAAAAGAAAATAAGACTGGGCTTATTATGAATAGGTATTATGAATAGTTAGAATAAAGAATTTTCCCTCTGCAAGAGTTAGTGTGAAGGGAGGGAGGGAGGGAGAGAGAGAGAGAGAGAGAGAGAGAGAGAAGGTAGAAGTAAAGATACATATTGGCCTTCAGAGCTGCTCTATCAAGTATAATGCACATCCAGAATAAGGGTTACTTATTTACTTGAAGGATTTGTATCTCCAGTCGATTTGAGTTATGACTCATGATAGACAGTATGGAAGGCCACCAAGAGATCCACGATGCACCACCTCCATCCCAGTCCCAGTACAAGTCATTGATAAGCATGATCATTCCATCTTCATACTGTGTCCAGGTCTGATGCCTACCTGAAAGGTAATCCTCGACTTAACGGCCACAATTGAGCCCCAAATTAAATGAACGTTAAATGAATTTTGCCCCATTTTAGACCTTTCTTGCCATAGTTGTTAAGTGAATCACTGCAGTTGTTACATTAGTAATACAGCTGTTAAGTGAATCAGGCTTCCCCATTGACTTTGCTTGTTAGAAGGTTGCAAAATGTGATTACATGACTCCGGGGCACTGCAATTGTCATAAATGAGAGTCAGTTGCCAAGCGACCGAATGTTAATCATGTGACCGCAGGGATGCTGCAACTGTCATAAGTGTGAAAAATGATCATAAGTCACTTTTTTTCAGTGCTGTTGCAACTTTTAATGGTCACTAAATGAACTGTTGTAAGTCGAGGATTATCTATAATGTGTTTCATCCCCAGGATTTTAGAGCTGTAGCAGAACCACATTTTTCAACAAACTTAGCTAAGAAAGAAAGGTTGGAGACATGATGGAAATTATCAGCCAATCAGACCTAGCAATGGTTTCTTGAAGAGGGACTGGACCACTGCTTCCTTAAGTACAGGTAGGACCACTCACTTTTTTCAAAGGGTCAATTTAGTAACTGTCAAGGTTGAATCGCTTTGCTTTGTTTAAAACTTAATGCTTTTCAACTTGCCAATGAACTGTGGGGAGGGAAGGGGGAAATGGAATGTGGAGAATGTATGCAGAGATTGTGAGAGCTTGGAGCCAGCAAGGTCACCGCTGCAGGTGCTTGAGAAAGAGATGGACTGTTCTCATAACAAAAGACAGTCTCATAATTGGACAATGTGATCATCCAGGAAGGGAGAAAGAGAAAATATTGTTTAACTGGGCAAGCATCTGTGCAGGAAACCAGAACTGGTTTCATTTATTCAGTACCAACATGGTGTATCCAATAAAGTTTTACTTTTGGGAATTCAATTTTCCCGAGAGTATTTCCTTGTTTTGGGTTCACTAATTGGACAGTTGTCAGTAGCAAGTATATCAATGGGAATTTTTTAAATCTAATCTATCTATCTATCTATCCTATCTATCTATCATCTATCTATCTATCTACAGTATCTATCTATCATCTATTTATCTATCATCTATCTATCTATCTATCTATCTATCTATCTATCTATCTATCTATCTATCTATCTATCTATCATCTATCTATCTATCTATCTATCTATCTATCTATCTATCTATCTATCTATCTATCTATCTATTATCTATCTATCTATCTATCTATCTATCTATCTATCTATCTATCTATCTATCTATCTATCTATCTATCTATCTTCTATCTATCATCTAATTATTTATTAAACCTGCATGCTGCCATCTCGCCAGAAGTGACTCTAGGCGAGTTAGAGATCTGCTTGCTCTAGTATAAAAGATCACTCACCAGATGAAAAACACGACCTGACGTTCTTACAATGATCGTTATGACTTCAACCAACTTCTGGAAGCTTTTATCTTCAAGTGCAAACTGGTGCCCAAAGCTAAAAGCACATATCACATTAGAGACCAAATTGATCAATGGCAATGAAGGATCAAATGGCTGCCCTGAAGATGAAAATATATATCATTAATTCAGCTTCCCCTGTTAATACTGAGAACTTGTAATGAGAACTCAGGGACAACTGGCGTCTCAAGGCAATTTCTTTATTTTTATAGAAAGTCACATAAAATGCATCAATTTTCAGACAGAGACCATGAATGGCGACTTGCAAAGCAACTTATCACACAAGCGCCTAAGTTACTAAGATCATATCCACCTGGGTGTTTGCTCTACCCCCTTCCCATCATGGAGCTGGCCGGAAATCGTGCCATTGTAAATATGGTGCCCACACTTATTACAAATGTAGAATAAATCAGGGCTTTGCTGCTGTCCATACAGCTTTTACCTTCAACCCTCCAAGGTCTGTGATTGGTATTCCTTCAGTTAAAATTCCAGACCTGACAAATAGTATACAGGATATGAAGGGCCTCTCTTCCAATTGTCACGCATAACTGCATTTTTGCATGATTGCATTGATGATGATATCATTTTTTTCAGCTTGCTGCAGCTTGTCCTCTTCTATTTCTTTCACAATTGGCTTATCCATAGTGGCACAATTTACATGGCATTTTGATGAAGGTCCGCTTCTCCTCAGATAGGCTTATACCCAAGTATATACAGAATACATGCACTTTTTAAAAGTACATTTACGTGTACTTTTTAAAAGTATTATTATATATACTCATGGATAAATCCACCCACAGATAAGCCAATCTCAATTTCAGGGATGTATTTTGACACCAAAAGTTCTCAACTTAACTGTGAATAGATACGGTAATCAGTCATTGTGTGAATTGTGATGGAAAATGAGCTCACCATTCTGTTGCAGAGATTTATTTATTTATTTATTTTATTTGTTTGTCAAACATGTATAAGATAGCAGGTATAGGTATAAACATAGACATAATCAAAGTGAATACAGATAGATGAGGACAATAGGACAGTAGGACAGGGACGGTAGGCACGCTGGTGCGCTTATGCACGCCCCTTACGGACCTCTTAGGAATGGGGTGAGGTCGACAGTAGACAGTCTAAGGTTAAAGTTTTTGGGGTTTGGGGAAGAAACCACAGAGTCAGGTAGTGAATTCCAGGCATTGATCACTCTGTTGCTGAAGTCGTATTTTCTGCAGTCGAGTTTGGAGCGGTTTACATTAAGTTTGTATCTATTGTGTGCTCGTGTATTGTTGTGGTTGAAGCTGAAGTAGTCATTGACAGGTAGGACATTGTGGCAGATAATTTTATGAACTACATTTAGATCGGTTCTAAGGCGACGTAGTTCTAAGTTGTCTAAGCCCAAAATTTCAAGTCTTGTGGAATAAGGTATTCTGTTGTGAGTGGAGGAGTGGAGGACTCTTTTATGAAACCAAGCTTCATAAATGCCACACACAAATAGTTTTGAGAGTCATTGAATTTTATAGCTTTAAACAACTGATTACCACTGCATGGATCCAACCATACATCACTTTCCAGAAAGTCTTAACCCACCAGGTGGGACACAGCTCTACTAATGCTTAGAATATTCTTTAGAGCAGCACTGTAGATCTTCATTCCTATGACACATCACTCCAAGCAAAGAGTGGGTTACTTTAAGAGCTGCAAGGCAGTGCTCTACAGAGGCAATAAGAGCAGAAAAATGATGTTTGAGTTGCTTGGTTGCTTTCTAATGGTCAACCAGCGTTGTGCAACCAGATGCAGCCAGTGGAAAAGTGCTACTGAAGAGCTGGACCAAAGGTGCTTTTCCAAAAGGCAACTGGACTTTCTCCAAGAAAAGCATTTTTGGGACAACTATGACCTGGATAATTGAGAATCTCCATAGACACCTGAGGAGCTGGATTTCAGAAAGGGTTTAGCGGTGAGAATGAAAGTGGGAGCTGACAGGTTCCCTAAGACCAACAAGGGCAGGACAAGAAGCAATGGATGGAAACTAATCAAGGAGAGAAGCAACCTAGAACTAAGGAGAAATTTCCTGACAGTGAGAACAATTAATTAGTGGAACAACTTGCCTCCAGAAGTTGTGAATGCTCTAACACTGGAAGTTTTAAAGAAGAGATTGGACAACCATTTGTCTGAAATAGTATAGGGTTTCCTGCCTAAGCAGGGGGTTGGATTAGAAGACCTCCAAGGTCCCTTCCAACTCTGTTATTCTAATGTGTGGGGCAGGGGTGGACAAAGAATTCTTGGATCAGACTAAAGGAACTGGGAAACCAATAGAACAAGTTGCATCCCCTTTCAGGCCTCATTCCCAATATACATCAACACACTCTTCACTTCTTGCACATAGTATCTTGAGTCAGAATAATAGGAAAAAACACTATTTTAAACCTCAGCAGTGGGAGAACATAAATGCAAGGGGAGGCATAAGTCCAAATAACAATTAGTGGGACACTGTCAAAGAGGTATGGATTTGCCCTAAGCAAGACGGACAACTGTATAGTGTAAAGATTATCACCATATGCACACACACACACACACACACAAAGGTTCACGGTGCTCTCTGAGCTTGGTTGTTTTCTTGCAGATATTTCATTACCCAAACTAGGTAACATCGTCAGTGCTAGTTCAGGAATTAGTAATTGTTCAAGCATTAGTTGCAACTCTGCTTCCATGACCTCCCCTTGATGTTTGCTGGCCCCCAGTCACTGACACAATTGAGTTTCACTAAGTGTGTTGGTTCTCAGTCTGTATAACACACAATGCAAGATGGATAGTCTAGCCAGTAGACTACACAGCCCAGTCAGAAAACAAAGAAGGAAACAGGAGGAGGAACCTCCTCCTAATCCCCAAACCCAAAAAACTTTAACCTTAGACTGTCTACTGTCGACCTCACCCCATTCCTAAGAGGTCTGTAAGGGGCGTGCATAAGCGCACCAGCGTGCCTACCGTCCCTGTCCTACTGTCCTATTGTCCTCATCTATCTGTATTCACTTTGATTATGTTTATGTTTATACCTATACCTGCTATCTTGTACATGTTTGACAAACAAACAAACAAACAAACAAACAAACAAACAAACAAACAAACAAACAAACAAATAAATAACTGACTTCATGGCATTTCCTGTTTGCTTGTATGGAAGATAATAAGATAGTACAGCTGCTGTTTAATTTCTATAGATTTGGCTTGGGTTCTTACACTGATGGGTCACTTATTATGATTGTTCATCTATTCATTCTCTTGAACTCAGGTTGCATTTAAAAATGCAAAACAAAACAAAACGAATTCTTGAGTTGTTTCTGTTATTATTGCCCTCTGTGCCTGCTCTTCATCCTGGTATCTGTGCTTTATAGACTCAATCTTGCTTTATTTGACAGAAACCCAATAAGTCTTAGTTACCCTCTGAGCATTCTCATTGTTAATGATACCTACCTTTTGAACGTGCAAAGATGTCTATAAGTTGCTGGGCTCCTTCTTTAATCTGATGCTCCATCATTTTATTCCCTAGTCCCAGCAGCCGCAAAGAAGCATTACCAATCTGTCGCTGCTTCTTCCAGATGTGACCATTTGCAAACACAATACCTGAAGACATAATAAATCAAGGAGAAATTATTGATTGCATTCATTTTTGTTCATTTTTTTTTAAAAAAAAGGACAAATTAGCATTGTAGAAGAAACCCTCCTTATGGCAGATCACACATGCTTATATAATAGCAATAGCTCTTAGACTTATATATCGCTTCATAGTGCTTTGTAGCCAAGCAGTTTATAGAGTCAGCATATTTGCCCCCAACAATCTGGGTCTTCATTTTAAAAACCTCAGAAGGATGGAAGGTTGAGTCAACCTTGAGCCGGTCAGGATCGAACTGCTGGAAATCAACAGAATTAGCCTGCAATATTGCATTCTAACCACTGTATCACCATGGTTCTTACATAAATGTACTGTATGTATGTAAGTTTCAATAAAAGACAGGGGTGGGCTGCTTGGGGTTCGCAGGGGTTCGGGAGAACCTCTAGCTAAGATTCTGTGCAGTTCGGAGAACCCCCAAATCCCATTCCTGGATGGCCCCGCCCACCCCACCCCGCCCCTTCCAGGAGTCCCCACGCAGCCCATTTTGGATGCAGGTAAGTTCAGGGTGCACGCGGAGGCTCGGGGAGGGTGAAAAACGGGCCTACTGGAAGTTTGGGAAGGCGGGAAACGGGCCCGTTTCTGGCCTCCAGAGGGCCTCTGGAGCCTGGGGAGGCTGTTTTCGCCATCCCGGAGGCTCGAGGAAAGCCTCCGGAGCCCGGGGAGGGCAACCCCCCCCCCCGTGGTGCAGAAGGCTGACTAGGCCACGCCCACCCAGCAACCAGGCAGAGAACTCCTTGCTAAAAATTTTGAAGCCCACCCCTGATAAAAGATAACCATATTTTGCTATAATCACCCATGCATAATCTGCACATACAGACAACTCTTTCAGAAGATGCAATAATAGCAGGTCTTCGGATCTTTCCATTATTGACTAATCTCTTGGTATTAATAAGGCCACAGAGAATCCATTGGTTTTTGTCAAACTAAGTTGATACTTCCTAGAGGAAATCTATATGGTCACTAAGAATCAACATCAACTTGATAAATGAAACTATTAAGTTGATGCTCTTGGATAATCCAGTTCTCAGAATTAAAATTTATTATACAGAAAAAGTAGATGTAAGCAATGTTTATATTTTAGATCCACTAATAGATGAAAATGATACCTTTGCTATAATTCTCCACTCACATATTTGTCTGATGTAACTCAATGCAGTATTTGCAATTACATCTGTTGATAACCAGTTTGAATGTGTGACTTTTTCATTCTCAGAAACACATAGCACAATCGCTAAAGGTTTTGATGTAATATAGCCTACAATTTTTGTCTTTATAACGTTGTATTAGTGCTGAATAATAACTGAATGGAATAAAGAATTAAGAGTTTCCTATTTTGCCCAGACAATGGGAAGATACATTAATGCTAAAATGTTCAATAAATGTTAGATTATACAGGTAGTCCTTGATTTAGGGAAGGTCCAACCTGGAACTAAGGAGAAACTTCCTGGCAGTGAGAACAATTAACCAATCGAACGACTTGCTTCCTGGAGTTGTGGTTGCACCATCAAGAAAAGATTGGACAACCATTTGTCTGGAATGATATAAGGTCCCCAGCCAAGGGCTGGGGATTAGACTAGAAGACTTCCAGCCCTATGACTCTGTGATTTTGCCTCCACAAATTCCTTCACTTCCAATCTCTAGAGTTACCTAATAAGCTTTACAGCCTATATCATATTATTACATAATCACTCATTTTTGAATCTTTTATCTGATTTGTCATTTCTAAGAATTAAGATAAAGATGATAATATATACTCCATATTCAGACAGCTGCAGAAATAATTATGAGCAGAAGCCACTAGAGACAAATGTTCTTGTTTTTAAGCCCTCAAAGCAGGGGTGAAATGCTCCCGGTTCGCCCCAGTCCGGGCGTACCGGTAGCGTCGCCTGCCGGTGGTTTGGAGAACTGGTAGCGACGGCAGCGTGAGGCTCCGCCCACCCGCCCGGATGCCGCCATTTTGTTTTTTTACCCTCTGCGCATGCGCAAAGCATTCTGTGCATGCGCAGAGGGTGAAAAATCCTGTGTGCGAGCAGAGCACGGTCGAAAAAGCGCGCACGCGCGGAGAGAGCGCTTCCGAACCGGTAGGGAAGGTAAGTAGATTTCACCGCTGCCTCAAAGCAACAAACAAACAAAATACTGGTTGTTGGTACTCATCCTGTTGCCTTCAGAGTTGTTGGTACTCATCCAAGTCTACTGGGAACAGACTTGTTAAACTGGTATAAGATTAGATTAGACAATAATCCATACAAAGTAATTTACCTGCCACTACGCCATAGAGTTGGCTTGCCTGTCTCTTTTCTTTCAACAAACCTTGCAAACTCTTATTAACCTTTGGGTTTTTTTTTTCTCAGATCCACCTACATTTTCTCTAGATGTTTAGGCATGGTTTATACATTATAAAAGAGCCAGATTAGACAACATTTAATCATTGTAGCTATAATCCATCGTATCAAATAAACAAGCAGTTTCATTTACACGCAATAGGCTTGTTTGGTGCTCGCTCAGCTGTTTGTGTATGTGTGTTTCTAGCTTATACTAACTTCTTTAGTTTACGGTTCGAGATATTGTGTGAAGCTGGAAAATGGGCGAATTTAATCACCAGGCAAAACAGTGAAGTGAATACCGCAAATAAGTTAAAATCAATAAATTGAGAGAAAGTTCTACATTTAGTAATTGGGGTGACTGTAATAAAAATTACTTGCTAGTAATTGTGGTGCCTACTGACAAAGCTGGGGAATTCACACAATTGCCATTTTAGAATTTTCTGGGTGCGGGGGGGGGAGGTTTGTCAAAACTCTGACAAACTATAGACAGTAAGAGAAGGTGACCTTGAGAGAATTATGCAAGAACAAGGCAAACATTCATTAATTTCTTTAAGATAATGAGATCATTGAGATAATATTCAGAAGTAGATCAGGCAAACACCTCCTTCATTCACTGAAGTGTAAAAAGGAGGGAAGCTTAGTATAATCAGATTTACAAGATTCTATTATTTATTCCATCTCAATAGCTTTGCACTTAGTGGGGAGTTCATTCTGATCTGATTTATCTATCAGAATCAGAATAACAGAGTTGGAAGGGACCTTGGAGGTCTTCTAGTCCAACCCCCTGCTCAAGTAGGAGACCTTATACCATTTGAGACAAATGGCTGTCCAGTCTCTTCTTGAAAGCCTCCAGTGATGAAGCTCCCACAACTTCTGAAGGCAACTTCTGTTCCACTGCTTGATTGTTCTCATTGTTGGAAATTTCTCCTTAGTTCTAGGTTGCTTCTCTCCTTGACTAATTTCCATCCATTGTTTCTTGTCTTGCCTTCTAGTGCTTTAAAAAATAGATTATCCCCCTCATCTTTATTTATTTATTTTATTTATTTGTCAAGCTTAACAGATATAAGTATAAACATGATTATGAATACAGGAAATGGATACAAATAAATGGGGACAGTAGGACAGGGACGGTAGGCACGCTGGTGCGCTTATGCACGCCCCTTACAGACCTCTTAGGAATGGGGTGAGGTCAACAGTAGACAGTCTAAGGTTAAAGTTTTGGGGGGTTTGGGGAAGAAACCACAGAGTCAGGTAGTGCATTCCAGGCATTGACCACTCTGTTGCTGAAGTCGTATTTTCTGCAATCGAGTTTGGAGCAGTTTACCTTAAGTTTGTATCTATTGTGTGCTCGTGTGTTGTTGCGGTTGAAGCTGAAATAGTCATTGACAGGTAGGACGTTGTAGCAGATAATTTTGTGTACTACGCTTAGGTCAGACCGAAGGGGGCGTAGTTCTAAGTTGTCTTTGTGGTAGCCCCTCAAATATTGGACACTGCTGTTATATCAACCCTAGTCCTTCTTTTTACTAGACATATTCCCAGGGGTGGGTTCTAACTTACCTCCCTGCCGGTTCGCTTCCTCCTGCGCCGTGTGGTCGTGCCTCATGAGCGCGCACATGCGCAGTGCAAAAAAATAAAACAATTTTTTTTAAAAAGCCAAAAACAAGATGGCGACTCATGCGCAGTGCCAGAAACTCAGCTTCTGCGCATGCGCAGAAAAAAAAAAAAAGATGGCGGCGCCCACAGACCAGCACCGACCGAACCGGATCCGTGACATCATCGTGACATCACCAGCAGGTCGCTACCGGTTCGGGCGAACCGGTCCGAACCGGGAGGAACTCACCTCTGCATATTCCTGCAACCTTTCTAGTAGGGCTGGCATAAACAGAATGCTGAAATTCCTTACTTTCTGCAACTTACCCCTTCCTTTTCCTTGAGATGAAAAGAAGGCACTTAGAGTCCGACCGCCAAATTCTTCTCCATATCTAACCAAACCTTCTCTTACGGCTTTGAATCCAGACAGCACCACTATACATTGATTCCCCAACCACAATGTGTATATATTTCCATATTTCTTGGCCAGCTGTGAAGTAAATCAGAAACGGGAAGAAAAATTTACAATAAAATATTACTTTGTCGCCATCAGCTTTTTTCTATTCCTCAATTCAGAGAATTATTTTCATATTCAACTCTCCCACCATTAACAGTTTCCCCCCCCCCTAAAGTTCTGCTACTTAATTAGGAAATAAAAATGGGATATTACGGGGGAAAGAAGTAGATTTTTAAAAACATCTATGTAACTCCAAGGGTATATTCCCGTATCTTGATAGGCTCAGTGAAAGGATAGACCATTAACCATATCTTGATGACAGGAATGAATAATGTTATCCTTTATCAATCTTTTCTTGCTCTGTGTCAACAGTTGTGCTTTTTCCACTTCTTTTATCATAAGGGAGTTTTGAAAGTCTTTTGGCATAACAGGTAGAAAGGAGGTAGAAAAGATGGTAGTTATGTAGAATTTTCAAATAGTTCACATTAAAAACAACCTTTGCCACATCCTTAGGAAAGCAGTTCAAAGATTTGGGCTAAGTTGAATTTTAAATGAATGTTTATGCATGGGCAGTGATTAGATAAGGCAAGTAGACTTCGACAATCATACTGCCAGCCCCTTTGATATAACTGAAAGACAAACTGAAAGTCCTCTTCTTGTTTTTCTGAATCAGATATATGGATTTGATCCAAGTCAGATTTATTTTTAGTTTCCCCAGATTTTTTTTTAAATTATTTATTAAACTTATTTACCACCCATCTCGTATCCAATGACTCTGTGTGGCTTACAACATAAAAAAAAAAAATTAAAATTATTGATAATAAAAAACAGCAGATAAAAACATTAACAGAATATATATAAAAATGGATGTGTGTGTGTGTATGTATGTATGTTCCAGCATAAGTCTGGAACGCCTTGAGCAATTTCAACCAAACTTGATACAAAGATGACTTACTCTCTGGAAAGAAATACTGGGGGGGGGGGAGTAAATACCAGAGGTGGTATTCAGTAGGTTCTGACCAGTTCTGGAGAACCGATAACAGAAATTTTGAGTAGTTCGGAGAACCAGTAAATACCACCTCTGACTGGCCCCGCCCCCATCTATTCTCTGCCTCCCGAGTCCCAGCTGAGGAAATGAGGATTTTGCAGTAACCTTCCCCTGGAGTGGGGAGGGAATGGAGATTTTACAGTATCCTTCCCCTGCTACGCCCACCAAGCCACGCCCACCAAGCCATGCCACGCCCACCAAGCCACGCCCACAGAACTGGAAGTAAAAAAATTTGAATCCCACCACTGGTAAATACCCTGGCAACGCCGGGTTATCAGCTAGTTAACAGATAAAATCATGGACACAAGATGGCAAAGAAGGGAGCCAGACACATGGGGGGGGGTGGAAGTTGGGGTTAAATTTTAATTAGTCAACCACCTCCAGTATAAAGTTCTTCCATTGGGTTCCCAGGCCATCTGGCAGAGCCAGGACAAGGCTCTTACAAAATGTCAGGAGGGTGGGAGCCAATCTCTCCTTAGGGGGTAAGATGTTCCAGTGGGCAGGAGCCATGGTAGAGAAGACTCTTCTCTTGGATCCCACCATCCAAAATTCCTTGGGTGATGGGATCCATAGGATGTCCCCTCTGCTGGCACAAGTGGACCTGGCCATCCCATTGGGGTGAGACAATTAAAATGTCTGTCGAGAAAGTACAGTATATGCATTTATTTTTTCAAGATTCTAACAGAAATTTATTTTAAGACAGTTATATGAATATTCTTCGATTTGGTCTTAAAATGGCAATCCAAGACTTGATCTCTTCTTCTTCTTCTCCTTATGGACTAATATATCTTTCAGAACTTTTCTGATTGCAGCATAGCAGCAGTTTATTCTGTATAGCTTGTCTACTTACATGTCCATCTTTTTCTTCCTCACAAGTTGTTAATTGTGCCTGAGATTGACTTACCATATTTTTTGGACTATAAGACTCTCCGGACTATAAGACACACATTAGCTTTAGAGGAGGAAAACAAGAAAATAAAATCTGCCTCTGCCTCCCAGCATCCATCCGGTATTCATCTGGCTAGCATCCTTGCAGCAAACAGCAAACAGCCTGGTCAGTGTTAGCACGTTATCGCAGCCCCAGCATGTGGCTCGTCAGGGCTCCACTCCATTGCGCCCACCACCGGTCAACTGAGCTGAGCTGCTGCCGCTGCCGGGGAATGCTGGAGCCTTCGCTGCTGAGCAGCTGATTGGTGATTGGATTTGCCTCCCGGAATACTGCCGATCAGCTGTTCTAGGTGGCGGGGATTGCCGTGGCCCGTTCGCCGTGGCCCGTTCACTGCAGCCGATTTGCCGTGGCCTGTTCGCCGCCACCTGTTCGCCGCCGCCCGTTCACCGCTTGCCATTCTCTGCCGCCCGTTCGCTGCGGCTCATTCGCCGCCTCCCGTTTGCCACCACCGCCGCCCGTTCACCGCGACCCAAACAGGCAGCACCGAACGGGCAGTGGTGGCAATAGGCGGCAGTGGCGGCAATCCCCGCCGCCTAGAACAGCTGATTGGCACCACACCAACCCCCCTCCCCCCACCGCAATATTCGCTCTATAAGACACACAGACATTTCCACCCACTTTTTTTGGGGGGGGATGTGCGTCTTATAGTCTGAAAAATACGGTATGTTTCTTCTTATATCTTCAACCACTGCCTCGGGAATGGCTCAGAATCTTAGACGTAATTCCTTCTCTCTTGGTTCCATCAAGGCTACATTATCTAGATCACCCTTATACTACACATCCCTGCCATCCATCCTGTGTTTTAAAAAGCCCACTTTATCATTTATCTGTTTAACATCTCCTGCAATCTCCTCATGCAATTGCTTTTTAGCAATAGCAATAGCACTTAGACTTATATACCGCTTTACAGTGCTTTACAGCCCTCTCTAAGCGGTTCACAGAGTCAGCATATTGCCCCCATCTGGGTCCTCTTTTTACCCACCTCGGAAGGATGGAAGGCTGAGTCAACCTTGAGCCGGTGAGATTTGAACCGCCGAACTGCAGCTAGCAGTCAGCTGAAGTAGCCTGCAGTACTGCACTCTAACCACTGCGCCACCTCGGCTCTTTTTATAATTTAATAGTTATTCCAGGAGTTTTGTTATATTTTATGTTGAGTAATTTGCCGAAATCCAAAGGTAACTATTTTTTCCTGTCAATATTGTGGTCTTTGACTCCCTTTTGGGGTGAATGAATCTGAGTTAAACATTAAATTTCTGTCAAATTGTGTACTAACCTCCCTCTTTTGGTTAAGTGACAAATACAATTCAAATAACTGGTGGTCATGTTAACTCCTGACCATAAGATCCAATTATGGTTGGAAAGTTTTGTTCTTCCAAAAATCACAAACTATAAATCTTCCCGTTCCCTCAAACCAGGCAGAGACATTAAACAGTAAGTAGAGTCATTAAAAAAAGTTTTAAGTCTTTAGTTTCCAATAAATTCGGAAGGAGGAAAGTAAAGCTTTTTTGTTTCTGCTCAACACAATCATTCCCCCCTCCTCACCATTTTTCTTTAACAAAGTCTCTGAAATAGCACAGTTCAACCAAAAGTAATCTGCAACTCCCAAAAAAGCCTCTTTTACGGCTTCAAGATAAGTTAGCAACTTAAAATGATTAAGAAGTAGGAGGCACATTTTATTGTCTATATTAAAAAAATAGAGAAATGCTTTGCTTGCCCTTCCTACCAGCTGACAATTTACTAGATCAGCTTCTTAGTTACAGCTTCAGAGCCCTTCTGCATTCCACAGCTACCTGGAGGATGAACAGGTTTGATTTTGCAGACTTTCCCTATCCCAGAAAAGTTCTTTGGGTTTGAAAAATGCTGTAAAAAATCTGGGTGACAGAGTTCGTCACCAAGCAGGACCAGCTATCAAATGGCCATGATCTACTGGAAGTCTGATGGAGAATTTGTCCTTGGTGGACACTTAGAGACAGGTATAGTTTCTCTAGAGAACATGCCTATTTGTCAGAAAAACTCAGATTGTTTTCAAGAATAACTTAAAGGTAGAGATTTGAAATGTCATAAAGCTTTTTATGAGAACTTTTTTTTAAAAAAAATTCAATATAATTGTGAACTAAAAATAAGTCTGTCAAGCCACGAGGCCCAGGGCTTGCCACAGTGGGGTGGGAAGGAGCATGGGTGAAAGGGGGTGTCGGGAACGCACCGGTGATGGGGGTGTTGGGGCAGTTGCAGCAGCGACGCAGGAGACCCAGCTGTAGCGCGGCGGGCATGGCACGGACGAGCAGCTCATCTCGGCAGCCTCGCGGTGGCAGATGCAGCAACGGAACTCAGCTGCGAGGCGCGGAGGCGTGGCCAAGCGAGGAATGCGCCGAGCAGCTGTTCCAACCCGACAATCAGCTGGGCTGGAGCTGTGGCGCATGACAGCCACCAGGGTGAGGCCGGCGCAGAGGAAAGGCGTGACTCTCCTATTTAAGGACTCTGGGAGGCGGACACTCCTAGCGCTGACTTTGCATCAAACAGACTTGCTTAAACCAGACTTTGCTGACTGCTGTTTTGCTGCTGAATAAACTCATTGTGTGCCAGAGTCCGGCTGAATAAACCCAGTTTGCATTCAAGCTTGTGGCGTTTTTCCTGCTGGTGTCAGTCCGGAGCTTGGACCTTTGAGAAACCCCACCCCCAACAATTTCAGGCCATTTTGGAGGAGGATTTGCAAAAGATACCAGCAAAGGCACCCATTACATTAAATTACATATTAAACTTTGTCAACAACAATAAGTCTATGGTAATATTGTAGATAATTATTGGTGTTAACTGTATGACATTGGTTTTCCTATGCTCAGTTAACACTAAGATTTAAACTTGAAAAGGAAAGTTACAAATTTCCCTGAACTCCAGAAAGTGGGGAATTCCCCTCTTGGAGTTGTGCCCAGGTGGGTCTAGGGTTTAGCACTAACCGACACCCCAGGTCAGGGGAGGTGGGGCGGCAGTGGTCATCTGTGAATCACTTTTGGCTTCAGGGTCCTTGCTCCCCAGGTTTCTGCCAAGAGACCCTGTTTCTAAAGCTGGGCTCATCGTATCAGTCGGGATTGTTGCCATTGTACCAACCTCCCTGCTGCTGCATGACCACCTCTTTGCCTGAGCTGCTAGAGGCCATCTCAGGGTTGGCACTGGAGTTCCCCAGGTTTATGGTCCTGGGAGATTTCAATCTGTCATTTCTGGGTTTGGCCTTGGAAGTGGCCTAGGCATTCATGGCCACCATGAAGGCCATATGCCTATCCCAAATCATCTTGCTCCTGACTTGGGACAGTGGTCACATGCCAGATAAGATCTTCTTGTCCAAGCAATGGCAATGTGATCTGGTGGGGGAATCTGTTGCTATCTGTTGTCATGGTCACATCGTACTCTGGTGTCCTTGAGATTCTCTTATGCCACTTCCCTTTGCAGGGAGGCTTGGGCCCATTTAAGCTGTCCACTCTGATGACTGATGGACCCAAAATACATTCAAGACGGAACTGGGGGATATCCCTTGCTGCACAGTCTTGCTGAAGCTCTGGGTTACATCCTGGGACCAAAGTGTCACCAAGGCTTTGGATAGGATCAAGCCTGTGTGGCCTCTCTTGACTCATCTCACTCCTGACACTCCCTGTAGTTGACAGAGGACCTGCAGATTCTGAAAAGGGCTAAGAGATGTGTAGAGTGTTGCTGGAGGAAAACAAAGGATGAATAGAACCAGACACAATTTAGAGCGCCACCACAAACAGAAGCCCAGCTGAACTATTAATGGGTCACAGACTCAGAACAAAATTAGACAGGCTACACCCTAATTACACACCAGAAGCACCCACCGATTCCACCAGCCAGCTCCGATCTTTTGATGTAGGAGACCTGGTGTATGCCCATAACTATGCCGGGGGTGCTGTCTGGATCCCCACCAAGGTAATAACCATTACAGGCACCTGCTCATATAGAATGGAGTTGGAGGATGGTCGAATATGGAGAAGGCACAACGACCAACCGAATAGGTGCATCAGTGCACCGGCAACCAGAAACTATTCAAAGCAAAAACAATGCCCCTTTTGAACAGAATAAATGCCCCACAATCCCATATAACCAATGGATGCACTCATCTGAAGAACTGGGAATCCAGCGTGGAGTCACCGACGAACCAGCTCCGGAAGAAACGGCCACGCCCAGGGCTGCAATCCAGAAAGATCCATTGGACAGCCAAGGAGCAGCAACAGGTCCAACTGACCTGACCGCCGCTGATACACCAAGTGAACTGCGCAGGTTGGAGCGAGTTACCCGACGCCTTGCCTACTTGCACGACTACGTTAGCTAGATGAACCCCGATTGGTCAATGACCTATCTTGGTGGGGAGGGGTGTTGAATACTCATTAGTAAACAGAGTGAAGCTGAAGAAAGGAAGGCTTCACTCTGGTCCACCATCCGGTTGGGAAGAATAGTTTAAAGTGATTGGTCAATTCGTCTGGCAGCCCCTATAAAAGGGCAAGCTGCCAGACAAGGTTTGCTGTAGTTTCCTTGTACATTAAAGAGCTGAAGTCACACTGATGTCTCTGCTTCTTACTCTCTCCACCCACTATTTAACATGGTCCATCACTGGAGATTTTTAAAAAGAGATTGGACAGCCATTTGTCTGAAATGGTACAGGGTCTCCTGCTTGAGCAGGCGGTTGGACTAGAACAGGGGTCAGCAACCTTAAACACTCAAAGAGCCATTTGAATCCGTTTCCCACAGAAAAGAAAACACCGGGAGCCACAAAACCTACCAGGGGTCGAAAAGCTCAATAAATTGTGTGCCAGTGGGTGTCGCACATTGGCAGTTGTGACACATATTTTGAGTGACAGGGAGCCGCAGCAGAGGGATGAAAGAGCCACATGCGGCTCCAGGGCTGCGGGTTGCTGACCCCTGGACTAGAAGATCTCCAAGGTCCCTTTCAACTTGTTGTCCTGTGTTCTGTACATGTATGGCTTGACTGTATTGTAATTTTCAGAGGCCTTGACTTTATTACGATCTTGATTCATTATGAATGATGAGCACCCCAGTTACAAGACTGAGATGGGATATTATATAAATTCCATAAATCAATATCTTAATGCGAACATCTGCCCATTTTCTTCCTGTAGGAGGATGATTAGGTCCCTTCCAACTCTCTTATTCTGTATTCTGTGAATGCTTCAAGAGGGTCAGCTTCTGATTGGTTGCATGCTGACTCATGAGCTATCAACACCTAGTATAGCCTGATCTAACCCAACCTCTATGCATTTCCACACACTTTTTGTCCCCACCCATAAATCAGCTGTGCTCACACTGTCCACAAATTCCCTCATTTTAATCCACCTAGACAGTCAAGGAATTAAACCAGGGTTCCTTCCACATGGACATAGGAAGAATAGGCAAAAAATAATATTCCGTTTTTCATTTGAGATGAAAGGTAGGGACTCTGGACAAAATACAATGCACCCCTATCTTGAGGAGGAAGGGGCAAACTCTGAGGATCATGGAAATGGGACTTTATCGGAGTACCCAATAAGAAATCCACTCATGACATAGCTTTGGAAGAAATATTACACAATTCTGCTTATGGCTCTAAGATGAAGAGATAAAACATCAATCATCTTAATCATCTTAGCTTACCCAGCCACTCACAAAATCCATTTCATTGCTAAGGCAGAAAGTCATGATGTCCAGTGGTATAACCATATGTGGAGCGAGCCTTAGTTGAATGTATGAAACAAGATTTGAAGATTTGCTATTTTTCTGATGCTTGTTTTTCTGGAAGTAAACCTCTTGAATTCAATGAGTAGACAGTAAGTAATTCTATGGCTGACTAATCTGCTAAATTATTTTTATTATTTAAATTTCTATGCTGCCCAACTCCCGAGGGACTCGGGAGTTAAAATAAACTCCCGAGTTTATTTTAAGTATTTTAAAATTAAAATAATTACTTTCTTGACTATAAGGAGAAATAATAGAAAGAGAAAACCTCTGATGTTTTGAGTATTTATTGTTAGTATTTTTCTGAAGCTCTTAAATATCACTTGAGGAAAATTGTCAGTGAATGTATAAACACCGCACAAAGAAGGTACTTTGGCCCTTTTCTACAAAGTCACCAAAGTTTCAAAGAAATTAGAAAAGGCATGACAATGCAATGATTAGAAAAACATGTTGATTGTCTTTTGGAAATATTTGAATAAAGAGAAGCATGAAAAGTTGACTTGTGATTTCTACAAGATTGTGTCTATATATCTCAGCACTGATAAATGCAATTTTATGGGGTACCCCAACATAAACAGAGGTCAGAGCTCACCTATAAGTGATACTGGTTCGGAGAGACAAATTTCATCTGTATACATTCACAAGCTAAGTATATAACATAAGCACAAGCAATTCTTGAAGAATATCAGATGTGTAAGTCCCAGACCAACTGAAGCTTGCTTGCCACAACTTAGAAGAGTCCTCCATCACTTTAATTAGCTTACAGTTTTAATCATGATAAAAAGACGTTTTCATTCCATTTAATTTCCTTAGCACACATTTGTTTATCTGTGAGTTACTGTTATCCTATTTTACATGAGACACTAAATAAAGTTTGTAATTTGTTTTGCTACATATTTAGTCTTATTTTTATTGTAGCAAGCTTCTTCTTTTTTTTAACCTGGGGAATGTTTCAGCCAATAGAAATGAGATCATGTTTATATATCTCTCTAATAGATGTGTAGCACTGGAAGGAGCCGCTGAACATGATGCTAAGTTCACAAATCCAAATTAAGGGAATTCCCCAAAAGATGGCTGTAGCCACTTCTGCTTAACCACATCTTGAAATCCATTCTCAAATTATGTTTAAAATTAGGAACTGTTTTCTAGACTTCAAATGGATTCTGCATTCCTAGATCTCAACCCAACTCTAAAAAGCTGAGGAGCAGGTCTTAACTTTGATCGGCATCGTTCTCATTCATCAAGTTATTATAATATTAATATAGTGTCAGAATCTTTTACTAGCAAACCAACTTGGGAGATAATCACAGGAGAAAGAAAATGAAGTAGAATTGCCTCTGTTAATTATATGGTTAATTAATTATTGGATCTATACTGAGAAATAAATACCTTCTTCAAAATGTCTTCATTATTTCTTGTCTGCAAAGCCCATGCATTTCCAAGGATTGGAAGAGAAGGAGGACCGGGTGGGAAGTGTCTCCGGGACCACCACTCTTTCAAGGAGAACAGAATCAGTAGAGAAAGCAGTGGAAAAAGTAAAATTATTGATATTTCTATCATCGTCTTTTCTCTTTGTTGATTCCTGGATTCTTTCTAATATACTGAGAGGAACTGGGTTCTCTCTCACTATTTGATTGCCTTATAGTTGTTGCCACTTCTCTTTTTCTGTATGTCAACCTGTATTGGTAGCTCAGGGTTGAGCTGTGGAGTTCTTGGTCTTCTCTGAGTTTAGCTAGTTGCTTGTAGGTATTTCATTAATCAGTTGGACAACAACATGAGTATAGCGTTTGCTCTCTTTTTATATATAATGGCTTGCCCTGCCAGTTATGATGGGGGTTGGGTTTACTCTGTGACAGTAACTTAATTAGGCATTGTTTTCTGTTCGTTTGTCATGTGTTAACCCCTGCTTATTTGGATGTTGGATGCTGGGAAGGATGTACTCTGACTTTCTTATTTCCTTCTTAGCTTTTTTTTTTTAGTGTTTCTCTAGTATGATATGTATATCTGTTTATCTTTATGTGTCTATTGATGGCTGATTTGTCTGAATATGAACCTTCCAGGAGTTACCTAGCATTTAGGGGTTTGGCATGGTCGAAGATGCTAATAGTTGTTTTTGTTGTTGAAACTATGGTTTAGCCTGCTCATATGTTGTGAATAGAAGGAGTTTTCATCGTGTCTTGTGACTGCTAGTAGGTGTTCATGGTTATGCAGAAGACTAAAGGCTGGATTGGACTTCTCTGTGCTGCACATCAGGGAACATATGCACCTGTCATTCAGAAATGGTTGCATACCTGTTGCATTTATACATTTGTAAATGTTCTTTCAGGCTAGGGGGCACTCAAACTGCAAAGCACAGAACAGGAAGTTAGATCAACCAATCAGCCTGCAGGATGCACACCTTTGCACAACACACAGTTGAGATTTGGGAGGTGTGTGCATCAGCCTGTCTGCAGCCATCTGCAACCTACACTTACCCATCAATCACTTTGCTGTGTAGGTCTGCAGTGATGCCTACATGCAGTTGTGGGCAACTCTAAATCAAGCTTAAGTATATATATTTTTTCAAATCACAATGAATGAAAATGATAGAACCGATTGCTCTCAAAACTACAGTCTTGTGTTTCCTACTTCTACTTCAAGCTTAACCCACTCTTCCAACTTCAGGCTTACACCAAAAAAGAATGTAAGTTTTTATTACAATTTCAAC
>QLTV01002289.1:112293-132111 GCA_003457575.1 Thermophis baileyi | reverse complement strand
AGCCTTCCATCCTTCCGAGGTGGGTAAAATGAGGACCCAGATTGTTGGGGGCAATATGCTAACTCTGTAAACCGCTTAGAGAGGGCTGTAAAGCACTATGAAGCCGTATATAAAGTGCTATTGCTATTGCTAATTTGGTTTGTATGGTTTCTAGCGAGTCTTTCTTTGCAAGGATTCCTGTTTGTGCCCCATATAGAATTTGCGCCAATGTTTTGGACTCAAAATGTTTTAAGGCAGCAGGTACTAATTGACCTCCACCGGTGTAAAAGAAATGTTTAATTGCATTTGAGGACCTATAGGCTGCTTGCAATGTATGATCCAGGTGTGCCTTCCATGTCCCTTGCGAGTGGAAAACCACCCCAAGGTATCTAAATGTCCTAACCTGTTCTAAACTATGTCCTTTTATTTTCCAGGAGTATTGGCTAGGTTTTTTAGCAAAAGCTAAAATTTTTGATTTATCAAAGTTAAGGACCAACTTATTTGGTCTATAATATCCAAGTGTTGCCGTAATTGCTCTCTTCAGTCCTATGGGAGTTTGTGAAATAATAGCAGCATCGTTGGCATATAGGAGAATCGGAATTTTGCGTTGTGCTAGCTTAGGAGGATGTAGATCAGGGTTCTGTAAGAGATCAATCAGGGGGTTAATATAGAGGTTAAAAAGGGAGGGGGACAGGATGCAACCCTGCCGTACCCCTTTTTGTACCCTTACTGGGCCGGTTAAAGTCCCTTGAGGATTACACCTCACTTTCAAGGTGGAATTAGCATACAATTTTTGTATGAGGAAAAGGAGGTGTTTATTGATAGTAGTGCGTTTTAATTTCTCCCAGAGGGTGTTCCTGGATATCGAATCGAAGGCCTGCTTAAAATCAAGGAAGGCCATGAAAAGAGAGGATTTTTTTTATACATGTATTTTTGAACCAGATGGTGAAGTACCAAGATATGCTCCACCGTTAATCTTCTTTCTCTAAAACCAGCTTGTTCATCTTTGATTATCTTCCTTGAAATTAGCCAATCCTGAAATTTATAGTTTAGGTGTTTGGCATACAATTTACTAATAACACTCAGAAGACTAATGGGTATATAATTGCCTGGGTCATTTCTATTACCCTTTTTATAAATTGGTATAATATTTGCTAATCCCCAATCTCTTGGCATACGGCCCATTTTATCTATAAATGTAAACAGAGATGCTAAAAGTGGAGCCCACCAACTGGCGTTCTTTTTGATTATTTCTGGCAGGACATTATCAGCACCAGGTGCCTTATTAGCCTTGAGGGCTCCGATCAACCGGGATATCTCTTCTGGTGAAACAGGGGGCCAGTAAGGAGTTTGGTCCAAACTAATTTGGCTCTCCTTACTTACATATTCGGGGTCTGTATATATCTCTCTAAAATATTCTTCCCAGGCATGAATCGGTACCTGATTAGTTGGGGGTAGGGGGGATTTCCCCAATCCTCTGGTGATGTACCAAAAAAGGGATGTATTTTTTGTCTTGACTGATCCAATTAATCTATGCCAAAACTTATGTCTTAGTAGAGATGTACGTAGTTCTATGGTTCCTGGAACTAACATCCATTTAGTAACTTCCTTTGCATTTTTCTCGATCCATTTAATTTTTACCTGGGTATTTCGGCTCTCTAAACTGCGTAGGTAGATTGAGCCAGCCCTTAGAAATTTCTGGTGTAATGTAAGAGTAAGGATTACTGAATCGTGATCGCTTTCCAGTCGCGAGTCTACCTCCCTCTTCTGTAAGAACTTCAGGAGGTTGTATGATATTATCCAGTAATCAACTGTGGGTTTTCTTCCTGCTCCCCACTAAGAATATTCTGCTGGGTAGTCGCCCCATGTGGAACCATTAAGGATACAAAGGTCCAAACGTACAGTCATCTGTCTTATTCACAAACCTGCCCGATTTGCTTTAGGGTCTTTAAATTGTTTGGAATGCAGGGGTTCTCCTGGTACAATCTCATCACAATGGATCTTAAATTGATTAAATAATGCTTGATCATTTGGGCCCATCCTAGCATTTAAGTCCACCCCTATAATTATTGCTGCTGTGGGATAGTTGTCTGAGCAGCCAAGGATAGAATGTTCTATGCCCGTGATGGCGAACCTATGGCATGCGTGCCACAGCTGGCACGCAGAGCCATTTCTGCGGACACGCGAGCCGCCGCCCAGCTCAGCTCTATCACACATGCGCGTACTCGCAACCTCCCGCTGGCAGCTGCTTTTTGGGAGGGAGGGGCGAGCGCATGCGCGGGAGACGCATGCACGCGGGGGGGTGTCGCACGTGCATGCACAGGGGGCAGGGGGGAGCACGGGAGGGGCGTTTTTGGTCCCAGGAGGCTGCAGGTGTTTCAAGTAGTTTTAATCAAAATGCAACAATGATTTCTTTAAATTTTCTAACTTGAATAGTATGTTGTCTTGTTCTTTCCTTGGGAGAGCGCCAAAAGCATTAATGAGGCCAGTTTCTGTGCTATTAAGTACATCTTCACCGGACAAGGCTGGCTGACTCCCACTTTCTTTCTCTCCCTTTCCCAAGGTTGAAAATGAGGAAGAGACAGCAACCTTGGGAGCTTGTATGTTAACAATTAAGGGTTTAACCATTTCCTCACAGAAAACTCTGATGGGAAAGATTTTGGAGGCGAAATGTGCCTTCATCTTAAATAGCATCAGTGGTAAGGTGGGCTGTTTGAAAGACAGAAGTATCCGCTTCCAATTTGGGGCCTCAGGAAGCCACTCCACAGCACGGAGGTCAATCTGTCCCCAGTGGGAGTGAAGAAGCTGGCTTACGGAATTTAGTATAGCACTCTTGGTATTCCAATGTCCGTAATTAAGTCTGTTCATATGGATTCTAAGAGCAATCTGTTGTGTTTGTAGTGAGCGATATGATTGATGTAATTGGAGGGGAGATGCTTTACTGGCTTCCAGTGAAACTTCTCTATTAATACTTACCCCTCTCGTTGCCTTGTCTGGAGAAGGCCTGTTTTTCTGAGTGGGCTACCACTTTTTAGCAGGTTCTTTAACTGTTTCCCTGGTTCTTTTCTCTTTTTCCTCTTTCTTATCCTGAGTATGGGATTTAACCAAGTCTGCTGTAAGGACTTTAGTGCGGGTGAATGGAGCCCGATATTGTGCTGGAAGAAAAACATCTATATCTTTTCTCAATGTCTCTAAAACATGTTGAATGGCTATCAGTTGCTCAAATATTGAAACAACCGTTTGCGCTGTGAGAAGGCATTGCTTTGCCATAAACTCTGTTGTATTTTCCCATGGTAAACTCTCCGTACTCTGAATTAGTTTGTTGTTCTTAGCCTTTTTAGCCTTTATACAGGATGTAACTGGACTAGTTGTTTGTGAGAGCAGCTGGCTGTCAGTTTGCTCCCTCCCCCCCCCACCAGATCGGGAAAGTCTAGTAGCTGCTGTTTTGTCAAATCTCTTTGCAGGTCCCGTTCTAACCTTTCAAGATTGTTGGAAATGGAGGGCGGGTTTAGTTTTACTTACAGATCTCTTGCCAGCAAAGTGCTCCTCAATTCTTGTTTTGCAGTTTTCACTGGTGGGAGAGATCCTGGGCTGGTGCGATGGCGTTTCTTTCTTTTTCCCATGCCTTATTAGTCCCCAGCAAAAACAAAAACTTTTGTCTGTGTTATGGTCTATGCTGTTATCTCCACTGAACAATATTAGTTAAATAAAAAAGGATCCAATGAGAGTAACTAAAAATTGATAAAATAAAATAAAACCAAGAGGCGCTACTGCAAACACACTCCGGCGGCACCGGATGAAGGGGTGGAGCCATGAGACAACCAAAAAGTCAAAAAGGAAACAAAAACACCAAAACACCTCCTCACCAGCAATCGACACCCAGATAATCAGGGATTAAGACCACGATTAATACTAGATCAACATGTCTATGGAGATTCTCAGTCATCCAGGTCATGGTTGTCCCAAAGGTGCTTTTTTCAAGAGGCAACTGGACAAGAAAGTCCAGTTGTCTCTTGAACAAAATCACCTTTGGGACTACTAGATCAACAATCAAGCAATAAACAATACCCCAGTCAAGGAACTACCAATCAGACAAATAATCAAACAATAAACAATAGCTTAATCAAGGAATTACCAAAAAGAAAACAACAGTCCCATCAACACTGATAGGGCAAGCCAATATATATAAACAAAGATTGGTGAGACCACTCCTTTTTAGCACTGATCGTGTTACCTAGTTGGGTAATGAAATGACTGCAAGAAAATAACCAAGTTCAAAGAGCACCAAGGACCCCACAGTGAGATTAGCTCCCTCCCTCTCTGAATTCTACAAGCCCCTTAAAACCTGGCCATGTTATCAGACCTGGAGAGCTCAGGGGACAGGGGAGATTTTGCAATGGCTCCCTTAGTGTGGTCAATATAATTCCCTCTTGCTTTATGTGACTTTTTGTTTTGTTTCTTAATTGCAAGTGTTTTCATGTATTTGTTTGTTTTTAATTGTGTTGTGTATGGCCCAGAGTAATTTTTATTGTGAGATGGGTGGTTATACCAGTATGATAAATAGATATTTAAGATACTATAACTACTATATCTATGTCTTAATTACATCCTACTCCCTTTCCATGCCACAGTCCACACCTGGCTTTACTTCTTACAGCACCTGGACACAGCCTATATAGTCCTGATGAAATGTTCTGGTGTCCCATTTATAGCCTTGTTTCACTACAGGAATCAACAATCGTGATGAAAGTTCATAATCATATAATGAACAAGCCACAACTCTGAGCTAGTGTCCTGTGATTTACCTGCATTTTTAATTAGCACCTGAAATCTTAGACAAGGTGTCTTTTGCTATTTACTCTTCTATGCCATGAAAGAAACTTCCTGCTCTAATCCCAATTAGTTAATGATTTCTGTCTTTTGTCTTAGCAGCCGCCCAATTCCTACTAAAAAAATATGTAACCGGCTCTTGCTAACCCATAAACAACTCCAGGGGCAGAGTGGGAAGGGATATAAATCCTGTCAAATAAAAGCAGCCTCTTATGACAGTCACAACATGAACAACCCGACTCATCACAGTTAAGATTCACCACAGTTTAATGAGGGGGTGAATCTCCAACACTGTAAGTATAGGAAATATTTTAATCTGTGTTAATTGTAAGCACCTGCCATCTGTTCATCTTTTTTGAAGATGTTAAAAGATAAAATGGGAAGAGTTGGTTTATCTTATACCGACATTCTCACTAGAGATTTATGATCTGTGCAAATTTCAAATAATCATCTTCTTCTTCTTCTTCTTCTTCTTCTTCTTCTTCTTCTTCTTCTTCTTCTTCTTCTTCTTCTTCTTCTGCTTCTTCTACATCTCTCCATCCATACTCCCATCCACCCCTCAACCCATCCATCACTCCATCCCCTTCTCTCTATTTCTATCATCACACTCTCTATCTCTAACTCACTTACTCACCATCTATCTATCTATCTATCTCTCTATCTGTCTATCTATCTATCTATCTATCTATCTATCTATCTAAAAATGGCTGTATGTATGTATGTATGTATGTATGTATGTATGTATGTATGTATGTATGTATGTATGTATGTTCCAGCATAACTCTAGAACGCCTTGAGCAATTTCAACCAAACTTGGTACACATATGGCTTATTATCTGGTGAAAAATACTGTGGGGGTAAGACACACCTAGCACCCCTAGGGGTGGCCTTTCAGAACAACGGTCATGTTCTGTACACTGAGCCTAGCTCAGTAGTCATGTTCTGTACAGTGAGCCTAGCTCAGCATTTTTCTGAAGAGACCTAGTTGTCAGATGTGCCTCCATTCAAAACCCAAGAAAGAAAAACCCCAACTCCATGTTTATAGAGAAAGGTACTTTTACTGAGTATGAACTGACAGCAACAAAATGAAAGCAAGATCTGAGGCTAAAGGCGCGAAAATTGCATATTGAAAGCATTCCCAAATCCCTTCCCCCAAGGACCCAGGCTGAATGTCCAATCCCCAATCCCCCAGGATATCATGTGAGGTGCATCTTCAGGTGGAGCCATCCATCTGGTATGCCGGGATGGTTGACCTTGAGCTGGCTGTAAACAGGTCCATCCATGCGCAGTAGATGATGAGAACTTTCCTCCCTTCTCCTCCCTAATCAGACATACAAGGAGACATCCCCTCCAGCACTGGTTCCCCCCTTCCAAATACCTAAGCCTCCCCCCATTTCTATGGCAGCCGATAGCAAGCAAGCAGCATGGAGGCTGACATTCGGCCCTCCTGCAGTAGAGACGTTAGTCCTAGGGAAAAACATAACACAACATGGACAAGGTAGATACAATTTGAAAGTGTAAGAACATTGACATAAATAATCTCAGGGTTTATCAGGGTATTTGGAATGGAACAACTGTAATAGCTTCGGGGATCTGACATCTCATTTGTTCACCCATTCAGGATGAGAGGAAGGGAAGTGTTTCCAGGCCACCAAATATTGTACCTTGCCCCTCTGTTTTCTAGAATCGAGGATTTCCTTAATCTCGAAATGCTGTTCACCTTCAATGAGCAAGGGAACAGGAGGGGAAGTTTGCTCTGTTCTAAGTGAGGAGGTATGCTCAGGTTTCAGTAAACTTATGTGAAACACAGGGTGAATCCTCATAAGGGTTTTAGGCAACTCTAATTGTACGGTGACTGGGTTCACAATTCTTACAATAGGAAAAGGGCCCACATACTTAGGCCCTAATTTTTTCAACTTTTGAATAGTCTGTAGGCATTTAGTTGACAGGAAAACCCTATCCCCCACTTGGTATTCCTTCGGTCTAACTCTTTTCTTGTCAGCTTGTCTTTTATGTGCTCGGTGAGCTTCATCTAGCGCCTTATGAGTAATGGGCCAGGTAAATTGAAGTTGCTCAATCCACTCCACTAAAGAAGGGATTTGAGGCTTCTCTTGTGGCAGTTCTGGAATGGGTACAAAGTCTTGACCAGAAACCACCCTGAATGGGGTAAAACCTGTGCTACTATGGACGGAGTTATTATAAGCGACCTCTGCGAATGGCAGTAAGTCAACCCAGTTATCTTGCTGATAATTTACATAACACCTGAGGTATTGTTCCAAAACTTAGTTAGTCTGTTCACAAGCCCCATTTGTCTGTTGATGATGGGCGGAGCTTAAAATTTGGATGGAGCCTAACAACTTTAGGAACTCCCTCCAGAAGTGGGAGGTGAACTGGACCCCCCTGTCTGAAATTATCCATTCAGGGACACCGTGTAACCTATACATATGCTGAATAAACATTTTAGCCAACATTCTTGCTGATGGAATCTTTGAACAGGGTACAAAATGTACCTGCTTAGAGAACAAGTCTGTGATTACCCAAATGACCGTATTTCCCCCACTCTCGGGCAGTTCAGCGATGAAGTCCATGGATATTTCTTTCCAAGGGGCCCCAGGTCTAGCAACATTCTGAAGTAACCCCTGCAGTTTTCCAGGTGGCCTCTTTGCAGAAGCACACACAGGACAGCTAGCCACATAAGCTTCTATGTCCTTTTTCAAAGATGGCCACCAGAACTGTCTTTTAACTAAGTGTAATGTTTTCACAAAGTGTCCCGCAACTTTTGAATCATGGGCCTGTTGTAGTATAACCTCCCTAAGACTAGAAGGGATGTACAGCTTAGCCCCCCCCCCCAGGTGAGGCCATCATGAACAGTACAGTCATTCGAGTGAGACATGAACCTGTCATCAGATTTTAGTGCTTCTCTGAGTTGTGCGTTTAAGTTGGTGGAGAGATCCAGGTCCACTTTCTCTTGGGACCTGGCGACCACGGGAGCCGCCAATTGTTTGGAGGAGATTACTGGGTGGATTACTTCCAGCCATGTGCTACCCCATTGGGGTAACCTGGATAGGGCATCTGCCATAAAGTTCTTTTTCCCAGGAAGGTAGCGCAGAGAAAAATTAAACCGATTAAAGTGTTGTGCCCAACGGACTTGCTTAGGCAACAACTTCCTTGGGGTTTTTAGAGCCTCTAGGTTCTTATGATCCATCCACACTTCAAAAGGGTGTTTTGCCCCTTCAAGGAAATGCCTCCACATTAAAAGGGCCCATCGGACTGCAAACGCTTCCTTTTCCCATATTGCCCACCTCCTTTTGGTTTCAGTTAATTTATGGGAGGTGTAGGCGCAGGGTTGTAAAGTTCCATCAGCATTTGCTTGAAGTAATACTGCCCCCAAAGCCACATCACTGGCGTCAGCCTGGACTAAGAAAAGGACATCCATGTCGGGGTGCTTAAGTATGGGTTCGGCCACAAACAATCGCTTAAGTTTCTCAAAAGCGGCCTGGCACTCCATGGTCCAATCAAGGGGCTGACTAGGCTTTGGCTTTGCGTCTCTTTTTGTCTTTAGGAGATTGGTAATGGGCATTGCAATTTTAGCAAAAGTGGGAATGAATTGCCAATAAAAGTTAGCAAAGCCTGGGAAGCTTTGTAGCTGCTTGCGGGTGCATGGGGCCGCCCACTCCACGACTGCCCGGACTTTCTCCGGATCCATCTCAATGCCCTCATGCGATATGCGGTAACCCAGATAATCAATTTCACTCTGATGAAACTCACATTTTGACAATTTAGCATACAGTTCAGCAGCCATGAATTTTTTCAGGACTGATCGCACCAATTTCATGTGTTCTTCCATGGTCTCCATGTAAATAAGAATGTCATTCAGGTAGACCAGGACCCCCTTGTAAAGATGTTCATGTAGCACCTCATTAATCAATTGCATGAACACCACCGGCACCCCCTGTAATCCGAACGGGAGCACCCGAAACTGGAAACAACCCAACAGGCAATTGAAGGCAGTTTTCCATTCGTCTCCTTCCTTAATTCAATCTCTGTAGTAAGCCTCTCTCAAATCCAGCTTAATGAAAATCTTCCCCTTGGCCAGGTGGGCTAACATGTCCTTCATAAGGGGCAGTGGATAAACATTTTCCACGCAAATGGTGTTTAAATTCTTGCAGTCAACACATAAGCGAAGAGAGCCATCTTTTTTCTCTCAGAACAGCACCGGGGCGGCCACTCGTGGTCTAGCTGGTTGGATGAAACCCCGTTTCAGGTTTTTATCAATAAAGTTCCGCAACTCCTCAAGTTCACGAGGGGTCATGGAGTAGATCTTTGGTTTAGGGAGCTTCACCCCTGGAAGGATTTCTATGCTGCAGTCCATGGGCTGATGGGGTGGGAGCACGTCTGTCGCCTCTCACTGAAGGCCTCCCTGAGGTCCCAATATTCCTTAGGGATTTTTTCCTCTCCCGCCATGCATTCACTCTCCACCGCTGCCAGCTCCTCCGCGGCTTTGGCCATATGGAAGTGTCTTCCCTCTTTTTTCCCCTGCTGGGTGGAGCGGATGCACAATAAACCCGTTCTCCAATTCACATGAGGGTTCCATTTTCGGAGCCAGGGTAGCCCGAGCAGGAGGGGTCGTTCCATTCCAGGGGCTATGATAAAACTCAAAGTCTCTTGGTGGTCTCCCATTCTCATCTCAACTGGCTCAGTCACAAAGTGGGCTGGACCCCCCCCTCAGCTACTGACCCATCCAACTGGCAAAATGCAATGAGCACTTTCATGGTCCTCAGTCTCAGTCCCATTTTTTCCACCACCTCTGGGCTGATTACACACCTAGTACATCCAGAGTCCAAAAGGGCTAGCATCTTCCCCTGGGCGCCAGACAATGGCACCCTTAGCTCTACTGGAAAAGTCAGGGGGCCCGCATGCTGACTTACCAGGGAGTCATCGTCGGAGTCGATGTCACTGTCCCCTGGGGTGGTCGGAGCTCCCAACTCCTCCCGGCCTGGGGGAGTGAACTCAATGACTTCCACACCTTTCAAAGCTGTTTTGCGGCTCTTTGCTGCCGGCTTATTGGGTTTTTTTCCCTCCAGCTGAGGTCATCTTAGAGACAGGTTTGGAGAAACATTCAGCGGCTCGGTGCCCCTCCTTCCCACATTTGAAGCAGGCTGATGAACTGGGCTTTGACGCTGGCCCCCCTCTTGCACTCTAGGAGTCTCTTTTGGTGTGGAGGGGGAAGGCTTGCTCCAGGTGCGACCTCCCCTGTACCAATCTCTGGCCTGGTCAATTTCCACCTCAGCCGCCATCACATACCAGCGCTGCAGGTCTCGGGGGTCCCCTCGGGAACAACAGCCTTGGTAGACATCTCATTGAGGCCATCCTTGTAGCATCCCATCAAGGCCTCTGTGGACCAACCCCGCATGTGGACAACCAGCCAGCGAAATTCCTGGGTGTATTCAGCCACCGTTCTCCTCCCCTGGGTCAGGGTTTTCATCCTGGTTCTAGCCTTTCGTTCAGCCAGGGGGTCATCAAAATGCACTCGGAGGGCTGCCATAAACAAGTCATAATCCCTCAGCAGGGGAGAATCCTCATTATGTAGGGCCACCATCCACTCAGCCGCGGTTCCCTCCAAGGCCATGGTGACACACCTGACTTTTGCTGCTTCTGAGGTAAAATCCTTCCCGTACTCCTGCATATGATTCCAAACTTGGGTTAAGAAGAATCCCAAAGTCTTGGGATGTCCTCTGTATTTTACTCCTAGCTGAGGAACCTTTGGAGTTCAGCACCTCCGGGGAATTACCCCCCACTGCTGGGGGGGCTTGGGCTGCTGCAGCCGCTTGCATTCCTGCAGCCTCCGCTGGCTCTGGCTGGGCTCTAGGAAATGCTTCAGGGGTTGCTAAGGCTTCTGCTTCTCCCACTACTTCCTCGCCTTCCCTCCCCACAGGCAAGGCATACCTTTCACGTGCTCTCCAACTTTTGAGAGCTTCTTTCAGGAGATGCAGGGCCTGAGTCAGCAGGAGGTCTTCCTTGTCGGCTTCCTGCCAGGCAGCCTCTTCCCGACGACATCTGGCGGCAGTTACTCCCAGGGGAATCTCCTCTAGAAATCCATCCGACCTACACCCAACGACCATTTAGCTCTGACCAGCTTTTCTTCAATCAGTGGTTCAGACGTCCAGTCCGACCTTTCCCAGCCTCGGTGGGACTGGGGGGAGTCGACTCAGCAGCTGCCATGTCCTCCTGGTCACTGTCTGGGCTAGACATATTTTTGCTCAGCCCCCATGGTAGAGTTCTCTCTGGGATGGCTGATAAAGCAGATCTTGCTTAATGTCAGATGTGCCTCTGTTCAAAACCCAAGAAAGAAAACCCCCAACTCCATGTTTATAGAGAAAGGTACTTTTACTGAGTATGAACTGACAGCAACAAAATGAAAGCAAGATCTGAGGCTAAAGGTGCGAAAATTGTATATTGAAAGCATTCCCAAATTCCTTCCCCCAAGGACCAGGGCTGAATGTCCAATCCCCAATCCCCCAGGATGTCATGTGGGGTGCATCTTCAGGTGGAGCCATCCATCTGGTATGCCGGGATGGTTGACCTTGAGCTGGCTGTAAACAGGTCCATCCATGCACAGTAGATGATGAGAACTTTCCTCCCTTCTCCTCCCTAATCAGACATACAAGGAGACATCCCCTCCAGCACTGGTTCCCCCTCTCCAAATACCTAAGCCTCCCCCCTCCCCCCATTTCTATTGCAGCCGATAGCAAGCAAGCAGCATGGAGGCTGACATTAGGCCTCCCTCACACAGTAGGCCCATGAAGGGAGCCTGGTTAGGTCAGTACAGAGGGCTTTGAGTAAGTACACCACGGCCTAAGCGGATCGCCCACCCCCACCTTACCGCGGCGGCCCAATCTCACAGGGAATAGCTTCAGCCTGTGTTCCCAGGATCGTCCTTCACCCCAACTCAGGCCTAGGCCTCCCTCACACAGTAGGCCTACGAAGTGAAGGGAGCCTGATTAGGCCAGTACAGAGGCCTTTGATTGAGCGCGCCATATCCTCAGCAGATCATCTGCCCCCACCTCACAGCTTTGGCCCATGTTTCCAGGATCATCCTTCGCCCCAACTCATCACGCGAAGGATGGGACCACCCCAACTGAGGCGAAACAGGTATGTAGGCCAGAGAGGAGACCCAGCCTATTTCAGCAGGGGTGGAGGAGGCGCAGCATGGGCCACCTCAGGGATTTATGTTCCAGTCCCAGGCCCAGTTTGAGGAAATGGTAAAACGGGTGGTGGCAGAGGCAGGGGGATGGCGCTTCTAAATCTCCCAGCTGTCCACAGGTGCTGTAGCTGGGATTTGAACAAGGTCCTTATACTTTTAAAACCCTGTAAATAAAATTGCTTTGATTTGACACTATAGATATAATTCATTCCTTTTCCTGTCTAATACAAGATTGGGATAATACAAGATTGGGATAAATAAATACTTGGGCAACTATATTTCCCGCTGTCAGATCAACCAATCAGGGAGGCATATGCAAATTCCGGCTATGTACCTCCATACATAACACTCCTATCTTTACTTATTAAAGGCAATTATTAAATAAATTTAATAAATAAAAATAAACATATAAAATGATATTATCAAAACATCACGCAGCATTTGCCCAAGAGAAGAACGAATTTACAGTGCACTTGTCTCAAATGTGCCCATAAAATATACCACGATGGCTAATTCACATCCACTACTAATAAATATTGTTAAAAGAGCAGGGGGTGTGGGGGGGTGTCCATAGTGTCTCAATGCTAATCTGAAGACTTCACATCATCTTAATGAAGATACACTCCTGCACCAGAGGTGGGTTCCTCCCAGTTCGGACCGGTTCACCCGAACCGGTAGCGACCCGCTGGTGATGTCACAATGACATCACGGATCCGGTTCGGTCGGTGCCGGTCCGTGGGCGCCGCCATCTTTTTTTTAAAAAAAAATTGAATTTGTTTTTGATTTTTTTTTCTTCTGCGCATGCGCAGAAGCTGAGTTTCCGGCACTGTGCATGCTTTGCCAGCTTGTTTTTGGCTTTGCTTTCTTTTTCTTTTTTTGATTTTTTTTGTACTGCACATGCGTGCGCGTGGGAGGAAGCGAACCGGCAGCGAGGTAAGTTATTACCCACCCCTGTCCTGCACTGAGGTGATAAAGGCATCCACACACCTGCAAGCTCTGCCTTTTTTATTGATGAATGCAATATGACAATACACAAACGAAAGGCCAGAGAAGACATTGTGAGAAGACAATGCTGTTTTCATCATTTGCTCTCCTCCCTTTCCCAACCCTGTACACTACATTAGGAACATGATATTCTTTCTAAATCTTTCTCATGATTCTACATGGTCTGAGATTTGATATGTTCATATTTTTTGATTAACTATCCAAAGCCCTTTGCACTGGGATGTTGCTTTATAATTTCGTATACCCAAATCTTATTTTATCACTTTCCTTTTGCATAATTTACCCCCAGTTGTATTTCTGGAAATAATAAGCGATTGCTCATTTCTAACATTATGTCTCCTCATACGTTGCCAATGTGTGTGTCCCTCAAAAATGCTACAATGAGAAGCAAACTGTATCCCTGATAAAATAACAAAGTAGGAAGGGACCTTGGAGGTCTTCTAGTCCAACACCTTGCTCAAGTAGGAAACCCTATATTATTTCAGACAAATGGTTGTCCAATCTCTTCTTAAAAACCTCCAGTGTTGGAGTACCCACAACTTCTGGAGGCAAGTCATTTAATTGATTAACTGTCCTCGCTGTCAGGAAATTTCTCCTTAATTCCAGTTGCTTATCTCCTTCATTAGGCCTTATACCAGGGGTCCCCAACCCCCAGTCCATGGACCAGAAGTGGGTTCTTCCCGGTTCGCACCGGTTCACCCGAACCGATAGCGACCCACTGGTGATATCACAGTGACGTCATGGAACTGGTTCTGTCGGTGCCAGTCCGTGGGCACTGCCATCTTTTTTTTGGAATGTTTTTTTTGGATATATTTTTAAATTTTTTCCCATTTTTTTTCCTTCTGCGCATGAGTAGAAGCTGAGTTTCTGGCACTGCGCATGCGTCACCATCTTGTTTTCAGCTTTTTTTTAATTTTTTTTTTAAATTAATTTTGGGGGGGGATTTTTTTACGGGTTTTTTCTTCTTCTGTGCATGCGCAGAAGCCGAGTTTCCGGCACTGCGCATGCGTCACCATCTTCTTTTTGGCTTTTTTTGGGGGGGAAATTTTTTTCAGATTTTTCGGCACTGCGCATGCACGCGCGCCCACGAGGCGTGCCCATGCGGTGTGGGAGGAAGCGAACTGGCAGCGAGGTAAGTTAGAACCCACCCCTGCCATGGGCCAACACCAGGCCATGGCATGCCAGAAACTGGGCCATGCAAACAAGCAAAGCCCTATCTGTGGGATACAGGCAGCATGCAAAACCATGCCCCATCGGGTCCATGGAAAAACCTCTCTCCATGGAACCAGTCCCTGGTGCCCAAAAGGTTGGGGGCTGCTGCCTTATACCATTCCAGACAAATTATTGTCCAATCTCTTCTTAAAAACCTCCAGTGATGAAGCACTCACAACTTCTGAAGGCAAGCCGTTCCACTGGTTAACTGTCCTCACTGTTAGGAAGTTTCTCCTTAATTCCAGGTTGCTTCTCTCCTTGATTAGTTTCCAACCAATTGCTTCTTGCCTTGCCTTCTGGTGCTTTTGAAAATAGATTGACCACCTCTTGTTTGTGGCAGCTCCTGAAATATTGAAACACTGCTATTATGTCACCTCTTTTGATTTTTCACTAGACTAGGCTAACCCAATTCCTGAAATTGTTCTTCGTATATTTTACCCTCCAGTCCCTTAATCATCTTTGTTGCTGTTTTCTGCACTCTTTTCAGAGTCTCTACATCTTTTTTATAATATGATGACCAAAACGTGATGCAGTATTCTAAGTCTGGTCTTACTAAGGCTTTATAAAGTGGTACTAATACTTTACATGATCTTGTTTCTATCCATCTGTTAATGCAACCTAGGATTGCATTAGCTTTTTTGGCTGCTGCCGCATCCTGCTAGCTCATATTTGATTATCTACTAGGACTGCAAAATCCCTCTCACAGTTACTGCTATTGAGCCAAATTTCTATACATGTACATTTGGTTTTTTTTTTTTGGCCTAAATATAAAACCTTAGTTTTCTGCATTTTAATATGCTTTATGTAGACTTAAGGTAATTTCAATATTTTTGCTTCCTAACCCAGTGGAATGTAGTAAAGAAATTAGGTAAATGGGTATGCTATACCACACATCTGATGCTGATCTGGAGGTATTCTCTGTGTTAAATCCTTAACGCGAGGGGAAAGTACTGAGGCGAGCCAGGATGTGAATCGGAACAAGCCTTTATTAAGGCTAACAGATTAACAGCAACTAAAAACAGCGGAACAGCTCCGTAACAGCCAGCCAGCTGGTCGCGTCTGACAGCTCTTTTATAGCCGGCTGTCAGACGCGCCAGCCAATGGGAATGCTCTAAACTCCCGCTCTCAGGCAGCTCGCGTCGTAGCCTATCAGAGAGGTTCCTAGGCAGGCTTGCTCGTCCTGAGGGGATGTAGCACCCCTCCCCTCTCAGATGGCGCATGCGTAGTCGTCCAGATAGGCGGGGCGCCTGCGCGGCCATGTCGAGCGCCGGAGTTCTGGAACCACTGAAGGAGGCGAAGGCGGGAGTGGCTGGTCGGCAGGCAGCAAGACTGGCGAGGCTTCAGGATGCGGGAGAGGCGTGCAGCGGTCATCGGAGGCGGACGGGCATACCGGTAAGTCAGCTGAGGGAGCGCCGAACTGGGGGGCATGGTCGTCGGCGTCAGGCTGGGAACACGGGGTTGTGGCTGGCACCGAGGAACTTGGTGGTGGGTTGATGTTGTGCGTGAGTCGCCCTTGTAGCTGATTGAGGTGCCGGCGCCAGGTTCGGCCATCGGTCATCTCTACCCTGTAGGAACAGGGGCCGGTTACTTGGACAACTGTGCCTGGTAACCAGCGAGGTTCCCCCCCCGAAGTTCTGAGCGTAGACCGCGTCGCCCTCCTTAAATCCCCTGGGCCAGCTGGACGAGTCAGTGGGGGTGTCAGGTGAATAGAGAGGGTGCAAGCGGTCGAGGTCAGTGCGGAGGCGGCGTCCCAGTAGCAACTCGGCCAGGCTGCGCTTGGTGGATGGGCACGGGGTGGAATGTTGTGCCAGGAGATACTGCGAGACCCTGTCCTGCCAGTCGGCCAGGTCCAAACGTCTAAGGGCTTCCTTGGCCGACCGCACGGCGCGTTCGGCTCTGCCATTGCTGGCAGGATGCCAAGGGGCAACTAGGGCCTGGCGGATGCCATGAGATGCCAGGAACATCTGGAACCGGGTGGACGTCAGCTGCGGCCCGTTGTCTGAGACCAGGACATCGGGCAGCCCGTGGGTGGCAAAAATCTTCCTCAGCGCCCTGATCACGGCCTCAGACGTGGTGGAGGTCATGAGTTCAAGTTCAACCCACCCTGAGTATGCATCAACCAATACTAGGAATTGACGGCCAAGGAAGGGTCCTGCAAAGTCCAGGTGGACCCGGGACCAGGGGGCACTAGGGGTTTCCCAAGGCCTAGGGTGGGCCACCAGGGTGGCTGGTCGAGAGCATTGGCATGCCTGGCATCCTGCCACCCATTCTTCGATGGCCCGGTCCATGCCAGGCCACCAAACGTAACTCCTCCCAAGAGCTTTCATTCTAACTATGCCCGGGTGGCAGTCATGGAGCCGTGCAAGGACAGGTTTATATAGAGATGGGGGAACTACCACCCTGCTGCCCAACAGGAGACAGCCCCTCTGGACCGACAACTCGAGCTGCCGAGATTTGTGAGGGCTGAAAGCTGGATCGACCCTGCCCAGGGGCCAGCCCCTCCTCACCCAGTCCAGGACCTGGCGCAGAATGGGATCCCTGGCAGAGTGGGAGGCAATGTCATTAGCAGAGAGTGGAGGACCCAATTCCTCGATGAGGAGGACCTCAGATGCAGGAGCAGGGTCAAGTATGGCCAGGGGGAGGGGGCAGCGACTGAGGCCATCAGCGTTAGAATGGAACTTGCCAGGGCAGTAAAGCAATGTGTAGGAGTAAGCGGCCAGGAACTCAGTCCATCTAGATAGGCAGGGGGAAATGATCAGGGGTGTTTGACGGTCCCCAGCCAAAAGGCCCAGAAGGGGTTTGTGATCAGTGATTAATTCAAAGGGACGCCCATACACATAATCGTGAAACTTCTTGACAGCTGCCACCAAGGCCAGGGCCTCCTTATCGGTTTGGCTATAATTTCTTTCGGTGGAAGAGAGGGTGCGGGAGAAATAAGCGATGGGCGCCTCAGTGCCATTGGGCAGTCTATGGCTGAGGACAGCCCCAATGCCATAGGGGGAGGCGTCAGCAGCCAGGGTGAGGTGCAGCTTGTGGCTGTACTGGACAAGTACAGCGTCGGATGTTAGAAGACGCTTAAAAGCCTCAAAAGCAGCCTGTTCCCGCTCGCCCCACTGCCAAGGGTGTCTAGAATCCAGGAGCCTGTGAAGAGGCTCAGCAATAGTGGCCTTGTGGGGTAGGAACACACAGTAAAAATTCAGAAGGCTCAGGAAGGCCTGTAATTCGGCCTTGTTGGCTGGGGGCGGGGCCTTCTTGATGGCTGCCACCTTAGAAGGAGTTGGGTGAATACCAGCAGAATCAACCAAGTAGCCTAGGAACTCTACGGAGGGAACCCCCAATTTGCATTTACTCCTCTTCAATTTGAGGCCGGCCTGCCTAAATCGCAGGAGGACACCCCTAACCCTGGAGAGAAGTTCCTGCTTGCTAGAAGCAGAAATCAAGATGTCGTCGAAGTATGGGATGACCCCAGGCAACCCTGAGAGCAGTCTTTCCATAAGATTCTGGAAGAGGCTGGGGGCAACACTAACGCCAAACTGGTGGCGGCAGCACTTGAAAGCCCCCCGGTGGGTGATAATAGTCTGGGCATCTGCAGTGGCCTCATCCACCGGGAGCTGCTGGTATGCCTGTGCCATGTCCAGTTTGGTGAAAATGGAGCCCCGGCCCAAGGAATGGAGCAGGTGTTGGACGACAGGGACAGGGTAAGGATGCGCCTGCAGTGCCTTATTCAGGGAACATTTATAGTTGGCACATAGGCGAATAGAGCCATCTGGCCTAATAGGAACAACGATGGGGGTCTCCCACTTCGCATGGTCAGTGGGCTCCAAGACGCCCTGAGCTATTAACTTATCCAGCTCAGCGTCTACCTTAGGGCGTAGGGCAAATGGTATGCGCCTAGGTTTTAGGCGAATGGGAGCCACCTGGGGGTCTAAGTTGAGGGAGATGGGGGTGCCCACATATTTACCCAAAGTTTCCTTGAAAACGTCAGCAAACTCGGTGGCCAGGTCGCTGAAGTCATCACTCGTCGTAGAATGGATGCCAGAGATGCCAAGGCCTAGGGAAGAAAACCAGTCCAGGCCAAGGAGCGAAGGGAGGGACCCTGAGACAACAATCAGGGGAAGACGGCCCGTGAATGTTCCCTTCTCCACAAGGAACTGGCCCTGCCCCAGGATGGGAATGTTATTTCCCTGATAATCCCTGAGCCTAATGCTGCAGGGAGACAAAGAGGCCTGGGAGAGAGTGGGTACCAACTGCTTAAGGGTGCCCCAGGAGACTATGCTCTTGGAGGAGCTGGTGTCCACCTCCATTCTACAAGGGGAGCCTTCAATTTTAACAGATAGGTGGATTTTCTTCTTACTCCCCCCAGAGGCCAGGCAGACATCCTCCTCAGCAGTGTCAAAGTCTCTGAGAACCGCGAAACAGGTGTCTCTTGGCTTGGGTTGGTTGCGTGAAGGGCGACGGGACCCTGGCTGGGGGGAGGAGGCTTGCAGGTTGGCGCGGCAGACCCTAGCCAGATGGCCCGGTTTGCCACACCGTCGGCAGGTAGCCATTTTGAAACGGCAAGAGGCGCGGGGGTGCGCCTCTCCGTACCCGAGGCAAGGCGGCAAGGCAGGTTTTCGCGGTGGGAGCCACTTCTTCTGAGGCATAGACTGGAGGCGGCTAACTTCGTCCTCGGTGTCCCCGGCCTCCACAGGGTCAGCGTCGTCATAGTGGACAGCTGCATAACGGCTGGCAGAAGTGGTGGTGGGCTGGAACCGTTGGATTTCAGCGGTAGAATTATTTGACATCTCCACGGCTCTGGCTTCGTCGATGGCAACTTTGAGGGTCAATTCGGAGCGGGCTAGCAGGCGGCGTTGTAGGCGAATGTCTCTATACATATATAGCTAAAATATATGAAGAACGGCTGCAGGAACTGGGTATGTCTAGTTTAATGAAAAGAAAGACTAGGAGTGACATGATAGCAGTGTTCCAATATCTCCAGGGCTGCCACAAAGAAGAGGGGGTCAACCTATTCTCCAAAGCACCTGAGGGTAGGACAAGAAGCAATGGATGGAAACTAATCAAAGAGAGAAGCAATATAGAACTAAGGAGAAATTTCCTGACAGTTAGAACAATTAATCAGTGGAAAAACTTGCCTCCAGAAGTGGTAAATGCTCCAACACTGGATGTTTTTAATAAGAGATTGGATAACCATTTGTCTGAAATGATATAGGGTTTCCTGCCTAAGCAGTGGGTTGGACTAGAAGACCTCCAAGGTCCCTTCCAATGCTGTTATTCTATTCTATTAATCACATATTGAATTGTATGATACTTTTATAACTCTGATTTTGTGATGAAATACTGGAAACCAGAAGGGGAATGTAGCAATGGTTATCTGGAGAAATGTCTCATTTATTTATTTGATTGATTGATTAAGTTTGTGTGCCACCCATTTCACATAGAGGTGACTCTGGGTGGCTTACAAACATTAAAAATAGGTAACATTAAAATGACAGAACAAATAATAATAATAATAATAATAATAATAATAATAATAATAATAATAATAATAATAATAATAATAATAATAATAATAATAATAATAATAATAA
>QLTV01002289.1:84026-96993 GCA_003457575.1 Thermophis baileyi | reverse complement strand
CGAGCAGGGAGAAGTCTCAACTCTCCACTTAAACAAAGAATTTTGTGAAGGAAAACAAAAACAAAGTCTTTTGCAAGGAGTAGTTTAAAACTCTTTCCTCTCCCAATGAACGGAGCCTGGGGATCAATGTGACGTCTGGCTCTTTAACTTCCTCTAGCTGGGCTCAGGGGAGAATACACGCTGGCCTCCGCTCAGGGGAAGATACACGCTGGGCTTCAGGGCTTCAGAAGATATACACAGGGGAATTTTACTCACTGTTCCAGGAGTCGGATGTTTCACTCTCTCTTTTAGTTCAATTTGATTGAGATCTCTGGTTTCCGATCTCTTTTTCTTTGGATCTCCGGGACCACGTGGTTAGTCTTTTTTATTTCTTTTATTTTCTCTCTTTCCGATGGCCCTAGATCCTACTTGTGGAAGATACAGGCTGGGCTTCAGGGTTTCGGAAGATATGCACCGGGGAATTTTACTCACTGTTCCAGGAGTCGGATGTTTCACTCTCTCTTTTAGTTCAATTTGATTGAGATCTCTGGTTTCCGATCTCTTTTTCTTTGGATCTCCGGGACCACGTGGTTAGTCTTTTTTATTTCTTTTATTTTCTCTCTTTCCGATGGCCCTAGATCCTAATTGTTATTATATTTATTTTTAGGACTTAATCTATTTTAGTTCTCTTAGTTTGGTTGTCTCTAATCCTGTCTCTAGTCCTAGATTTTTTGTCTTTTCCCTATTGTAGTCTCCAGCTATGTGGTTAGGCGTCTGCCTTGGTCGCCATCTTCAGTAGTCTTCTCGCTTGCCATCTGCAAGATGAAGAACAACAAAGCAATTGGACTGAATGACATCCCAGCTGAAATATGGAAGCTACCTGAACCACAAGGAGCAGAATGGCTTACAATAAAACTTCAATAAAACTTTAGAAGAAAATGAACTTGCCAGATCGATACAACAATCCCAATCTGGCATCCATTCCACACTATGGCAAGTTCTGAATGAATTATAAGAGCCGCGGTGGCGCAGTGGTTAGAGCGCAGTATTGCAGGCTACATCTGCTGATCACCGGCTGCCAGCAGTTTGGCAGATCGAATCTCACCAGGCTCAAGGTTGACTCAGCCTTCCATCCTTCTGAGGTTGGTAAAATGAGGACCCAGATTGTTGGGGGCAATATGCTGACTCTGTAAACCGCTTAGAGAGGGCTGTAAAGCACTGTGAAGTGGTATATAAGTCTAAGTGCTATTGCTATATGCCTCTGAGACATCACCAACCTTTCACCAAATTAGTGTGAATTTATGAAGAAGTGTTAGATAACTGACATAAAACATGCCACTCTCCTATTGATGGAAAAGCAATAGGGAAACAAACTACCATAGATATGACCATCACTGACCTAGAAAAAGCATTTTATCAAGCACCACATGACTTCATCTGGCTATCACTTAAATTATATAATGTATCTGCTGGGTTCACTCTAGTCTAATACCAGCTCAGTAACAAGTGCTGCTGGATGTTTGAGATTTTTCGTCCATAAAGGGGTCAACTACTCACCATTTATGCATGGATACTGTAATCAAAAACCTACAATCACAACACTCATGAATGCTATTATATACTGATGATATCATGATTGAAATGTAAAGCAGTTTCAACTATCCCAACTGAGCCTTCATCCAATCCAAAAGAAGACCCAGGAGGAACTCCTCCATAATAGACAAAGAAGAGAACAACAAATGAAGCAATGTTGTCATTCCTTCCATTGCAGGAATATCTAAAAAGCTCAGGAGTATTTTCAACCAACACAATATACATGGACACTTTAAACCCAAGAATACACTAAGGCAGAAGCTTGTCCATCCCAAGGATAAAACACCTAGACACAAACTGAGCAATGTGATATATGCAGTACAATGCAGTGAGGCTTGTACAGTTCCGTACATTGGAGAAGCAGAACAGCCACTTCACAAACACTTGGCACAACATAGGAGAACAAACCCATCAGGAAAAAAATCAGCAGTCCATCTGCTTTTGAAAGACAAAGGTCACTCTTTTGAAGACCACCAAGTCCACATTCTGGACAGAGAAGACCAGTGGTTTGAAAGAGGGGTCAAAGAGGCCATCTACATTAAGATTGAACAGCCCTCACTCAACAGAGGGTGAGGGATACAATACCAACTATCTTTTGTTTACAACACAGTCCTATCAGTAATTCCAAGGAGGTTCCACACCCATTTGCACTGTTCAGATGACCTTAAGGGCACAGATAAACCTCCAAGTGGCCTCAACGACTCTCAAAAAGTGTTAACAACCAGATGGCTGCAAGGAATATTAATCCTTCCATCCTCCACCATTCAGTCAGAAATGAAGAAGCTTCTCGGATGAGAAGCAAAACATTTTCAAAGAAAAACAAAGCAAATATATATATACTTTCTGCTTGAAATGAGAATGGAACATGAGCCTCAAAGCAGATCCTTAATGATAAAGAGGACTTCCAGCATGAGTCTACAAAAACATAGCACATGCTTTTCAGATTGCTAATATGGTAAACTGTTCCTTGGCTTCTCTCAGACCAAGAAGAGAAAAGAAATGAACTTTTTCTCTTTCCCATTGAATCATTTCTCTAAGAATGGACAAGTTTTGCTTGTTGATGCAGGAGAAGAACTAAAGAAGCTTCTGGGATGAGAAGCAAAATATTTTCAAAGAAAAAGCCAAGTAAAGTTGCCTTTTGGAAAAAAAAGCACTTTTGGGACAGCCACGACCGGGATGACTGAGAATCTCCATAGATGAGTTGTATGATTTTTGTATCTCTGATTTTCTGATGAAATAGTGGAACCCAGAAGCAATTATGTAGCAATTATTATTTAGACAAAAGCCCTTGTTCAAATTTATTTAGCCCTCAATATCTAATTATGGTGAGGGGCTCAATGACTTAGTGGTTAAAGCAGAGGTGGGTTCCTCCCTGTACCGGTAGTGACCCGCTGGTGATGTCATGATGACATCACGGATTCGGTTCGGTCGGTGCCGGTCCATGGACGCGGCCATCTTTTTTTTTTAAAAAAAATGTTAAAAATTTTTTTCCGTTTTTTTTTTCTTCTGCGCATGCGCAGAAGCCGAGTTTCTGGCACTGTGCATGTGTCGCCATCTTGTTTTTGGCTTTTTTTTCGGGGGGGGGAATTTTTTTTATTTTTTTTTGCACTGCGCATGCCACACGGCATGAGAGGAAGTGAACCGGCAGCAAGGTAAGTTAGAACCCACCCCTGGGTTAAAGACATCGGGCTTGTCAGCTGGAAGGTTAATAGCAATAGCAATAGCACTTAGACTTATATACCGCTTTACAGTGCTTTACAGCCCTCTCTAAGCGGTTCACAGAGTCAGCATATTGCCCCCAACAATCTGGGTCCTCATTTTACCCACCTCGGAAGGATGGAAGGCTGAGTCAACCTAATAGCCCAGGTTCAAGACCCAAGTGCCACTCCAGAGGGTAAGCTCCCGTTACTTGCTCCAGCTCCTACACACCTAGCAGTTCTAAAGCATGCAAATGCAAGTAGATAAGTAGGTACCACTTTGGTCAGAAGGGAACAGAGTTCAGTGCACCTCAGCATATAGTCCTGCTGACCACATGACCATGGAAATGTTTTCGGACAACACTGGCTCCTTCAGCTAAGAAACGGAGATGAGCATCGCCCCCTAGAATAGGACATGACTGGACAGGGGAAGCCATTACCTTTATCTAATTATGGTAGTATCTTATTGGAGGAATATTAGAAGAGTATTATAATTCCACCAACAGTACAGGTAGTCCTCAAAATATGATCGCAATTGAGCCCAAAATTACTGAGACATTTGTTAAGTGAATTTTATCCCATTTTATGATTTTTCTTGCCACATTTTTAAGTGAATCATTGCAGTTGCTAAGTTAGCAGGGGTGAAATGCTCCCGGTTTGCTCATGCCTGTCGGTCGCCGTAGAGCCGGTTGCCAAGGTAGCGCGAGACTCCGCCCACCCCCCCGGACGCCGGCGTTTGGGTTCTTTTACCCTCTGTGCATGCACAGAATGCTTTGTGCATGCGCAGAGGGTAAAAGAACCCAAATGGCAGCGTCCGGGCGGGTGGGCGGAGCCTCGCGCTACCTTGGTGACCGGCTCTACGGCAACCGACAGGCACGAGCGAACCGGGAGCATTTCACCCCTGTAAGTTAGTAACATGGCTGTTAAATGAATCTGGCTTCCCCATTGAATTTGCTCATCAGAAGGTCACAAAACATGACCCCGGGACACTGCAACCATCATAAATATGAGTCAGTTGCCAATTGTGTGATTTTTTGATCAGATGACCAAGGGGATGCCACAACGGTTGTAAGTGTGAAAAATGGTCATAAGCCACTTTTTTTTAGTGCTGTTGTAACGTTGAACTAAATGAACTGTTGTAAGTCAAAGACTATCTGAATGATACCCCTAACACACACAATTTGTTGAAAGCCATTTCCGAATACTGTTAACTATCTTACATTGCTAAGATTCTTGGCGCATGAGAATGTGCCAGAAGTGGAGAGGTAGTTAAATTAGACTTTATAACCACAAGTATCTAAGTCATATTATACCATACAGCAAGCAGATATTAAGACACAGACAAACCTGTTCTATTGCTTCCTTTTCCAACCGGCTACATATGAGTCATTATCTAAAAACAGAAGTTACTCTTCAGAAGTCAGATCCAGAAAGTTTTTGAAATCATTATAGAACTGCAGAATCAGAAAGAGCCATTTTGGCTATCAGGTTCCACCCATTGTCCACCGCAGGGAATAGAAAATAAAGCATTTTCAACAGAGGAATATCTAGTTTCATTTGAACAATGTGAAGGGGAAACCACCCCACTCTCTAATGAAACTGGTTCCATTATCAAAGGGTTTTTTTTGGGGGGGGGGGGGTAAAATGGAACTAGAATCTGCCTTCTAAAAATTCAACCTCATTATTTCACATCCTGCTCTGAGCTGGTCTGAGCAATATTCTGGCATAATAACAAAAATGACTAAACAAATGCTATCGCTATCACTTGATTAATTGTGTACCTCTTCGTATGAGAATATTTTTTGAGGTTAATGCATTTGTTTTTTGGTACACAGGAAACAATTGAGAATTATCATATTTATTACTGGTTAATTATTTAGAATGAAATACCTTAAGGAAATAATCTTCATGAAGCCAAAATCCATCAGCCCACAAGGTCCCAATGAGAGGTAGAATCAAAGGACCAGGAGGCAAAAGTCTTTGGAACCAGAGTTGTCCAGAGGTGGGTTCCTGCCGGTTCGGACCGGTACTATAGAACCGGTAGTAAAAATAGGGACTGGTTCTCCGAACCGGCAGTAACGGCAGCCTGGCCACGCCCCTGAGCCGGTTCTTTTGGTGGCGCCATAGGCGCCACCATCTTGTTTTTTGCTTCTGCGCATGCGCAGAAGCTTTGTTTTAGCACTGCACATGCACGAAGCGCGCCCGCGCCTGCGCAGCACACCACTGAGCAAACCGGCAGTGACGAAAACCGGAGCCCACCCCTGGAGTTGTCTCAGGAAGAAGAGAATCAGCAGAGCAAGCAGCAAAGCAAACCATCATTGTCCTTCTGGAACTTTCTCTCTGGTGCTTCCACGTCGATCTTGAGGTGGTTGTTTCCTTTTATCTAATGCTTTTTGCTTTTCTTCCTGTTTTATGTACCATGTTGATTGGAAACAAATAGCAACATTTCTTTTAATGCTTTGTCTAGCGCTGGTATTTTGTCAACAAGTTGCTATTATATTAATGAGGTTACCATGTGTTACTCAAATGGTAGAGGAGGAGATTTTTTTTTTTAAACCAAGGGCTGTGTAGTCCAATGTGTCCCTATCGTAGTAGTACACCAGGATTACTTAAAAATCATTGGTGTACCACATGTCCATGAAATTTATCTGAATAGAAAGGAGAATGTTTTGGATTACACAATTATTATCTAGTCCAGGGGTGGGGGGTCAAACTTGATTTCATTGAGTGCCACATCAGGGCTGTGATTGACCTCAGGGGATGGGAGTGGGGGGTCAACTGGGTGGGTGTGGCCAACTGGGTGGGCATGGCCAGCTCGATGCCACTCACTGGGTGTGTCCGACTGGGTGGGCATGGCCAGCTTGATGCCACTCCCCAAACTTCTGGCATGTTTCTCTTCGCATTGGGTAGACCGGGCCGAAGCCACGCTGGCCCAATGTTTCCTCTTCGCATTGGGTAGACCGGGCCGAAGCCACGCTGGCCCGATGTTTCCTCTTCACATTGGGTAGACCGGGCCGAAGCCACGCTGGCCCAATGTTTCCTCTTCGCATTGGGTAGACCAGGCCGAAGCAATGCGAGACGGCCCCTTACATTTTCCAGGATGGCCCCGTGGGCCGGATCTGACCACATCATGGGCCGGATCCAGCCTGCGGGCCTTGTGTTTGACACCCCTGATCTAGTCCATTATTATGTCTCATGCATACACTTGGAAGCCCATCATCGGGATATTATCATGGAAAAGAAAATCTCGCTCAGTTTCCCTTTGCCAATAGTGACATGTCTTAATGAGGGCATCATAAAAGCACTGTGAAGCGGTATATAACTCGATGTCACTTATGTCGAGGGGCGGGCGAGGCGAAGCGCGCCTCGACGTAAGTGACATCGAGTTGGCCACACCCACTCAGTCACATGACCACCCAGCCATGCCTACCCAGCCGGTCATTAGGGCAGAGAACCGGTTGTTAAATTATTTGAATCCCACCACTGCCTTGTTCCAACCTACCCATGTTTGTCTCACCTTGGATGTCAGGATGATTGATCAAGAAGAGGAGTGCCCATATCAGGGTAGCGAAAGGTGGCTCTGTTCCAGCAGAAAAAAAAATCCAAAATACAGTGAGCCAGATTCTCTTCATTGTAGCTAGAGTTGGGGTCATTCCTACTCTAAGGTATAAAATGGAAAATGGAAATTACAATGAATTCTATGCAGGTTTTCTGTGGTTATTTTTGCACCTGTGTTACAAGTCATGAGAATAAATATATTTCTGTTTTGTTTTTGTTTTTTGTATAGGAAAATCAATGCATGAGAGTAATAATTAAAGTGTTAGATTCACACCGAGTAAAACAGTATCTTAAAGTAGCCCGGATCAAAGGGAGGTTCAGCTTTAGAGGAACTTGAATATATTTTCTTTTATTTTATGGTTGGATGATTACCTCTGTACATTTTTGTGTAGGGAATAATGACTAATTTGTACCTGCTAGAGTGAATCACAAAAATTCACAAGCAACATTCCTTCATGCATTCTAATTTAATATTATGCCCAAAGTGATGTCTCGAACAACAAGCTTTTGTGGCTGCTAGGCCACACTATGACAATTTATGGAATACATAGAATGCTAGATTCTTGTGAGACATCATCAACCTTTCACTGAACCAGTGTAATTTCACAAAGAATTGTGGGATAAATGACACAATACGGTCCATCTGCCTATTGATGGAAAAGTAACATGAGAAACAACAAGCCACTATAAATATGGGAGTCACTGAGCTAGAAAAAGCATTTGAACAACTACCATGTGACCTATTTCTTTCCCAACCACAAATGATCCAACCCTCACCATTGCTCTTTATACTCAGTACATACACTGTAACCAGAAACCTTCAATTACAACACCCATGGATGCTACTATATGCCTATGGTATCATGGGAGAGAGCAGAACACAAAGCACCCTTGAACCATTAATACAAAGATGGAAAATCTGCTGTAATGGTTTAGGAATGGGGGTCAGTATTAAGGAGACTGTGTATTTGTATATCATTGGAGAGGAGGGCCTTTCCAAGAGCCGAGGTGGCGCAGTGGTTAGAGTGCAGTACTGCAGGCTACTTCAGCTGACTGCTAGCTGCAGTTCGGCAGTTCGGCAGTTCAAATCTCACCAGGCTCAAGGTTGACTCAGCCTTCCATCCTTCCGAGGTGGATAAAATGAGGACCCAGATTGTTGGTGGGCAATATGCTGACTCTGTGAACCGCTTAGAGAGGGCTGTAAAGCACTGTGAAGCGGTATATAAGTCTAAGTGCTATTGCTATTTCTTTCTTTGTTTTACATTTTTACATTTTACATTTACAAGGGTGTTACATTTTTTGAAGGCTTTGGAAATATCTGTCCTTTGTCAATCCTTTAAAGGTAAGTATCCATTTAAGTATGAATTAATGAAAGGTCCCTATCCTGTTAGTACTTTTCCTTCTTCATGGAACTTCTTTAGAAGAAGGGGAGAGGAGTAGGCAAACAAAAAGGGGAAATAAGTGATAGGCAAACATGACAGGATGACAAACAGAAACATTTCTAGCTTATCCCCACAAAGAACCTCCATGTTTAATGAGAGTCTAATATTGCAGAGGTACAATATAACTCTTCTTTAGAAACAACGTGAATTTAGCAATTGAATGGAAAAAAAAACCTTCAATGAAGACACTACCACTAGTTCCTCCTGTTTATTTATAGTGAGGAATGTAATAAATTTTTGCCCATGTATTAAACCACAATGAATCCATACCTTCTCCATCTGAAGAAGATAGTGATCAATGAAATCTTGTGGCTCATGCAAAGAGTGAGATTCCTTGTGTTTCTCTATTTCCTGCTTTGCAAACGCAAGGATTAAATTCGTGGAAGCCATGGCCTTCTTGTGAGGGCCTGGGAGGTAGTTCATTAATTGTGGTAACAAAGCATACAACTAATAGAAAAGGAAGAAGAAAAGTTAGTTATTTCCCACCACAATTAGAGAAGGCTCTCAGCAGTGATAGACAGTACTTAATAACCAAAGAAAAACATTACAAACCCATTAAAACATGGCAAACAATACATGGCATCAGACCTCTAAAACCCTCCAGAAAAGCTGTTTCCAAATTTTTTGTAGAAAACAGATAATGTTGGTGGCAGATAGATTATTATAAATATATTATAAAATTCTCTTATTTTCACCTTGTCTCCAGGAGCCATTGTAAATGTTCTTGCTATGGTAAGTGAGTTATAATGTAATAAATTAGACCAAATGGATTCATCTCCCAGGCTAAATAATGAATTAACAACAAGGGTTGAATGTTAACAGTCTGCTAGTTTGGGACCTAGTATGTTTGAGTTAGTACCTCAGGATAATATTTTGGATCAAAAAATGGGCATCTCATCTATTCAGAGAGATTCAAACATTCCCAATCCTGGTAGTGTTACACAAGGTATTGAAGACCTGACTGTTTCCAAAGAGAAAATGAAATAAAAATACAATTAAGACAACTCAGAAAGCTCAGATTGCCCAAAGATCTGCTGATACGATTCTACAGAGGAATTATTGAGTCTGTAATTTATACCTCTATAACTTGTCTGGTTTGGCACAGAAACCAAACAGGACATACACAGACTTGAACAGATAGTTAAGACCAGAGGTGGGTTGCTCCTGGTTCAGACCGGTTCTTTAGAACCGGTAGCGGGAATTTCCCCCCATTCGCCAAACCGGTAGCAATCGCTGGTTGGCCACGCCCACCAACCGGCTCTCTCGGTGCCATAGGTGCCGCTATTTTGTTTTTGGCTTCTACGTGTGCAGAAGGGTTTTCATCACAGCGCATGCACGTGTGCGCAAAGCGCACACACCCCCATGCGGCGCGGGAGGAAGCGAACTAAGATCCTTTTACAACACCCTCAAGAAGACGCTATAGGGAATTGCACACCAAAACAACTAGACACAAAGATTTTTTCCCCATACCATCACTCTGCTAAACAACTAATTCCCACAACACTGCCATATGCCCTAGGTCAGGTTATCAAACCATGTAATAGTGCTGTATTACTACTATCGTTCTCATCTTTCCTACTATCTATTCCTTTAGCATCTTATGACTATAACTTTGTTGTTTGCATTTTATGATCTATGTTGATTTTATTTTATGATTATGATCATGATTAATCACTTGTTGCTTGTATGTACACTGAGAGCTTATGAGACACCAGAGACAAGTTCCTTGGGTGTCCAATCACACTTGGCCAATAAATAATTCTATTCTATTATTTTTAGAAATAACTCAAGGCAGTGAACATATCCAACACACCTTCCTCCTCCTATTTTCCCCATAACAACAACCTTGTGAGGTGGGTTGGGCTGAGAGAGAATGACTGGCCCAGATGCTTTCATGGCATTGTGCTTCCTCAAGAATAGAATGTCTGTGTATTATTTTAGCATCCCAAAATAATTCCAGAGGACTCTGCCACTTAAAAAGAATCTGCTACAACCTCTTGAATGTTCTTTAACTTATATCTTGAGTTGGATGATTCTTTTATTTTTATTTTTTTTACTTCTGAATTTTTGATGAAATAGTGGAACCCTGAAGAAGAATGTGGCTTTCATTATCTATACATAACGTTGGCACACAATAACTAATTATGGTAGCGTCTATTGGAGAAATATTATTAGAGTATGATAATTCTATCAACAGCATTGCCCAACAAAGTGTTACACTGCATGACACACAGTTTCTTGAAAAGTATTGCTGAAATCAGTATTAAAAAGTTAGGTATCTTACATTGCTAGGAGCCTCAATGCAGGAGAATGTAATAGAAGTGGAGAGGTAGTTAAATTAGACTTTATAAACTACTAATATCTAGGTCATACTATAATACATACAAAGCAGATACAAGTGATTCAGAGGTGGGTTCCTCCCGGTTTGGACTGGTTCACCCGAACTGGTAGCAACCTGCTGGTGATGTCACGGAGGTGGTTCGGTCAGTGCCGGTCCGTGGACGCCGCGATCTTTTTTTTTGGATTTTATTTTTTGGGGGGGGGGGATTTTTTTGGATTTTTTTTTCTTCTGCGCATGTGCAGAAGCCGAGTTGCCAGCACTGCGCATGCGCCACCATCTTGTTTTTGGCTTTTTATTTATTTATTTATTTGGAATTTTCGGCACTGCGCATGCGCGCGCCCACGAGGCATGGCCACGAGGTGCAGGAGGAAGTGAACTGGCAGCAAGGTAAGTTAGAACCCACCCCTGAAGTGTTTGTACAGAGAAACATGTTCTATTCCTTTCTTCTCCAACCAGCTACAGGGAACACTTTCTTTGCATTGATTCAGAGGAAGATATTGTATTATCAAAGAATTCTGAGAGAGCAATTGCCAGAAACAATTGGAGCAATACTTGCAGAACACTTCCTCTTTGGGGAAGGTTGTAGAGAAAATGATTAGGCTGTAACCACAGACGGTGTCAGGGTTTCATGTAACACACCAGTGGTGGGATTCAATTTTTTTTTACTACCGGTTCTGTGGGCTGTGGCTTGGTGGACATGGCGTGGCTTGGTTGGCGTGGCTTGATGGGCGTGGCAGGGGAAGGTTACTGCAAAATCCCCATTTCCTCCCGATCAGCTGGGACTCGGGATGCAGAGAATAGATGGAGGTGGGGCCAGTCAGAGGTGGTATTTACCAGTTCTCCAAACTACTCAAAATTTCCGCTACCGGTTCTCCAGAACTGGTCAGAACCTGCTGAAACCCACCTCTGTAACAGACCCAAAGCAATCAAAACTCTAAGGCAGCGGTTCTCAACCTGTGGGTCGCGACCCCTTTGGGGGTCGAACAACCATTTCACAGGGGTCGCCGTGTGCGTTAGCCCGCCATTTTGGTGCCACCGTCACTGCAGGGGTGAAAAGGTCCCGGTTCGGCCGTGCTGCGGGTCGCCGGACAGCTGGTAGCCTGGACGCCGCCATTTGAGTTCTTCTACCCTCTGCGCATGCGCAGAATGCTTCGCGCATGCGCAGAGGGTAAAAGAACCCAAATGGCGGCCGCCCCCCCCCGTTGTCCCCCCCACCCCGGGGGGGGGGGGGGGCGGGGGGGGGGGGGGGACCGGGGGGGGCGGGGTTGCGGGGGGGGGTCGCAGCATTAGAAAGGTTGAGAACCACTGCTCTAAGGTCTAGAGTTTCCTCAAAGTATGAATTTATTAGGAATGTCATATTGGCACAGCTGGTGAAAACCCGACTCTGAAGGACCTGGAGCTTTCCCCACCCAAATCAAAACCCAAAGTTCTTGCCCCCAGATCACAAGTCTATCACATGGCCCAATCAGGTCGCAGTCCCAGCTCCGGCTGGCTCTTGTCCACCCCCCTCCAACACTTGGTAGAGCGTCCTTGACTCCCATGGGAAAGAATGTTATTTTGGCTACACATCCCCCCCCCAGCTATCTCTATCTCCCCCCTCATGTTCCCACAGCTCCAACCGGCCTGGCTGTGGCAGCCCTGAAGATGCTCCCAAAATGGCTTCAGGGCTGACAGATGGTTCTAGATGAAGCAAATATTGGATCCAGTCCAGGTTCAGACCTAACTATGGGATGAAAAATGCACTGCTTTTTCTTGTGGATGTTCTGCACTGGGATATGGATGGGAGGCCCTCCCTTGTTCTGTTAGTTTTCTCAGCATCCTTTCATATCTTCAAGCATGGTTTCATTTTGGACAATGTATGAAGTTCGCGCTGGCTGGAGACTGTGAAGCCCATAGGAAAATTTATTAAAAATGAAAAAAGATACTAAGACCAAATGAAAGTAATATGTTTTATTGACACCCAAAGGAAACAAAGGTTACTTAGCACATTTTTCATACACAGCCTCCTGGTCTTGGTTGTCCAGATTAGGTATGTTGTGAACCCAGCAATATGTGTGTATGTGTCATATGTATATGTATATGTATGTGTGTGTGTATATATTAACATAAAAAGCACAAAACTAAATACAGAATAACTATTCAGTATGTGATTTTATATTACACACACACACACACACACACACACACACACACACACACACACACCATATTTTTCGGAGTATAAGACGCACTTCCCCCCCCAAAGAGGATGAAAACTTGGGTGCGTCTTATGCACCAAATGTAGCCCCGCCCAGCCACCCCCACACTTTGGCTTCTGCCTTCTCGCAACTTGCCCCCTTGCCGCAAACCGCGCAGAG
>QLTV01002289.1:36944-52067 GCA_003457575.1 Thermophis baileyi | reverse complement strand
GTTTGTCCATCAACGTGTCCCAGGGGACCAGGTACACGGGCTGCGGTGCGGTTAGGGCTCTGGCCATGACGAACATGTCACGGCCGCAGGAGCTGAGGAAGTATCCCAACTTACGGGGTCCTGACAGCTCCGCAAAATCATTAGCCCTCAGAACGCATTCGAAGCGCGTTAAGTAGTCGTCCCATGTTTCTGTCGCGGGCTCAAACGGAGCGAAGGCTGGTAGAGCTGTCATCCTTAAAAGGACGATGAATTTCAACTGTCAGCGACCTCTCGTCGCCCAAGTGACTGTGAGCTCTAGTGACCAGCTCGGTCAGGGAAGGATGGCTTCGCTCATTCGCTGGCTCCGCTCGTTCCCTCAGGCTGCTGATCCCATCCTCGTTGCCAGTGATGTGTTGCGGGGGTGGCTGTCAGGAACTCAGGCAGACACCAGGCTTGTCAGAAACACAGGAACTTTTATTCAGCACCTTTTAGTGAACAGCGGGGCTAAGCAGCTTTGACAGCTCCTTTTATAGCCGGGCTGTCAAGCGCTTAGCCAATCCCGAAGCTTGCTTTTCCCGCCGGCTGCTGCTTGCGCCTTAGCCAATCGGAAGCGAGCAGCAGCCGGCGCGGTCGTTAAACGAGGACTTAGCAATTACAAACTGTATCATGTAACCCAAAGGCTACACATTTTTTAAAGAAAAAAACTCTTCGATATTATTACAACTATTATCTTTCTGTAATCCTTTAGACTAACTGCGAGTTAAGATTTCATGTTTTCTTTTCACTGGAGATTTCAGTTTTTCTTCCCAGCTGAGATTTTATTTTTTTGCTCTCAAATTTTTATTCATCTGTCACTCTTTTATACATCTGTGGATTACAAACTATAGGGCCATCTCATTTGCATTTAAGCAAACACTAGATACAAGAGAGACCAAAAGACTAACATATAACTATTGATAATTTTTAGAGTACTCCAGAAATGGCATCCAGACTGGCAGGGAATTTTTTTTCCCCTATGCTGGTGATACTGAAATAATATAATAATATAATATGATATATGATATGATATAATATGATATGATATGATATGATATGATACGATACGATACGATACGATACGATACGATACGATACGATACGATACGATACGATACGATACGATACGATACGATACGATACGATACGATACGATACGATACGATACGATACGATACAATACAATACAATACAATACAATACAATATAATAATACAATACAATAATATCAGAGTTGGAAGGGACCTTGGAGGTCTTCTAGTCCAACCCCCAGCTTAGGCAGGAAACCCTACACCACTTCAGACAAATGGTTATCCAACATCTTCTTAAAAACTTCCAGTGTTGGAGCATTCACAACTTCTGGAGGCAAGTTGTTCCACTGATTCATTGTTCTAACTGTCAGGAAATTTCTCCTTAGTTCTAAGTTGCTTCTCTCCTTGATTAATTTCCACCCATTGCTTGTTGTCCTGCCGTCAGGTGCTTTGGAGAATAGCTCCACACCCTCTTCTTTGTGGCAGCCCCTGAGATATATCATGTCTCCCCTAGTCCTTCTTTTCATTACACTAGACATACTCTGTTCCTGCAACCGTTCTTCATATGTTTTAGCCTCCAGTCCTCTAATCATCTTTGTTGCTCTTCTCTGCACTTTTTCTAGAGTCTCAACATCCTTTTTACATCGTGGCGACCAAAACTGAATGCAGTATTCCAAGTGTGGCCTTACCAAGGCATTATAAAGTGGTATTAACACTTCATGTGATCTTGATTCTATCCCTTTGTTAATGCAGCCTACAACTGTGTTGGCTTTTTTGGCAGCTGCTGCACACTGCTGGCTCATATTTAGATGGTTGTCCACTAGGACTCCAAGATCCCTCTCACAGTTACTACTGTTGAGCAAGGTACCACATATACTGTACCTGTGCATTTTGTTTTTCTTGCCTAAGTGTAGAACCTTACTTTTTTCACCGTTGAATTTCATTTTGTTAGATAGCACCCAATGTTCAAGTCTGTCAAGATCCTTCTGTATCTTAAGCCTATCTTCTGGAGTGTTTGGCTATGAAATGATGGATTCCTTCATGGAGAGAACCACTTTGGTATAGTGGTTAATGCAACAGCCTAGAAGCTGAGATATTCTGAGTTCTAATTCCAACTCAAGCACTAAGTCAACTGGTGACTCTGGGTCAGCCCCCCCTCTCTCTCAACCCTAAAAATGGGCAATGGCAAACCACTTCTGAAATCTTGAAAAGAAAACTGCAAAGACTTATCTAGGAGTCAAGACTGACTCAAGGGCACCCACACCTACTCGGGAGAGAAGTAAATTAGATGATTACCAAGGCTCCCTCCATGCCTTACATTCATGATTACTTGAAAACGCTGATAGAAACATTGTTTGGGGAGCTTTATCTCTTTAATAGAAAAGATGACTCACCAAATGGAAAAAGTTGCCAGTGATTTTCACTACAATTTCAAGGGCGTGCATTAACTTTTGGAAGTTTTCATCTTCAGGAGCAAACTGATGTCCAAAACTCAAAGAACATATGACATTAGAAACTGCATGTTGTACTGGAAATGTAGGGTCAAATGGCTGTCCTGCGAATGAAGATATTTTACAATGAATTTCATAAAGAAGATAACTTCTTAAAATCAAATCAAATCAAATGCATCCCTATTTACTTGAAATACTGAGAATAGAAAATATTTTTTCAGACAGACTTGAATCGTTGTCATTATCCCAAATTACAGACCTTTTGTTTGTCTAAAGATCTCCCCCAGTGTCTGAGCTGCATCTTCTATTTGATGCTCAATGCTTTTCTTCCCCAGGCCCAGCTTCCGCAGAGAAGTGATGCCAATGTGTCGCTGCTGTTTCCAGGTGTGGTCATTGGAGAACATAATTCCTGAGGGCATCAACAGACAATGATAAGTGATTCCTTATAACATTCACATTAAAAGTCATAGTCCCTACTCACAGTCACTCATGCCCTAGTCACTTCCCGTCTTGACTATTGCAATGCGCTCTACATGGGGCTGCCCTTGAAGAGCATCTAGAAGCTCCAGTTGGTGCAAAATGCAGCGGCCCACATGGTTTTGTGCAGATCCCGGTGTGCACATGTGTCACCTCTCCTGCGGGAGCTGCAATGGCATTTGATTTTTTAAAATGTAAAACATTAACTCTTTTATATGTTGTTTTTCCATTATACAATAATAAAGAGGCTCACAATATTAAGAAATGTTTATCTCTTGTAAAACAAGTAGCAAAACTTTTACATTTAAATGCAATTGTACAATTTATAAGTATAAATTTCACAATTCACTGATGGAAATGGTAGTGAAAAAATAAATCAATTTAATACTATTTGACACTAGATGATGCTTCATTTATATTGTTATATTGTACTATATTAATTTATTTGATTCTTTTTGTTAGTTTTTATTGTTTTAAATGTGGTCTTATATTCTGTAAGCCGCCTTGAGTCACCATGGGCGAATAGGCGGCAATATAAATTCAATAAATGAATGAATGAATCAATGAATGAATGAATGAATGAATGAATAAATAAATAAATAAATAAATAAACAAACAAACAAACAAACAAACAAACAAACAAACAAACAAACAAACAAACAAACAGGTCTAGTTCTTGCCAAACATCTCTCTGGGTTTCAGGTGGAAATACCAAACCTTTGCGACATGCTATAGTTTTGTAAGATTCTAGCCATGTTATTTTTTTCTTACAAAAATATTGATTCATTTTGGGAGTCACATGAACACTGGGAGACATATGTGATACGGCAACCAAAAGTGCAGTGTTTGCCAACCTCTGTCTTAGATAATGGACATCAAAGCCTTCTAAGATTTTGTAATTATGAAAAAAGTGATGGAGGGAGTTGAAGTTGCCGGAATCGTGGGCAAGAGTGACCATGTTCTATTGGAATTCAATATAATGCAAACACAAGCAATAGATTATAATCCAACCAGTGTCTTAAACTTTATTTTTTCAAGTTTTTTTAATCAAAATATTAAATCAATGCGTGAACAATGTGGCACCTGGGTATCATACATTCTAATACAAATAAAGCTAATCAAGTTAATCATAATCCTTACATTCAATCCGCTTATGTATTTCTAATAGTAATGCATACTTATATTAATTTATAAACTATCATTATTCAATTATTCCACATTTTCTCTTGTTATTACTTTCTTTTTGTTATATAAAAAGTCTACACTAATATTCCCCCTTTTCTTGTTTCTAGCACTTATTCTTGTTAATCATATCACCCTTTATTTAAAAAAAAAACTTTCCCTTTCTTTCTTATCTAACTTATATTCATGTCATCTACTTAAAAAAGAAAGAAGGAAAATGAAGAAGAGACTGAGAGAAAAGAAAAGGTAACTCAGAACAACAAAAGAAACATCCCTCTACTGCAGAGGTCTTCAAACTTGGCAACTTTAAGACTTGTGGACTTCAACTCCCAGAATTCTCCAGCCAGCTTGGGGACCCCTGCTCTACTGTATCATCCCTTGCCCGCTTCAGTACTTTCTTTGCTTTGCTTTACAAGAAAAATAGGAAAGAAGAAGAGTAAATCAAAACAACAATAAAAAAATAAAAAAATACCATCTATCCATCATCCCTTGCCCGCCTCAAGATTTTAATTGCTATGCTTTTTTATTTTATTTGCCTCCCCCATTCCACTCTTAAATCTACTTCTTGGATGTTTAATCTAGGTTTTCCTCCCATCTCTTCCACTGCCTAATTTCTAACATTTCTACCGAAGCCCCTATCTTGCTTTCAAACCTATCTTCCTCCTCTAATATCTTCTCCTCCTCGTTTAATTCATCAACCATTATTGTTTCCACTGTTGCTTCCTCTTTGTCTTCATTCCTTTTGTTGACTCCTCCTTTTCCTGGGCGTCTTGGTCTTTACTCATCTTGGTCTTTTGTATGGTATTCTCCATTCTTTCCATAATCTTAAATTCTTTCTCCATAGTGTTTTTTAAATTTTGAAAAAGTAAGTCCAGGTCTTGTACAATTACACTCTTCTTTATTAGGTACCTTGTTTTGTTTTAAAAAATCAATTTTTATCCAACAGTCCAAGAAGCTATTTATTCAATCTTTAAGTTACTAGTCCCAATTCTTTATGACCCATTAACTATCAGTTCTATTTAAATAGTTCCAGAGGTTATACTTGAGTCTCCAATAATCCAAGAGTCATAGAGTAACTAGAAGTAGTTCAATAAAGATTTTCACACAACTTCATTTAGATATTTCCAAGCTTCTAATATGGGCTTTTCCTGATGTATAGTTTTCTCTTTCATCAGCAGGTGGCACTCTCAGCTTAGATTTCAATATAAACACGTTTCCAGTGTACTTTTAATTATAACAGGCTTATAAAAACAAAATAAGTTTTCCAAAGAAATAGTTCCAGCCTTTAAAATGCCTTCCCAGTACCACACCTTTCCAGCTTTGGGATTCAATTTTCTGTATATTTCAAAGTTTCAAAGTTTATTATTTCCACTCCAGCCACCTTCACTTCTGGTCATGTGGTCTGGTGGTTTCTCCGAAAGCCTAGCCACTGCTTTAACAGCTGATTCTGAGCAGATAATTCTGGATTGCTCGTTGGGGTTAAATTTAAGGTTAAAAAAAACCCCTCTCCCCCAGTTCCACTCACTGTTCACCTTCTTCGCTCCAGCACCAATCTTAGACCGTCATGGGCTGTCGCCGCTTTGTGGCAGCCATCTTTAGGCTGCCTCTTCGTTCCTGCCATGGCTGAGAGGGAAAGTAAACCCTGGGTCAGACAGAAGGGCTGCAACTCTCCTCGACCTCTCAGGGTGCCCCTCTTTGCTTCACCGCTGCTACAGCGGAGCCCCCAAACAAGAGAAGTCAGTGCAGGGGATGGGGAGATCCATTCCCTGCGTCTGTCTCGTGGGGACGTCAAAACCAGAAGTCTAGTGTCTTAAACTTTAAAAGAACTGATTTTAACAAACTCAGAGACAGCCTAAGAAAAATTCCATGGATGAAAATCCTAAAGGGGTAAACAACTCAAGAAGCATGGGAAACTGAAAAATACGATCATAAAAGCCCAGACCAAGATAATACCACTGAAAAAGAAAAACAAGAAATCCAAGAAGAACCCAGCATGGTTGCACAAAAATCTCTCTGATAAACTGAAAGACAAAAAGGATAAGTATAAAAAATGGAAAGAGGGACACATAACTAAGGCAGAATATCAGCAGATAGCCCAAATCTGCAAAGATGAAGTTAGAAAAGCAAAGACTCAGAATGAACAAAGACTTGCAACAAAAGTCAAAGATAATAAAAGAAGTTTATTTCAACATATAAATAAAAGAAAAATGTCAAGGAAACAGCTGATTCACTACAGAGAGAAGATGGCAAGGAAGTAACAGGCAGTAGAGAAACAGCGGAGCTGTTTAACTCATTCTTTGCATCAGTCTTCATGCAAAAAGAAACTTTAGTTTAACCTACCAAAAACATAACTATAAAAGACAGACTAGAAAAATTAAAATAAACAAGAAAATGGTAAGAGAACACCTGTCTGATCTTGATGAATATAAATCATTGGGACCTGATGGATTACATCCCAGAGTTCTGAAGGAGCTGACAGGTATTAACTTAGAACCATTGTATCAGGGGGAGGGGGAATGACATCACAGAGACACAACACATTTCCACGGGGCTCCGTGGAATCACGCTAAATTCGACCTGCTAGCAATAGCAATAGCACTTAGACTTATATACCGCTTTATAGTGCTTTACAGCCCTCTCTAAGCGGTTCACAGAGTCAGCATATTGCCCCCAATAATCTGGGTCCTCATTTTACCCACCTCGGAAGGATGGAAGGCTGAGTCAACCTTGAGCCGGTGAGATTTGAACTGCTGAACTGCAGCTAGCAGTCAGCTGAAGTAGCCTGCAGTACTGCACTCTAACCACTGCGCCATCTCGGCTCTAGCTAGGAGGTTCCGAGGGATCCAAGTCACCCTGGAGGGGTGATGAAGACAGAGAGGACACTCCATTGATCACAAGGAGACTGCAAACTCCTTGTTTGATTTGGAGGACACTCTCAATCCAGCAGGAAGAAAAAGACAGCCATTGCATGCCTTACCGAAGCTGTGACAGCCGACCGATGAAGCAAGCATAGAAACTGAGGAACTGTATAATCGATCTGGGTGAGATTTTTCCAACTCCTGTTGAGGAACTTGCTCCCTTAAAGTAAGCCTGGGTGAAAGTGGGACTCAAAGAAGAGGAGGTGGAATTGTTTGTTTTCCACCCCCCAAGAATAGCAGCGAGCAAGCTTGAGAGCTATCTATAGAACTGGAAATAGAGAAAAGGGAATCTTTCAGAAAGAGAAAGAAGTCTAAAAGCTAGGAAAGTTGGACTGGGGATTTTAATTATAATATAGACTAAGTTGAAAACTTTTTGGAATATGAAATCCTGACCCCTGGGACTTTTAAAAAGCTTTGGATCAGATAATATAACTTAAGCTAACAAGAGAGAAAGGAGAGGAGAGCAACAGCAACATCTACAGGTGGAGAAAAATGCAGAGAAGTGAAAGTAGTGAAAGCATGACCTTGAACGTCTGTTGAAGATAAGCTTGTTTATTACAATAACACCTGCTCTAGCAAATTGTTTATACAGGACAGCAGAGATAGAGACAAAAAATTACACTATAATTTTTTAAACAGTGTAGCTCTTTGAACTTATATGAAAACTAAACAGACAAAGTAAACAGAAGCTGGAAAATAGCAAGGAGCTATTTTTTCTTTCCTTTTTGAACTTTCCTTTTGGTGATTTATGAGCCTGTGTGTTTAAACTTTGGGGTTTGGTGGGCCTAAGTGGATTACAAATTTATCAAGAGAAGAAAATATTAGTGTTTGAAGAACCTGAAGACTAACAAGCAATCTGTCAACTCGCAAAGCATTCCTGACCTGCTCTCATGTTGCCATAGGCAAGGGGTGGGGAACTGAGCCTCGCAGCTGCAGAGAGGGAATCGCACTTTAATCAAAACAAAAGCACATTCCAGCCATCTCTATGTCAAAGGCCATCTCCAGGGATACCCACAGTGGCCGGAAGGAGGGACTCTACAACCCGCGAAATTGCTTCATTGGGGAATGTGACTGATGACACACTTTGGGAGGAGGGGGAAACAGAGCCTGGGTGTGAATTAAGTGAGGTCAGAGTTGGCTTCACTTGGAACGTGCCAACATGAAGCTCCTAATAAATAACTGGATTTCTTTTGAAGCTTGGCTCAGGGCTCATGATTTAATTAGGGCATTGGTCAGAACCCTGACACAATCTTTTTTGGATTACAACAATAGAAAGTGTGAAACTATTTGGAGATTGAGAAAAAGAAGGGGGGAAGGAGATTCAGTGGTGATTTGATTTGTGAAAATATTTTCTAAGCGGGAAGTTGGTGGGGGATTGAGGAAACATTAGAATAATATTTGAGTTATTACTGATTATCTTTTTAAAATTTCTTGAAGATTTTAAGATTATTCAAAATAACTAGTATTTCAAACTTAAGTAAATTAGGGGAGGGGGAATACATCTGCGTCATCATCATCAGCAGCAGCATCTAGTCCAGCAAGTCAAAGATCTTTGGATAGCATGTTGCAGCAGGAAAAAATGAACACGATGGAAGCAGAATTGAAATTAATGCTCCAAACACTTCAAGAAGCTACAACAAAAAACTTTGAAGATATGAAGGAAAGAATGGAAAAGATGGATGATAAAATGGAGAATATTCAACAAATAATAACTAAAAATGAACAACGGATCCAGAAAATAGAAATCAGAACAAACAGAGAAAAAAGTGGAAGAGATGGATGATAGACTTCCACAGGCAGATAAAAATCTTGAGAGAGCAGTAATTATGTTGAATATGGATAAAGCTGAATACTTCTTGAGGTTTCAGAATATCGAGGAAGAAAAAGGGGAAAACCTCACAGAGATAATGTTGGCGGGTGCCCTGGAGGTGGATAAGCAGGAGATGCTTGCTGGGATGGATGAAATATTTAGAGTATATACAAGATATGCGTCAAGAAATAAACTTCCTAGAGAGGTACATGTGAGATTCACTAAAAAGGCAATAAGAACGGAGATACTTCAAAGAGCAAGAGATGACCCACTGAAATACAAAGGGAGGGAAATAGTTTTGAAACAGATCCCTAGAAGAGTAAGAGATATGAGAAAACAATACCAATTTCTGACAAGACAATTAATTAAATATAAAGTAAATTTCAGATGGTTGATATCTGAGGGAATACTGTTGATCTGGATGGAACAAAGACATAGACTGGATACTATAGAGAAAGCAGAGCTATTTTATGATGAACAATTTGTATCGTATGCGGAAAAAAAGAAAAAGAGAGGAAATAGATGACAAGAAAAAGCATAGGAGGAGGAAACGCAGAAGAGTTAGGGTTAGGGTGAAAGAAGATGAAAAGAAGAACTAAAGGAAAGAGCAGAACGAGAAGGTGCAAAGATAAAAGAACAGAGATAAATAAGAGCGACTAGAACAAGACCTATCTACAAGTAAAACTATGGAAGAAGAAATAAAACTGCTGTCAATTCCGGTTGACGTCGTGGCAATACAGACACAGAGGAATGGGTCTCCGTGTTCCCTGTGCTGAATTCTTCCTGTTTGTGGGCTCCGGAGGGAGTCTAAGCCACCCTGAAGGGGTGGTGAAGCAAAGAGGGGCACCCTGTGAGGTTGGGGAGAGTTGCAGCTCTCCTGTTCAGCCCGGGGTCTTTTTTCCCTCTCAGCCACGGCAAGAAGAAGAAGCAGCCTAAAGATGGCCACTGCAAAGCTGGGACAACCAAAGAATAACAGCTAAGACTGGTGCTGGAGAGAAGAAGGTGAGCCGTGGTGGAACTGGGGGAGAGGATTTTTCTTTTGTTCTAAATTTAACCCCAAGAAATAATTCAGAACCATTTGCCCAGAACTATGTATTAAAGCGGCACCTAAGCATTTTGGGGTGCCCTGAAGAAATACCTAACCAGAAATGAAAGATGCAGGAGAATAAATAATAAATTTTGAAATAAGCAGAAAATTGTCTCCTAAACTGGGAAGAAGTGGTACTGGGAAGGCATTTTTTAGATATTGGAATTATCTATATACAAAACTTATTCTGCTTTTACATTTGTTGTATAATCCAAATGTCAGGACTAGTAAACTGAAATCTAAGGGGAGAGTGCCACCTGCTGACAAAAAGGGAAACTACAAGGAAGTGATTTAACCAAAGAGACATTTGAATATTATATTAGAAGATTGAATTTGCAAAGAGGACATAAAGGGGCTTTTGATTTGCAAAGAGGACATAAAGGGGCCTTCGATAACCTCTGGAACTACTGAAATGGAACTGTTAACCAATGGGACATAAAGAATTTGGACTAGTGTACTCCTTGAAGGATAATTCAAAGACCAAATAAATAGTTCTTGGACTGTTGGACAAAAATCAACTCTCTTTTAAAAACAAAATAAGATACTTAAGAAGGAGAAATGAGTGGAATTGTACAGGAGATGGATTTACTCTTTCAAAATACCAAAGACATTATGGACAAAGGATTTAAGGACATTATGGAAAAAATGGAAAATATTATACAAGGGATGATAAGTACAGACCAAGACACCCAGGAAAGGGAGGAGTCAAAAAAAGAAACGAAGGAAGAAGACAAAGAGGAGAAAACAATGGAAATAATAGTGATTGATGAATTAAACCAGGGGGAAACATGCTAAGAGTGTTGGAAGATATGTTTGAAATGGAGGCAGGGGCCTTGGTACAAATTTTAGAAACTAGGCAGTGGAAGAGGGTAGAGGTGGGAGGAATATCTAGATTGGACATCCAAGAAATAGATATAGACAGATACTTAAGAGAGGAATGTGGGAGGCAAGTAAAAAAAAAGCATAGCAATTAAAGTATTGAAGCGGGCAAGAGACGATGGGTAGATGATCTTTATCTTTATTGTCCTTTCTGCTTTCCCCTCTTCATTTTCAAGCATAGCAGTCAAAGTATGAAGCAGGCAAGAGATGATGGATGGAGGATTCCTCTTTTTTGTTGCTGTTCTGAGTTGCTTTTCCCTTTCTCTCCCTCTCTATTTTTTCTCTTTTTCTAGGCAGGTGACATGGTTAGAAATTAGGCAGGAAAGAAAGAAAAAGTTTCTTAATAAAGGGTAACATGATTAAAAGCTAGAATAAGTGATAGAAATAAAGGGAATATTAATGTATACATTTTTATTTGATAAAATGAAAGTAATAATGAAAAATAGGTGGAATAATTCAATAATGATAGACTGTAATCCAATATAAATGTGTATTGTTATTAGAAATACATAACTTGATTGAATGTAATGATAACGTTTAATCTGATTAGTTTCATATGTATTGGAATGTATGGCGCCCAGGTGCCACACTGTTCACACATCGATTTGTCATTTTTATAAAAAATAAAATAAAAAATAAAAAAACTTAATTAAAAAAAAACTATGAAAATAAAACTATGAAAAGAAAAAGGACTTTTAACAAACTAGGAAAGCTAAAATTATATTTAATTTGTCTTCAAGAGGTCCACATCAAAAAACAACATAGTAAACTATTGGAAAATCCTAAAATTGGGAAATTACACTCTTCATTAGCACAGAAAAAGAAAAGAGGTGTGGACTTATATATTAAAGAAACAATAAATGCTAGACAAAGTTTTGCAGATGAAGAGGGGAGAATTTTGATGGTGGAGGTAACAATGAACTATAAGCAGTTACTTTTGGTAGCAATATACTCACCAAACAATAAACAAGACAATTTTTATGAAAAACTGCATAAGAAAATTACAGAATTGGAATATGAAAATATCTGTGTGGTAGGAGACTTTAATGCAATTGTAGATGCAGAATTTGATTATAAAAGCAGTAAAGCAAACAAAAAAGCTAGAAAAACACTTCCAAAGACTTTCTTTAAAATGGCGGAAGAAATAGGTATTCAAGATGTATGGAGAGAGATAAATCCTAAGAGAAACCAATACTCATTTTATTCAAATAGACATATGTCTTGGTCAAGAATAGATACGATATGGATTTGCTTCTACCCCCCTCCCTCTCTCTATTCTCCTTTTTATCTTTTTTTTTTTTCCTTTAGGCAGGTGACATGACTAGAAGTTAGACAGGAAAAGAAAGAAAAAGTTTCTTAATAAAGGGTAACATGATTAAAAGCTAGAATAAGTGATAGAAATAAAGGGAATATTAATGTATACATTTTTATTTGATAAAATGAAAGTAATAATGAAAAATAGGTGGAATAATTCAATAATGATAGACTGTAATCCAATATAAATGTGTATTGTTATTAGAAATACATAACTTGATTGAATGTAATGATAACGTTTAATCTGATTAGTTTCATATGTATTGGAATGTATGGCGCCCAGGTGCCACACTGTTCACACATCGATTTGTCATTTTTATAAAAAATAAAATAAAAAATAAAAAAACTTAATTAAAAAAAAACTATGAAAATAAAACTATGAAAAGAAAAAGGACTTTTAACAAACTAGGAAAGCTAAAATTATATTTAATTTGTCTTCAAGAGGTCCACATCAAAAAACAACATAGTAAACTATTGGAAAATCCTAAAATTGGGAAATTACACTCTTCATTAGCACAGAAAAAGAAAAGAGGTGTGGACTTATATATTAAAGAAACAATAAATGCTAGACAAAGTTTTGCAGATGAAGAGGGGAGAATTTTGATGGTGGAGGTAACAATGAACTATAAGCAGTTACTTTTGGTAGCAATATACTCACCAAACAATAAACAAGACAATTTTTATGAAAAACTGCATAAGAAAATTACAGAATTGGAATATGAAAATATCTGTGTGGTAGGAGACTTTAATGCAATTGTAGATGCAGAATTTGATTATAAAAGCAGTAAAGCAAACAAAAAAGCTAGAAAAACACTTCCAAAGACTTTCTTTAAAATGGCGGAAGAAATAGGTATTCAAGATGTATGGAGAGAGATAAATCCTAAGAGAAACCAATACTCATTTTATTCAAATAGACATATGTCTTGGTCAAGAATAGATACGATATGGATGTCACCGGAGTTAAAGTCAAATGTGCAAGAAACAGAAATAGAAGCAAGCGCTTGGGCAGATCATAACCCAGTGAGAATTAAGTGGAAAGGACAAAAGAGAAAATGGAGATGGACATTGAATCAATCAATATTAAAAGATAAGGAATTTATACAAACTATGGAAAAAGAAATGGATTTTTCAAAGAGAATATGAAAAAAGAAACTTCACTACAAAATGTATGGGATACTGCTAAGGCATATATTCAGGGATTAGCTATAACCTATATTGGGGGGGGGGTGGGATAAGAAAAAGAAACAAAATCAAAAGACGTTAGAAGAAGAACACAAAAGACTGGAATTAGAATTACAGAAAGAACCACAAAAAAAGACTTTAAAAAAATCAAATGGAACCAATGAAAAACTGTACAAAAGAGATGGTTTGCATCCATCAAAAAAAAAGGGACTGGGTTACTTGGCATTAAATTCACAGATTTTCTGGATCAACATTTAAACTGAACAGCGGGGACAGAGAATTAATTGATACAGAACATTTCTGTCCCCAGCAATCTAAAATTAATAGGGTTATCAGTGCATGTAACATAGATGTTTGTGCAGGTAAGATTATCAACCTTGCTGTCAAGCAAAACCAAGCATTTAATAGTGAGTGCCATACCATGTGCACTAATCAAACAGGTGGCAAGAAAGTAGGGGCAGTCAGGCACAACACAGGTTATGTAGATAGTAAACACACGGTCAATCAAAATGGACTCAAATGTCTATACACCAATGCAGGAATAAACAAGGTGATGACATTGGTGCCATTACGGAAACTTGGTGGGATGAAACCCACAAATAGAACATACAGCTAGAGGGATTTAAATTATTTAAAAGAAATAGACCAAATAAAAGAGGAGGTGGAGTTGCACTATATATAAGAAATAACTACATCTCTACAGAAATAGAGCACAACAATGATGAAAATTATCTTGAATGCATTTGGGTCAATATTAAAAGGGGTGGGGGAAATGACATTGCCATAGGTCTATACTATAGGCCACCCAACCAAACAGGAAATAGATGAACTTTTTGCTAGTCAGCTAACTAAGGTATGTAAGAAGTACATTACAATAGTAATGCGGAATTTTAACTACCATGACATCAACTGGGAGACAAACTCTGCACCAACCTGTTGGAAGATCCAACAGGTTCCTAACAAACCTAGCAGACAACTTTGTTTCCCCAAAAGTAGAGAAGGGAACAAGGGACTCAGCCATATTGGACTTAATTCTCACTAACAGAGATGAAATGTTAGAAGGTGTTGAAGCTACAGGAACCTTGGGGGCAAGTGATCATGCAATATTGGAATTCAACATTATGCAAGCACAAGCAATAGAACAAGGTCAAACTTGGACTTGGAGTCTTGGACTTTAAGAGAGCTAATTTCAATAAACTTAGAGAAAGCTTGGGAAGGATTCCATGGATGAGAATCCTCAAGGGGAAAACAACTCAAGAAGCTTGGGAAATTTTGAACAGTGAGATTATAAAAGCCCAGTCTAGCACAATACCAATGAAGAAGAAAAATAATAGGTCTCAAAAGAAACCAGCATGGGTGCATAAAGAACTCTTTGACAAATTGAAAGACAAAAAGAACAAGTATAAAAAGTGGAAAGAGGGGCACATAACTAAGGCAGAATATCAGCAAATAGCCTAAGTCTGCAAAGATGAAGAGAGGAAAGCTAGGGCTCACAATGGAGAAAAGCTTGCGACAAAAGTAAAAAATAACCAAAAAAAAGCTTCTTCCAATATGTTAAAAACAAGGAAAAAAGTCAAGGAAACAATTGGTCCATTGCTGGGAGAAAGTGGCAAAAAAGTGACAAGCAACAGGGAGAAAGCAGGACTACTTAACTCATTTTTTGCATCTGTCTTTACACAAAGAGAAAAAAAAAGTCCAACTTATAAAAAAATTACTATAAAATGTAGAATAGGAATGCAAGTCAAAATAAGCAAGAAAAAGTTGAGAGAACACACAT